>JAMKFB010000304.1:0-72904 GCA_036247105.1 Cirrhinus mrigala
CTTTTTCTATGGATTATGCCCCTTCGACTTTTTCTTCGACTTCTTCGTCTTCGACTTTTTCTATGGACCATGCCTCTTCGACTTTTTTTTTCGAATTTTTCTATAACTTCTGCATCTTCGACTTTTTCTTCGACTTCGACTTCTAGTTCTTCGACTTTTTCTATGGCTTCTGCCTCTTCGACTTTTCCTCAATTTTTTTCTATGGCTTCTGCCTCTTCGACTTCTACTACTTCGAGTTTTTTCTATGGCTTCTGCCTTTTCGACTTCAACTACTTCGATTTTTTCTATGACTTCTGCTTCTTCGACTTTTTTTCGAATTTTTCTATGGCTTCTGCTTCTTCGACTTTTTTTCGACTTCTACTTCTTCTACTTTTTCTATGGCTTCTGCCGGTTCAACGTTTTCTTCGATTTTTTCTATGGCTTCTGCCTCTTCGACTTTTTTCTTCGACTTCTACTTCTTCTACTTTTTCTATGGCTTCTGCCTGTTCGACTTTTACTTCGATTTTTTTCTATGGCTTCTGCCTCTTCGACATTTTCTTCGACTTTTTCTATGGCTTCTGCCTGTTCGACTTTTACTTCGATTTTTTTCTATGGCTTCTGTCTCTTCGACTTTTTCTTCGACTGTTTCTATGGCTTCTGCCTCTTCGACTTTTTCTTCGACTTCTACTTCTTCGACTTTTTCTATGGCTTTTGCCTCTTCTACATTTTCTTCGATTTTTTTCTATGGCTTCTGCCTCTTCGACTTTTTCTTCGACTTCTACTTCTTCCACTTTTTCTATGGCTTCTGCCTCTTCTACATTTTCTTCGATTTTTTTCTTATGGCTTCTGCCTCTTCGACTTCTACTTCTTCGACTTTTTCTTTCGAATTTTTCTATGACTTCTGCATCTTCGACTTTTTCTTCGACTTCTGCTTCTTCGACTTTTTCTATGGCTTCTGCCTCTTCGACTTTTTCTTCGACTTCTACTTCTCGACTTTTTCTATGGCTTCTGCCTCTTCTACATTTTCTTCGATTTTTTTCTATGGCTTCTGCCTCTTCGACTTTTTTTTTCTAATTTTTCTATGACTTCTGCATCTTCGACTTTTTCTTCGACTTCTACTTCTTCAACTTTTTCTATGGCTTCTGCCGGTTCAACGTTTTCTTTGATTTTTTTCTATGGCTTCTGCCTCTTCGACTTTTTTTTCGACTTCTACTTCTTCTACTTTTTCTATGGCTTCTGCCTGTTCGACTTTTACTTCGATTTTTTCTATGGCTTCTGTCTCTTCGACTTTTTCTTCGACTTTTTCTATGGCTTCTGCCTCTTCGACTTTTTCTTCGACTTCTACTTCTTCGACTTTTTCTATGGCTTCTGCCTCTTCGACATTTTCTTAATTTTTTTCGATGGCTTCTGCCTCTTCGACTTTTTCTTCGACTTCTACTTCTTCCGACTTTTTCTATTGCTTCTGCCTCTTCTACTTTTCTTCGATTTTTTTCTTGGCTTCTGCTCTTCGACTTCTACTTCTTCGACTTTTTCTTTTCGAATTTTTCTATGACTTCTGCATCTTCGACTTTTTCTTCGACTTCTGCTTCTTCGACTTTTTCTATGGCTTCTGCCTCTTCGACTTTTTCTTCGACTTCTACTTCTTCAACTTTTTCAATGGCTTCTGCCTCTTCGACTTCTACTTCGACTTTTTCTATGGCTTCTGCTTCTTTGACTTTTTTTTTAAATTTTTCTATGGCTTCTGCCTCTTCGACATTTTCTTCGATTTTTTTCTATGGCTTCTGCCTCTTCGAATTTTTCTTCGACTTCTACTTCTCCGACTTTTTCTATGGCTTCTGCCTCTTCTACATTTTCTTCGATTTTTTTCTATGGCTTCTGCCTCTTCGACTTTTTGTTTTCTAATTTTTCTATGACTTCTGCATCTTCGACTTTTTCTTCGACTTCTACTTCTTCAACTTTTTCTATGGCTTCTGCCTCTTCGACTTCTACTTCGACTTTTTCTATGGCTTCTGCTTTTTCGACTTTTTTTAAAATTTTTCTATGGCTTCTGCCATCTTCGACTTTTTTTTTTTTCAAATTTTTCTATAACTTCTTCATCTTCGACTTTTTCTTCGACTTCTGCTTCTTCGACTTTTTCTATGGCTTCTGCCTCATCGACTTCTACTTCTACTTTTTCTATGGCTTCTGCTTCTTCGACTTTTTCTCCGAATTATACTTCTTCGACTTTTTCTATGGCTTCTGCCTCTTCGACTTTTTCTTCGACTTCTACTTCTTCGACTTTTTCTTTTCGAATTTTTCTATGGCTTCTGCCTCTTCGAATTTTTCTTCGACTTCTACTTCTTCGACTTTTTCTATGGCTTCTGCCTCTTCTACATTTTCTTCGATTTTTTTCTATGGCTTCTGCCTCTTCGACTTTTTGTTTCTAATTTTTCTATGACTTCTGCATCTTCGACTTTTTCTTCGACTTCTACTTCTTCAACTTTTTCTATGGCTTCTGCCTGTTCAACGTTTTCTTTGATTCTTTTCTATGGCTTCTGCCTCTTCGACTTTTTTTCGACTTCTACTTCTTCTACTTTTTCTATGGCTTCTGCCTGTTCGACTTTTACTTCGATTTTTTTCTATGGCTTCTGTCTCTTCGACTTTTTCTTCGACTGTTTCTATGGCTTCTGCCTCTTCGACTTTTTCTTCGACTTCTACTTCTTCGACTTTTTCTATGGCTTCTGCCTCTTCTACATTTTCTTCGATTTTTTTCGATGGCTTCTGCCTCTTCGACTTTTTCTTCGACTTCTACTTCTTCCACTTTTTCTATGGCTTCTGCCTCTTCTACATTTTCTTCGATTTTTTTCTTTGGCTTCTGCCTCTTCGACTTCTACTTCTTCGACTTTTTCTTTTCGAATTTTTCTATGACTTCTGCATCTTCGACTTTTTCTTCGACTTCTGCTTCTTCTACTTTTTCTATGGCTTCTGCCTCTTCGACTTTTTCTTCGACTTCTACTTCTTCGACTTTTTCATGGCTTCTGCCTCTTCGACTTCTACTTCGACTTTTTCTATGGCTTCTGCTTCTTCGACTTTTTTTTAATTTTTCTATGGCTTCTGCCTCTTCGACATTTTCTTCGATTTTTTTCTATGGCTTCTGCCTCTTCGAATTTTTCTTCGACTTCTACTTCTCCGACTTTTTCTATGGCTTCTGCCTCTTCTACATTTTCTTCGATTTTTTTCTATGGCTTCTGCCTCTTCGACTTTTTGTTTTCTAATTTTTCTATGACTTCTGCATCTTCGACTTTTTCTTCGACTTCTACTTCTTCAACTTTTTCTATGGCTTCTGCCTCTTCGACTTCTACTTCGACTTTTTCTATGGCTTCTGCTTTTTCGACTTTTTTTAAAATTTTTCTATGGCTTCTGCCACTTCGACTTTTTTTTTTTTCAAATTTTTCTATAACTTCTTCATCTTCGACTTTTTCTTCGACTTCTGCTTCTTCTACTTTTTCTATGGCTTCTGCCTCTTCGACTTTTTCTTCGACTTCTACTTCTTCAACTTTTTCAATGGCTTCTGCCTCTTCGACTTCTACTTCGACTTTTTCTATGGCTTCTGCCTCTTCTACATTTTCTTCGATTTTTTTCTATGGCTTCTGCCTCTTCGACTTTTTGTTTTCTAATTTTTCTATGACTTCTGCGTCTTCGACTTTTTCTTCGACTTCTACTTCTTCGACTTTTTCTATGGCTTCTGCCGGTTCAACGTTTTCTTTGATTTTTTTCTATGGCTTCTGCCTCTTCGACTTCTACTTCTACTTTTTCTATGGCTTCTGCTTCTTCGACTTTTTCTCCGAATTATACTTCTTCGACTTTTTCTATGGCTTCTGCCTCTTCGACTTTTTCTTCGACTTCTACTTCTTCGACTTTTTCTTTTCGAATTTTTCTATGACTTCTGCATCTTCGACTTTTTCTTCAACTTCTGCTTCTTCGACGTTTTCTATGGCTTCTGCCTCTTCGACTTTTTCTTCGACTTCTACTTCTTCGACTTTTTCTATCGCTTCTGCCTCTTCGACTTCTACTTCGACTTTTTCTATGGCTTCTGCTTCTTCGACTTTTTTTCGAATTTTTCTATGGCTTCTGCCTCTTCGACTTTTTCTTCGACTTCTACTTCTTCGACTTTTTCTATGGCTTCTGCCTCCTACATTTTCTTCGATTTTTTTCTATGGCTTCTGCCTCTTCAACTTTTTCCACGACTCCTACTTCTTCGACTTTTTCCTATGGCTTCTGCCTCTTCGAATTTTTCTTCGGCTTCTACTTCTCCGACTTTTTCTATGGCCTCTGCCTCTTTGACTTCTACTACTTCAACTTTTTCTATGGCCTCTGCCTCTTCGACTTTTTTGTTTTTTAAAAATTTTCTTAACTTCTTCATCTTCGACTTCTACTTCTTCGACTTTTTCTATGGCTTCTGCCTCTTCGACTTCTACTTCTTCGACTTTTTCTATGGCTTCTGCCTCTTCGACATTTTCTTCGATTTTTTTCTATGGCTTCTGCGTCTTTGACATTTTCTTCGATTTTTTTCTATGGCTTCTGACTCTTCGACTTTTTCTTCGACTTCTACTTCTTCTAATTTTTCTATGGCTTCTGCCTCTTCGACTTTTTCTTCGAATTATACTTCTTCGACTTTTTCTATGGCTTCTGCTTCTTCGACTTTTTCTTCGAATTATACTTCTTCGACTTTTTCTATGGCTTCTGCCTCTTCGACATTTTCTTCGATTTTTTTCTATGGCTTCTGCATCTTCGACTTCGACTTGTAGTTCTTCGACTTTTTCTATGGCTTCTGCCTCTTCGACTTTTTCCTCAATTTTTTTCTGTGGCTTCTGACTCTTCGACTTTTTCTTCAACTTCTACTTCTTCGAATTTTTCTATGGCTTCTGCCTCTTCGACTTCTACTTCTTCGACTTTTTCTATGGCTTCTGCTTCTTCGACTTTTTCTTCGAATTCTACTTCTTCGACTTTTTCTATGGCTTCTGCCTCTTCGACATTTTCTTCGATTTTTTTCTATGGCTTCTGCCTTTTCGACTTCTACTACTTCGAGTTTTTTCTATGGCTTCTGCTTCTTCGACTTTTTTTCGACTTTTTCTATGGCTTCTGCTTCTTCGACTTTTTTTCGAATTTTTCTATGGCCTCTGCCTCTTCGACTTTTTCCTCAATTTTTTCTGTGGCTTCTGCCTCTTCGACTTCTACTACTTCGAGTTTTTTCTATGGCTTCTGCCTTTTCGACTTTTTTTCAAATTTTTCTATGGCTTCTGCCTCTTCGACTTTTTCTTCGACTTCTACTTCTTCGACTTTTTCTTTTCGAATTTTTCTATGACTTCTGCATCTTCGACTTTTTCTTCGACTTCTGCTTCTTCGACTTTTTCTATGGCTTCAGCCTCTTCGACTTTTTCTTCGACTTCTACTTCTTCGACTTTTTCAATGGCTTCTGCCTCTTCGACTTCTTCTTCGACTTTTTCTATGGCTTCTGCTTCTTCGACTTTTTTTTGAATTTTTCTATGGCTTCTGCCTCTTCGACATTTCCTTCGATTTTTTTCTATGGCTTCTGCCTCTTCGAATTTTTCTTCGACTTCTACTTCTCCGACTTTTTCTATGGCTTCTGCCTCTTCGACTTTTTCTTCGACTTCTACTTCTTCGACTTTTTCTATTGGTTCTGCCTCCTACATTTTCTTCAATTTTTTTCTATGGCTTCTGCCTCTTCGACTTTTTCTACGACTTCTATTTCTTCGACTTTTTCTATGGCCTCTGCCTCTTTGACTTCTACTACTTCAACTTTTTCTATGGCCTCTGCCTCTTCCACTTTTTTGTTTTTAAAAAATTTTCTATAACTTCTTCATCTTCGACTTCTACTTCTTCGACTTTTTCTATGGCTTCTGCCTCTTCGACTTCTACTTCTTCGACTTTTTCTATGGCTTCTGCTTCTTCGACTTTTTCTTCGAATTCTACTTCTTTCGACTTTTTCTATGGCTTCTGCCTCTTCTACATTTTCTTCGATTTTTTTCTATGGCTTCTGCTTCTTCGACTTTTTTTCGAATTATACTTCTTTGACTTTTTCTATGGCTTCTGCCTCTTCGACTTTTTCTTCGGCTTCTACTTCTTCGACTTTTTCTATGGCTTCTGCCTCTTCGACTTTTTCTTCGACTTCTACTTCTTCGACTTTTTCTATGGCTTCTGCCTCTTCGACTTCTACTTCGACTTTTTCTATGGCTTCTGCTTCTTCGACTTTTTTTTTAATTTTTCTATGGCTTCTGCCTCTTCGACTTTTTCTTCGCATTTTTTTCTATGGCTTCTGCCTCTTCTAATTTTTCTTCGACTTCTACTTCTCCGACTTTTTCTATGGCTTCTGCCTCTTCTACATTTTCTTCGATTTTTTTCTATGGCTTCTGCCTCTTCGACTTTTTTGTTTTCTAATTTTTCTATGACTTCTGCATCTTCGACTTTTTCTTCGACTTCTACTTCTTCGACTTTTTCTATGGCTTCTGCCTCTTCGACTTCTACTTCTACTTTTTCTATGGCTTCTGCTTCTTCGACTTTTTCTTCGAATTATACTTCTTCGACTTTTTTCTATGGCTTCTGCTCTTCGACTTTTTCTTCGACTTCTACTTCTTCGACTTTTTCTATGGCTTCTGCCTCTTCGACTTCTACTTCTATCTTTTTTCTATGGCTTCTGCCTCTTCGACTTTTTCTTCGACTTCTACTTCTTCGACTTTTTCTATGGCTTCTGCCTCTTCGACTTTTTCTTCGACTTTTTTTTCTATGGCTTCTGCCTCTCGACTTTTTCTTTCGAATTTTTCTATGACTTCTGCATCTTCGACTTTTTCTTCGACTTCTACTTCTTCGACTTTTTCTATGGCTTCTGCCTCTTCGACTTCTACTTCGACTTTTTCTATGGCTTCTGCTCTTTCGACTTTTTTTAAAATTTTTCTATGGCTTCTGCCTCTTCGACTTTTTTCTTTTCAATTTTTCTATAACTTCTTCATCTTCGACTTTTTCTTCGACTTCTGCTTCTTCTACTTTTTCTATGGCTTCTGCCTCTTCGACTTTTTCTTCGACTTCTACTTCTTCAGACTTTTTCTATGGCTTCTGCCTCTTCGACTTCTACTTCGACTTTTTCTATGGCTTCTGCTTCTTCGACTTTTTCTTCGACTTTTATTCTATGGCTTCTGCCTCTTCGACTTTTTCTTCGACTTCTACTTCTTCGACTTTTTCTATGGCTTCTGCCTCTTCTACATTTTCTTCGATTTTTTTCTATGGCTTCTGCCTCTTCGACTTTTTGTTTTCTAATTTTTCTATGACTTCTGCGTCTTCGACTTTTTCTTCGACTTCTACTTCTTCGACTTTTTCTATGGCTTCTGCCGGTTAAACGTTTTCTTCGATTTTTTTCTATGGCTTCTGCCTCTTCGACTTCTACTTCTACTTTTTCTATGGCTTCTGCTTCTTCGACTTTTTCTCGAATTATATTCTTCGACTTTTTCTATGGCTTCTGCCTCTTCGACTTTTTCTTCGACTTCTACTTCTTCGACTTTTTCTTTCGAATTTTTCTATGACTTCTGCATCTTCGACTTTTTCTTCGACTTCTGCTTCTTCGACTTTTTCTATGGCTTCTGCCTCTTCGACTTTTTCTTCGACTTCTACTTCTTCGACTTTTTCTATCGCTTCTGCTTCTTCGACTTTTTACTTCGACTTTTTCTATGGCTTCTGCTTCTTCGACTTTTTTTCGAATTTTTCTATGGCTTCTGCCTCTTCGACTTTTTCTTCGACTTCTACTTCTTCGACTTTTTCTATGGCTTCTGCCTCCTACATTTTCTTCGATTTTTTTCTATGGCTTCTGCTCTTCAACTTTTTCTACGACTTCTACTTCTTCGACTTTTTCTATGGCTTCTGCCTCTTCGAATTTTTCTTCGGCTTCTACTTCTTCGACTTTTTCTATGGCCTCTGCCTCTTTGACTTCTACTACTTCAACTTTTTCTATGGCCTCTGCCTCTTCGACTTTTTTGTTTTTAAAAAATTTTCTATAACTTCTTCATCTTCGACTTCTACTTCTTCGACTTTTTCTATGGCTTCTGCCTCTTCGACTTCTACTTCTTCGACTTTTTCTATGGCTTCTGCCTCTTCGACATTTTCTTCGATTTTTTCTATGGCTTCTGCGTCTTTGACTTTTCTTCGATTTTTTTCTATGGCTTCTGACTCTTCGACTTTTTCTTCGACTTCTACTTCTTCTAATTTTTCTATGGCTTCTGCCTCTTCGACTTTTTTTCGAATTATACTTCTTCGACTTTTTCTATGGCTTCTGCCTCTTCGACTTTTTCTTCGACTTATACTTCTTCGACTTTTTCTATGGCTTCTGCCTCTTCGACATTTTCTTCGATTTTTTTCTATGGCTTCTGCCTTCTTCGACTTTATTCTTCGACTTTTTCTATGGCTTCTGCCTCTTCGACTTTTTCCTCAATTTTTTTCTGTGGCTTCTGCCTCTTCGACTTTCTTCAACTTCTACTTCTTCGATTTTTCTATGGCTTCTGCCTCTTCGACTTCTACTTCTTCGACTTTTTCTATGGCTTCTGCCTCTTCGACTTTTTCTTCGAATTCTACTTCTTCGACTTTTTCTATGGCTTCTGCCTCTTCGACATTTTCTTCGATTTTTTTCTATGGCTTCTGCCTTTTCGACTTCTACTACTTCGAGTTTTTCTATGGCTTCTGCTTCTTCGACTTTTTCTTCGACTTTTTCTATGGCTTCTGCATCTTCGACTTTTTTTCGAATTTTTCTATGGCTTCTGCCTCTTCGACTTTTTCCTCAATTTTTTTCTATGGCTTCTGCCTCTTCGACTTCTACTACTTCGACTTTTTTCTATGGCTTCTGCCTTTTCGACTTTTTTTCAATTTTTTCTATGGCTTCTGCCTCTTCGACTTTTTCTTCGACTTCTACTTCTTCGACTTTTTCTTTCGAATTTTTCTATGACTTCTGCATCTTCGACTTTTTCTTCGACTTCTGCTTCTTCGACTTTTTCTATGGCTTCTGCCTCTTCGACTTTTTCTTCGACTTCTACTTCTTCGACTTTTTCAATGGCTTCTGCCTCTTCGACTTCTTCTTCGACTTTTTCTATGGCTTCTGCTTCTTCGACTTTTTTTTGAATTTTTCTATGGCTTCTGCCTCTTCGACATTTTCTTCGATTTTTTTCTATGGCTTCTGCCTCTTCGAATTTTTCTTCGACTTCTACTTCTCCGACTTTTTCTATGGCTTCTGCCTCTTCGACTTTTTCTTCGACTTCTACTTCTTCGACTTTTTCTATGGCTTCTGCCTCTCTACATTTTCTTCGATTTTTTTCTATGGCTTCTGCCTCTTCGACTTTTTCTTCGACTTCTACTTCTTCGACTTTTTCTATGGCCTCTGCCTCTTTGACTACTACTACTTCAACTTTTTCTATGGCCTCTGCCTCTTCGACTTTTTTGTTTTTAAAAAATTTTCTATAACTTCTTCATCTTCGACTTCTACTTCTTCGACTTTTTCTATGGCTTCTGCCTCTTCCGACTTCTACTTCTTCGACTTTTTCTATGGCTTCTGCTTCTTCGACTTTTTCTTCGAATTCTACTTCTTTGACTTTTTCTATGGCTTCTGCCTCTTCTACATTTTCTTCGATTTTTTTCTATGGCTTCTGCCTCTTCGACTTTTTCTTCGACTTATACTTCTTTCGAATTTTTCTATGACTTCTGCATCTTCGACTTTTTCTTCGACTTCTACTTCTTCGACTTTTTCTATGGCTTCTGCCTCTTCGACTTTTTCTTCGACTTCTACTTCTTCGACTTTTTCAATGGCTTCTGCCTCTTCGACTTCTACTTCGACTTTTTCTATGGCTTCTGCTTCTTCGACTTTTTTTTTAATTTTTCTATGGCTTCTGCCTCTTTGACATTTTCTTTGATTTTTTTCTATGGCTTCTGCCTCTTCGAATTTTTCTTCGACTTCTACTTCTCCGACTTTTTCTATGGCTTCTGCCTCTTCTACATTTTCTTCGATTTTTTTCTATGGCTTCTGCCTCTTCGACTTTTTGTTTTCTAATTTTTCTATGACTTCTGCATCTTCGACTTTTTCTTCGACTTCTACTTCTTCGACTTTTTCTATGGCTTCTGCCTCTTCGACTTCTACTTCGACTTTTTCTATGGCTTCTGCTTTTTCGACTTTTTTTAAATTTTTCTATGGCTTCTGCACTTCGACTTTTTTTTTTCAATTTTTCTATACTGCTCATCTTCGACTTTTTCTTCGACTTCTACTTCTTCCGACTTTTTCTATGGCTTCTGCCTCTTCGACTTCTACTTCTTCTACTTTTTCTATGGCTTCTGCTTCTTCGACTTTTTCTTCGAATTATACTTCTTGACTTATTCTGCTTTCTTCGACTTCTACTTCTTCGACTTTTTCTTTTCGAATTTTTCTATGACTTCTGCATCTTCGACTTTTTCTTCAACTTCTGCTTCTTCGACTTTTTCTATGGCTTCTGCCTCTTCGACTTTTTCTTCGACTTCTACTTCTCCGACTTTTTCTATGGCTTCTGCCTCTTCGACTTCTACTACTTCAACTTTTTCTATGGCTTCTGCCTCTTCGACTTTTTTGTTTTTAAAATTTTCTATAACTTCTTCATCTTCGACTTCTACTTCGACTTTTTCTATGGCTTCTGCCTCTTCGACTTCTACTTCTTCGACTTTTTCTATGGCTTCTGCCTCTTCGACATTTTCTTCGATTTTTTCTATGGCTTCTACGTCTTCGACTTTTTCTATGGCTTCTGCCTCTTTGACATTTTCTTCGATTTTTTCTATGGCTTCTGCCTCTTCGACTTTTTCTTCGACTTCTACTTCTTCTAATTTTTCTATGGCTTCTGCCTCTTCGACTTTTCTTCGAATTTACTTCTTCGACTTTTTCTATGGCTTCTGCCTCTTCGACTTTTTCTTCGATTTACTTCTTCGACTTTTTCTATGGCTTCTGCCTCTTCGACATTTTCTTCGATTTTTTTCTATGGCTTCTGCCTTCGACTTCGACTAGTCTTCGAATTTTTCTATGGCTTCTGCGTCTTCGACATTTTCTTCGATTTTTTTCTATGGCTTCTGACTCTTCGACTTTTTCTTCGACTTCTACTTCTTCGAATTTTTCTATGGCTTCTGCCTCTTCGACTTCTACTTCTTCGACTTTTTCTATGGCTTCTGCTTCTTCGACTTTTTCTTCGAATTCTACTTCTTCGACTTTTTCTATGGCTTCTGCCTCTTCGACATTTTCTTCGATTTTTTTCTATGGCTTCTGCCTTTTCGACTTCTACTACTTCGATTTTTTTCTATGGCTTCTGCTCTTCGACTTTTTTTCGAATTTTTCTATGGCTTCTGCCTCTTCGACTTTCTTCGATTTTTTCTATGGCTTCTGCCTCTTCGACTTTTTCTTCGACTTCTACTTCTTCGACTTTTTCTATGGCTTCTGCCTCTCTACATTTTCTTCGATTTTTTTCTATGGCTTCTGCCTCTTCGACTTTTTCTTTTCTAATTTTTCTATGACTTCTGCATCTTCGACTTTTTCTTCGACTTCTGCTTCTTCGACTTTTTCTATGGCTTCTGCCTCTTCGACTTTTTCTTCAACTTCTACTTCTTCGACTTTTTCTATGGCTTCTGCCTCTTCGACTTCTACTTCGACTTTTTCTATGGCTTCTGCTTCTTCGACTTTTTTTAAAATTTTTCTATGGCTTCTGCCTCTTCGACTTTTTTTTTTTCAAATTTTTCTATAACTTCTTCATCTTCGACTTCTACTTCTTCGACTTTTTCTATGGCTTCTGCCTCTTCGACTTCTACTTCTTCGACTTTTTCTATGGCTTCTGCTTCTTCGACTTTTTCTTCGAATTCTACTTCTTCGACTTTTTCTATGGCTTCTGCCTCTTCTACATTTTCTTCGATTTTTTTCTATGGCTTCTGCCTCTTCGACTTTTTCTTCGACTTCTACTTCTTCGACTTTTCTTTTCGAATTTTTCTATGACTTCTGCATCTTCGACTTCTCTTCTTCGACTTTTTCTATGGCTTCTGCCTCTTCGACTTTTTCTTCGACTTCTACTTCTTCGACTTTTTCTATGGCTTCTGCCTCTTCGACATTCTTCTTCGATTTTTTCTATGGCTTCTGCTTCTTCGACTTTTTTTCGAATTTTTCTATGGCTTCTGCCTCTTCGACTTTTTCCTCAATTTTTTTCTGTGGCTTCTGCCTCTTCGACTTCTACTACTTCGAGTTTTTTCTATGGCTTCTGCCTTTTCGACTCTTTTTCAAATTTTTCTATGGCTTCTGCCTCTTCGACTTTTTCTTCGACTTCTACTTCTTCCACTTTTTCTATGGCTTCTGCCTCTTCTACATTTTCTTCGATTTTTTTCTTTGGCTTCTGCCTCTTCGACTTTTTCTTCGACTTCTACTTCTTCGACTTTTTCTATGGCTTCTGTCTCTTTGACTTCTACTCTTCGACTTTTTCTATGGCTTCTGCCTCTTCGACTTTTTCGACTTTTTCTATGCTTCTGCTCTTCGACTTTTTTTCTTTTTTCTATGGCTTCTGCCTCTTCGACTTTTTCTTCGACTTCTACTTCTCCGACTTTTTCTATGGCTTCTGCCTCTTCGACTTTTTCTTCGACTTCTACTTCTTCGACTTTTTCTATTGCTTCTGCCTCCTACATTTTCTTCAATTTTTTTCTATGGCTTCTGCCTCTTCGACTTTTTCTACGACTTCTACTTCTTCGACTTTTTCTATGGCCTCTGCCTCTTTGACTTCTACTACTTCAACTTTTTCTATGGCCTCTGCCTCTTCGACTTTTTTGTTTTTAAAAAATTTTCTATAACTTCTTCATCTTCGACTTCTACTTCTTCGACTTTTTCTATGGCTTCTGCCTCTCCGACTTCTACTTCTTCGACTTTTTCTATGGCTTCTGCTTCTTCGACTTTTTCTTCGAATTCTACTTCTTTGACTTTTTCTATGGCTTCTGCCTCTTCTACATTTTATTCGATTTTTTTCTATGGCTTCTGCCTCTTCGACTTTTTCTTTGGCTTCTACTTCTTCGACTTTTTCTATGGCTTCAGCGTCTTTGACATTTTCTTCGATTTTTTTCTATGGCTTCTGCTTCTTCGACTTTTTTTCGAATTTTTCTATGGCTTCTGCCTCTTCGACTTTTTCCTCAATTTTTTTCTGTGGCTTCTGCCTCTTCGACTTCTACTACTTCGAGTTTTTTCTATGGCTTCTGCCTTTTCGACTCTTTTTCAAATTTTTCTATGGCTTCTGCCTCTTCGACTTTTTCTCCGACTTCTACTTCTTCCACTTTTTCTATGGCTTCTGCCTCTTCTACATTTTCTTCGATTTTTTTCTTTGGCTTCTGCCTCTTCGACTTTTTCTTCGACTTCTACTTCTTCGACTTTTTCTTTTCGAATTTTTCTATGACTTCTGCATCTTCGACTTTTTCTTCGATTTTTTCTATGGCTTCTGCCTCTTCGACTTTTTCTTCGACTTCTACTTCTTCGACTTTTTCAATGGCTTCTGCCTCTTCGACTTCTACTTCGACTTTTTCTATGGCTTCTGCTTTTTCAACTTTTTTTTACATTTTTCTATGGCTTCTGCCTCTTTGACATTTTCTTCGATTTTTTTCTATGGCTTCTGCCTCTTCGACTTTTTCTTCGACTTCTACTTCTTCGACTTTTTCTATGGCTTCTGCCTCCCACATTTTCTTCGATTTTTTTCTATGGCTTCTGCCTCTTCGACTTTTTCTACGACTTCTACTTCTTCGACTTTTTCCTATGGCTTCTGCCTCTTCGAATTTTTCTTCGGCTTCTACTTCTTCGACTTTTTCTATGGCCTCTGCCTCTTTGACTTCTACTACTTCAACTTTTTCTATGGCCTCTGCCTCTTCGACTTTTTTGTTTTTAAAAAATTTTCTATAACTTCTTCATCTTCGACTTCTACTTCTTCGACTTTTTCTATGGCTTCTGCCTCTTCGACTTCTACTTCTTCGACTTTTTCTATGGCTTCTGCTTCTACGACTTTTTCTTCGAATTATACTTCTTTGACTTTTTCTATGGCTTCTGCCTCTTCTACATTTTCTTCGATTTTTTTCTATGGCTTCTGCCTCTTCGACTTTTTCTTCGACTTCTACTTCTTCGACTTTTTCTTTTCGAATTTTTCTATGACTTCTGCATCTTCGACTCTTTCTTCGACTTCTGCTTCTTCGACTTTTTCTATGGCTTCTGCCTCTTCGACTTTTTCTTCGACTTCTACTTCTTCCACTTTTTCTATGGCTTCTGCCTCTTCTACATTTTCTTCGATTTTTTTCTATGGCTTCTGCCTCTTCGACTTCTACTTCTTCGACTTTTTCTTTTCGAATTTTTCTATGACTTCTGCATCTTCGACTTTTTCTTCGACTTCTACTTCTTCTACTTTTTCTATGGCTTCTGCCTCTTCGACTTTTTCTTCGACTTCTACTTCTTCGACTTTTTCAATGGCTTCTGCCTCTTCGACTTCTACTTCGACTTTTTCTATGGCTTCTGCTTCTTCGACTTTTTTTTTAATTTTTCTATGGCTTCTGCCTCTTTGACATTTTCTTTGATTTTTTTCTATGGCTTCTGCCTCTTCGAATTTTTCTTCGACTTCTACTTCTCCGACTTTTTCTATGGCTTCTGCCTCTTCTACATTTTCTTCGATTTTTTTCTATGGCTTCTGCCTCTTCGACTTTTTGTTTTCTAATTTTTCTATGACTTCTGCATCTTCGACTTTTTCTTCGACTTCTACTTCTTCAACTTTTTCTATGGCTTCTGCCTCTTCGACTTCTACTTCGACTTTTTCTATGGCTTCTGCTTTTTCGACTTTTTTTAAAATTTTTCTATGGCTTCTGCCACTTCGACTTTTTTTTTTTTCAAATTTTTCTATAACTTCTTCATCTTCGACTTTTTCTTCGACTTCTACTTCTTCCACTTTTTCTATGGCTTCTGCCTCTTCGACTTCTACTTCTTCTACTTTTTCTATGGCTTCTGCTTCTTCGACTTTTTCTTCGAATTATACTCTTTGAATTATACTCTTTCTTCGACTTCTACTTCTTCGACTTTTTCTTTTCGAATTTTTCTATGACTTCTGCATCTTCGACTTTTTCTTCAACTTCTGCTTCTTCGACTTTTTCTATGGCTTCTGCCTCTTCGACTTTTTCTTCGACTTCTACTTCTTCGACTTTTTCTATCGCTTCTGCCTCTTCGAATTGTACTTCGACTTTTTCTATGGCTTCTGCTTCTTCGACTTTTTTTCGAATTTTTCTATGGCTTCTGCCTCTTCGACTTTTTCTTCGACTTCTACTTCTTCGACTTTTCCTATGGCTTCTGCCTCTTCGAATTTTTCTTCGGCTTCTACTTCTCCGACTTTTTCTATGGCCTCTGCCTCTTTGACTTCTACTACTTCAACTTTTTCTATGGCCTCTGCCTCTTCGACTTTTTTGTTTTTAAAAAATTTTCTATAACTTCTTCATCTTCGACTTCTACTTCTTCGACTTTTTCTATGGCTTCTGCCTCTTCGACTTCTACTTCTTCGACTTTTTCTATGGCTTCTGCCTCTTCGACATTTTCTTCGATTTTTTTCTATGGCTTCTACGTCTTCGACTTTTTCTATGGCTTCTGCGTCTTTGACATTTTCTTCGATTTTTTTCTATGGCTTCTGACTCTTCGACTTTTTCTTCGACTTCTACTTCTTCTAATTTTTCTATGGCTTCTGCCTCTTCGACTTTTTCTTCGAATTATACTTCTTCGACTTTTTCTATGGCTTCTGCTTCTTCGACTTTTTCTTCGAATTATACTTCTTCGACTTTTTCTATGGCTTCTGCCTCTTCGACATTTTCTTCGATTTTTTTCTATGGCTTCTGCATCTTCGACTTCGACTTGTAGTTCTTCGACTTTTTCTATGGCTTCTGCCTCTTCGACTTTTTCCTCAATTTTTTTCTGTGGCTTCTGACTCTTCGACTTTTTCTTCGACTTCTACTTCTTCAAATTTTTCTATGGCTTCTGCCTCTTCGACTTCTACTTCTTCGACATTTTCTATGGCTTCTGCTTCTTCGACTTTTTCTTCGAATTCTACTTCTTCGACTTTTTCTATGGCTTCTGCCTCTTCGACATTTTCTTCGATTTTTTTCTATGGCTTCTGCCTTTTCGACTTCTACTACTTCGATTTTTTTCTATGGCTTCTGCCTCTTCGAATTTTTCTTCGACTTCTACTTCTCCGACTTTTTCTATGGCTTCTGCCTCTTCTACATTTTCTTCGATTTTTTTCTATGGCTTCTGCCTCTTCGACTTTTTCTTTTCTAATTTTTCTATGACTTCTGCATCTTCGACTTTTTCTTCGACTTCTGCTTCTTCGACTTTTTCTATGGCTTCTGCCTCTTCGACTTTTTCTTCAACTTCTACTTCTTCGACTTTTTCTATAGCTTCTGCCTCTTCGACTTCTACTTCGACTTTTTCTATGGCTTCTGCTTCTTCGACTTTTTTAAAAAATTTTCTATGGCTTCTGCCTCTTCGACTTTTTTTTTTTTCAAATTTTTCTATAACTTCTTCATCTTCGACTTTTTCTTCGACTTCTACTTCTTCGACTTTTTCTATGGCTTCTGCCTCTTCGACTTCTACTTCTTCGACTTTTTCTATGGCTTCTGCTTCTTCGACTTTTTCTTCGAATTATACTTCTTCGACTTTTTCTATGGCTTCTGCCTCTGCTACATTTTCTTGGAATTTTTTCTATGGCTTCTGCCTCTTGGACTTTTTCTTCGACTTCTACTTCTTCGACTTTTTCTTGTCGAATTTTTCTATGACTTCTGCATCTTCGACTTTTTCTTCAACTTCTGCTTCTTCGACTTTTTCTATGGCTTCTGCCTCTTCGACTTTTTCCTCAATTTTTTTCTGTGGCTTCTGCCTCTTCGACTTCTACTACTTCGAGTTTTTTCTATGGCTTCTGCCTTTTCGACTTTTTTTCAAATTTTTCTATGGCTTCTGCCTCTTCGACTTTTTCTTCGACTTCTACTTCTTCGACTTTTTCTTTTCGAATTTTTCTATGACTTCTGCATCTTCGACTTTTTCTTCGACTTCTGCTTCTTCGACTTTTTCTATGGCTTCAGCGTCTTTGACATTTTCTTCGATTTTTTTCTATGGCTTCTGCTTCTTCGACTTTTTTTCGAATTTTTCTATGGCTTCTGCCTCTTCGACTTTTTCCTCAATTTTTTTCTGTGGCTTCTGCCTCTTCGACTTCTACTACTTCGAGTTTTTGCTATGGCTTCTGCCTTTTCGACTCTTTTTCAAATTTTTCTATGGCTTCTGCCTCTTCGACTTTTTCTTCGACTTCTACTTCATCCACTTTTTCTATGGCTTCTGCCTCTTGGACTTTTTCTTCGACTTCTACTTCTTCAACTTTTTCTTTTCGAATTTTTCTATGACTTCTGCATCTTCGACTTTTTCTTCAACTTCTGCTTCTTCGACTTTTTCTATGGCTTCTGCCTCTTCGACTTTTTCTTCGACTTCTACTTCTTCGACTTTTTCTATCGCTTCTGCCTCTTCGACTTCTACTTCGACTTTTTCTATGGCTTCTGCTTCTTCGACTTTTTTTCGAATTTTTCTATGGCTTCTGCCTCTTCGACTTTTTCCTCAATTTTTTTCTGTGGCTTCTGCCTCTTCGACTTCTACTACTTCGAGTTTTTTCTATGGCTTCTGCCTTTTCGACTTTTTTTCAAATTTTTCTATGGCTTCTGCCTCTTCGTCTTTTTCTTCGACTTCTACTTCTTCCACTTTTTCTATGGCTTCTGCCTCTTCTACATTTTCTTCGATTTTTTTCTTTGGCTTCTGCCTCTTCGACTTTTTCTTCGACTTCTACTTCTTCGACTTTTTCTTTTCGAATTTTTCTATGACTTCTGCATCTTCGACTTTTTCTTCGACTTCTGCTTCTTCGACTTTTTCTATGGCTTCAGCGTCTTTGACATTTTCTTCGATTTTTTTCTATGGCTTCTGCTTCTTCGACTTTTTTTCGAATTTTTCTATGGCTTCTGCCTCTTCGACTTTTTCCTCAATTTTTTTCTGTGGCTTCTGCCTCTTCGACTTCTACTACTTCGAGTTTTTGCTATGGCTTCTGCCTTTTCGACTCTTTTTCAAATTTTTCTATGGCTTCTGCCTCTTCGACTTTTTCTTCGACTTCTACTTCTTCCACTTTTTCTATGGCTTCTGCCTCTTCTACATTTTCTTCGATTTTTTTCTTTGGCTTCTGCCTCTTCGACTTTTTCTTCGACTTCTACTTCTTCGACTTTTTCTTTTCGAATTTTTCTATGACTTCTGCATCTTCAACTTTTTCTTCAACTTTTTCTATGGCTTCTGCTTCTTCGACTTTTTCTTCGACTTCTACTTCTTCGACTTTTTCAATGGCTTCTGCCTCTTCGACTTCTACTTCGACTTTTTCTATGGCTTCTGCTTCTTCGACTTTTTTAAAAATTTTTCTATGGCTTCTGCCTCTTTGACATTTTCTTCGATTTTTTTATATGGCTTCTGCCACTTCGACTTTTTCTTCGACTTCTACTTCTTCGACTTTTTCTATGGCTTCTGCCTCCCACATTTTCTTCGATTTTTTTCTATGGCTTCTGCCTCTTCGACTTTTTCTACGACTTCTACTTCTTCGACTTTTTCCTATGGCTTCTGCCTCTTCGAATTTTTCTTTGGCTTCTACTTCTTCGACTTTTTCTATGGCCTCTGCCTCTTTGACTTCTACTACTTCAACTTTTTCTATGGCCTCTGCCTCTTCGACTTTTTTGTTTTTAAAAAATTTTCTATAACTTCTTCATCTTCGACTTCTACTTCTTCGACTTTTTCTATGGCTTCTGCCTCTTCTATATTTTCTTTGAATTTTTTCTATGGCTTCTGCCTCTTCGACATTTTCTTCGACTTCTACTTCTTCGACTTTTTCTTTTCTAATTTTTCTATGACTTCTGCATCTTCGACTTTTTCTTCGACTTCTACTTCTTCGACTTTTTCTTTTCGAATTTTTCTATGACTTCTGCATCTTCGACTTTTTCTATGGCTTCTGCTTCTTCGACTTTTTTTTTTAATTTTTCTATGGCTTCTGCCTCTTTGACATTTTCTTCGATTTTTTCTATGGTTTCTGCCTCTTCGACTTTTTCTTCGACTTCTACTTCTTCGACTTTTTCTATGGCTTCTGCCTCCTACATTTTCTTCGATTTTTTTCTATGGCTTCTGCCTCTTCGACTTTTTCTGCGACTTTTTCTATGGATTATGCCCCTTCGAATTTTTCTTCGACTTCTTCGTCTTCGACTTTTTCTATGGACCATGCCTCTACGACTTTTTTTTCGAATTTTTCTATAACTTCTGCATCTTCGACTTTTTCTTCGACTTCGACTTCTAGTTCTTCGACTTTTTCTATGGCTTCTGCCTCTTCGACTTTTTCCTCAATTTTTTTCTGTGGCTTCTGCCTCTTCGACTTCTACTACTTCGAGTTTTTTCTATGGCTTCTGCCTTTTCGACTTCAACTACTTCGAATTTTTTCTATGACTTCTGCTTCTTCGACTTTCTTTCGAATTTTTCTATGGCTTCTGCTTCTTCGACTTTTTCTTCGACTTCTACTTCTTCCACTTTTTCTATGGCTTCTGCCGGTTCAACGTTTTCTTTGATTTTTTTCTATGGCTTCTGCCTCTTCGACTTTTTTTTCGACTTCTACTTCTTCTACTTTTTCTATGGCTTCTGCCTGTTCGACTTTTACTTCGATTTTTTTCTATGGCTTCTGTCTCTTCGACTTTTTCTTCGACTGTTTCTATGGCTTCTGCCTGTTCGACTTTTACTTCGATTTTTTTCTACGGCTTCTGTCTCTTCGACTTTTTCTTCGACTGTTTCTATGGCTTCTGCCTCTTCGACTTTTTCTTCGACTTCTACTTCTTCAACTTTTTCTATGGCTTTTGCCTCTTCTACATTTTCTTCGATTTTTTTCGATGGCTTCTGCCTCTTCGACTTTTTCTTCGACTTCTACTTCTTCCACTTTTTCTATGGCTTCTGCCTCTTCTACATTTTCTTCGATTTTTTTCTTTGGCTTCTGCCTCTTCGACTTCTACTTCTTCGACTTTTTCTTTTCGAATTTTTCTATGACTTCTGCATCTTCGACTTTTTCTTCGACTTCTGCTTCTTCTACTTTTTCTATGGCTTCTGCCTCTTCGACTTTTTCTTCGACTTCTACTTCTTCGACTTTTTCAATGGCTTCTGCCTCTTCGACTTCTACTTCGACTTTTTCTATGGCTTCTGCTTCTTCGACTTTTTTTTAAATTTTTCTATGGCTTCTGCCTCTTTGACATTTTCTTCGATTTTTTTCTATGGCTTCTGCCTCTTCGAATTTTTCTTCGACTTCTACTTCTCCGACTTTTTCTATGGCTTCTGCCTCTTCTACATTTTCTTCGATTTTTTTCTATGGCTTCTGCCTCTTCGACTTTTTGTTTTCTAATTTTTCTATGACTTCTGCATCTTCGACTTTTTCTTCGACTTCTACTTCTCCAACTTTTTCTATGGCTTCTGCCTCTTCGACTTCTACTTCGACTTTTTCTATGGCTTCTGCTTTTTCGACTTTTTTTTAAATTTTTCTATGGCTTCTGCCACTTCGACTTTTTTTTTTTTCAAATTTTTCTATAACTTCTTCATCTTCGACTTTTTCTTCGACTTCTGCTTCTTCTACTTTTTCTATGGCTTCTGCCTCTTCGACTTTTTCTTCGACTTCTACTTCTTCGACTTTTTCAATGGCTTCTGCCTCTTCGACTTCTACTTCGACTTTTTCTATGGCTTCTGCCTCTTCGACTTTTTCTTCGACTTCTACTTCTTCGACTTTTTCTATCGCTTCTGCCTCTTCGAATTGTACTTCGACTTTTTCTATGGCTTCTGCTTCTTCGACTTTTTTTCGAATTTTTCTATGGCTTCTGCCTCTTCGACTTTTTCTTCGACTTCTACTTCTTCGACTTTTCCTATGGCTTCTGCCTCTTCGAATTTTTCTTCGGCTTCTACTTCTCCGACTTTTTCTATGGCCTCTGCCTCTTTGACTTCTACTACTTCAACTTTTTCTATGGCCTCTGCCTCTTCGACTTTTTTGTTTTTAAAAAATTTTCTATAACTTCTTCATCTTCGACTTCTACTTCTTCGACTTTTTCTATGGCTTCTGCCTCTTCGACTTCTACTTCTTCGACTTTTTCTATGGCTTCTGCCTCTTCGACATTTTCTTCGATTTTTTTCTATGGCTTCTACGTCTTCGACTTTTTCTATGGCTTCTGCGTCTTTGACATTTTCTTCGATTTTTTTCTATGGCTTCTGACTCTTCGACTTTTTCTTCGACTTCTACTTCTTCTAATTTTTCTATGGCTTCTGCCTCTTCGACTTTTTCTTCGAATTATACTTCTTCGACTTTTTCTATGGCTTCTGCTTCTTCGACTTTTTCTTCGAATTATACTTCTTCGACTTTTTCTATGGCTTCTGCCTCTTCGACATTTTCTTCGATTTTTTTCTATGGCTTCTGCATCTTCGACTTCGACTTGTAGTTCTTCGACTTTTTCTATGGCTTCTGCCTCTTCGACTTTTTCCTCAATTTTTTTCTGTGGCTTCTGACTCTTCGACTTTTTCTTCGACTTCTACTTCTTCAAATTTTTCTATGGCTTCTGCCTCTTCGACTTCTACTTCTTCGACATTTTCTATGGCTTCTGCTTCTTCGACTTTTTCTTCGAATTCTACTTCTTCGACTTTTTCTATGGCTTCTGCCTCTTCGACATTTTCTTCGATTTTTTTCTATGGCTTCTGCCTTTTCGACTTCTACTACTTCGATTTTTTTCTATGGCTTCTGCCTCTTCGAATTTTTCTTCGACTTCTACTTCTCCGACTTTTTCTATGGCTTCTGCCTCTTCTACATTTTCTTCGATTTTTTTCTATGGCTTCTGCCTCTTCGACTTTTTCTTTTCTAATTTTTCTATGACTTCTGCATCTTCGACTTTTTCTTCGACTTCTGCTTCTTCGACTTTTTCTATGGCTTCTGCCTCTTCGACTTTTTCTTCAACTTCTACTTCTTCGACTTTTTCTATAGCTTCTGCCTCTTCGACTTCTACTTCGACTTTTTCTATGGCTTCTGCTTCTTCGACTTTTTTAAAAATTTTTCTATGGCTTCTGCCTCTTCGACTTTTTTTTTTTTCAAATTTTTCTATAACTTCTTCATCTTCGACTTTTTCTTCGACTTCTACTTCTTCGACTTTTTCTATGGCTTCTGCCTCTTCGACTTCTACTTCTTCGACTTTTTCTATGGCTTCTGCTTCTTCGACTTTTTCTTCGAATTATACTTCTTCGACTTTTTCTATGGCTTCTGCCTCTGCTACATTTTCTTGGAATTTTTTCTATGGCTTCTGCCTCTTGGACTTTTTCTTCGACTTCTACTTCTTCGACTTTTTCTTGTCGAATTTTTCTATGACTTCTGCATCTTCGACTTTTTCTTCAACTTCTGCTTCTTCGACTTTTTCTATGGCTTCTGCCTCTTCGACTTTTTCCTCAATTTTTTTCTGTGGCTTCTGCCTCTTCGACTTCTACTACTTCGAGTTTTTTCTATGGCTTCTGCCTTTTCGACTTTTTTTCAAATTTTTCTATGGCTTCTGCCTCTTCGACTTTTTCTTCGACTTCTACTTCTTCGACTTTTTCTTTTCGAATTTTTCTATGACTTCTGCATCTTCGACTTTTTCTTCGACTTCTGCTTCTTCGACTTTTTCTATGGCTTCAGCGTCTTTGACATTTTCTTCGATTTTTTTCTATGGCTTCTGCTTCTTCGACTTTTTTTCGAATTTTTCTATGGCTTCTGCCTCTTCGACTTTTTCCTCAATTTTTTTCTGTGGCTTCTGCCTCTTCGACTTCTACTACTTCGAGTTTTTGCTATGGCTTCTGCCTTTTCGACTCTTTTTCAAATTTTTCTATGGCTTCTGCCTCTTCGACTTTTTCTTCGACTTCTACTTCATCCACTTTTTCTATGGCTTCTGCCTCTTGGACTTTTTCTTCGACTTCTACTTCTTCAACTTTTTCTTTTCGAATTTTTCTATGACTTCTGCATCTTCGACTTTTTCTTCAACTTCTGCTTCTTCGACTTTTTCTATGGCTTCTGCCTCTTCGACTTTTTCTTCGACTTCTACTTCTTCGACTTTTTCTATCGCTTCTGCCTCTTCGACTTCTACTTCGACTTTTTCTATGGCTTCTGCTTCTTCGACTTTTTTTCGAATTTTTCTATGGCTTCTGCCTCTTCGACTTTTTCCTCAATTTTTTTCTGTGGCTTCTGCCTCTTCGACTTCTACTACTTCGAGTTTTTTCTATGGCTTCTGCCTTTTCGACTTTTTTTCAAATTTTTCTATGGCTTCTGCCTCTTCGTCTTTTTCTTCGACTTCTACTTCTTCCACTTTTTCTATGGCTTCTGCCTCTTCTACATTTTCTTCGATTTTTTTCTTTGGCTTCTGCCTCTTCGACTTTTTCTTCGACTTCTACTTCTTCGACTTTTTCTTTTCGAATTTTTCTATGACTTCTGCATCTTCGACTTTTTCTTCGACTTCTGCTTCTTCGACTTTTTCTATGGCTTCAGCGTCTTTGACATTTTCTTCGATTTTTTTCTATGGCTTCTGCTTCTTCGACTTTTTTTCGAATTTTTCTATGGCTTCTGCCTCTTCGACTTTTTCCTCAATTTTTTTCTGTGGCTTCTGCCTCTTCGACTTCTACTACTTCGAGTTTTTGCTATGGCTTCTGCCTTTTCGACTCTTTTTCAAATTTTTCTATGGCTTCTGCCTCTTCGACTTTTTCTTCGACTTCTACTTCTTCCACTTTTTCTATGGCTTCTGCCTCTTCTACATTTTCTTCGATTTTTTTCTTTGGCTTCTGCCTCTTCGACTTTTTCTTCGACTTCTACTTCTTCGACTTTTTCTTTTCGAATTTTTCTATGACTTCTGCATCTTCAACTTTTTCTTCAACTTTTTCTATGGCTTCTGCTTCTTCGACTTTTTCTTCGACTTCTACTTCTTCGACTTTTTCAATGGCTTCTGCCTCTTCGACTTCTACTTCGACTTTTTCTATGGCTTCTGCTTCTTCGACTTTTTTTAAAATTTTTCTATGGCTTCTGCCTCTTTGACATTTTCTTCGATTTTTTTATATGGCTTCTGCCACTTCGACTTTTTCTTCGACTTCTACTTCTTCGACTTTTTCTATGGCTTCTGCCTCCCACATTTTCTTCGATTTTTTTCTATGGCTTCTGCCTCTTCGACTTTTTCTACGACTTCTACTTCTTCGACTTTTTCCTATGGCTTCTGCCTCTTCGAATTTTTCTTTGGCTTCTACTTCTTCGACTTTTTCTATGGCCTCTGCCTCTTTGACTTCTACTACTTCAACTTTTTCTATGGCCTCTGCCTCTTCGACTTTTTTGTTTTTAAAAAATTTTCTATAACTTCTTCATCTTCGACTTCTACTTCTTCGACTTTTTCTATGGCTTCTGCCTCTTCTATATTTTCTTTGAATTTTTTCTATGGCTTCTGCCTCTTCGACATTTTCTTCGACTTCTACTTCTTCGACTTTTTCTTTTCTAATTTTTCTATGACTTCTGCATCTTCGACTTTTTCTTCGACTTCTACTTCTTCGACTTTTTCTTTTCGAATTTTTCTATGACTTCTGCATCTTCGACTTTTTCTATGGCTTCTGCTTCTTCGACTTTTTTTTTTAATTTTTCTATGGCTTCTGCCTCTTTGACATTTTCTTCGATTTTTTCTATGGTTTCTGCCTCTTCGACTTTTTCTTCGACTTTTTCTATGGATTATGCCCCTTCGAATTTTTCTTCGACTTCTTCGTCTTCGACTTTTTCTATGGACCATGCCTCTTCGACTTTTTTTTCGAATTTTTCTATAACTTCTGCATCTTCGACTTTTTCTTCGACTTCGACTTCTAGTTCTTCGACTTTTTCTATGGCTTCTGCCTCTTCGACTTTTTCCTCAATTTTTTTCTGTGGCTTCTGCCTCTTCGACTTCTACTACTTCGAGTTTTTTCTATGGCTTCTGCCTTTTCGACTTCAACTACTTCGAGTTTTTTCTATGACTTCTGCTTCTTCGACTTTCTTTCGAATTTTTCTATGGCTTCTGCTTCTTCGACTTTTTCTTCGACTTCTACTTCTTCCACTTTTTCTATGGCTTCTGCCGGTTCAACGTTTTCTTTGATTTTTTTCTATGGCTTCTGCCTCTTCGACTTTTTTTTCGACTTCTACTTCTTCTACTTTTTCTATGGCTTCTGCCTGTTCGACTTTTACTTCGATTTTTTTTCTGTGGCTTCTGTCTCTTCGACTTTTTCTTCGACTGTTTCTATGGCTTCTGCCTGTTCGACTTTTACTTCGATTTTTTTCTACGGCTTCTGTCTCTTCGACTTTTTCTTCGACTGTTTCTATGGCTTCTGCCTCTTCGACTTTTTCTTCGACTTCTACTTCTTCAACTTTTTCTATGGCTTTTGCCTCTTCTACATTTTCTTCGATTTTTTTCGATGGCTTCTGCCTCTTCGACTTTTTCTTCGACTTCTACTTCTTCCACTTTTTCTATGGCTTCTGCCTCTTCTACATTTTCTTCGATTTTTTTCTTTGGCTTCTGCCTCTTCGACTTCTACTTCTTCGACTTTTTCTTTTCGAATTTTTCTATGACTTCTGCATCTTCGACTTTTTCTTCGACTTCTGCTTCTTCTACTTTTTCTATGGCTTCTGCCTCTTCGACTTTTTCTTCGACTTCTACTTCTTCGACTTTTTCAATGGCTTCTGCCTCTTCGACTTCTACTTCGACTTTTTCTATGGCTTCTGCTTCTTCGACTTTTTTTTAAATTTTTCTATGGCTTCTGCCTCTTTGACATTTTCTTCGATTTTTTTCTATGGCTTCTGCCTCTTCGAATTTTTCTTCGACTTCTACTTCTCCGACTTTTTCTATGGCTTCTGCCTCTTCTACATTTTCTTCGATTTTTTTCTATGGCTTCTGCCTCTTCGACTTTTTGTTTTCTAATTTTTCTATGACTTCTGCATCTTCGACTTTTTCTTCGACTTCTACTTCTCCAACTTTTTCTATGGCTTCTGCCTCTTCGACTTCTACTTCGACTTTTTCTATGGCTTCTGCTTTTTCGACTTTTTTTTAAATTTTTCTATGGCTTCTGCCACTTCGACTTTTTTTTTTTTCAAATTTTTCTATAACTTCTTCATCTTCGACTTTTTCTTCGACTTCTGCTTCTTCTACTTTTTCTATGGCTTCTGCCTCTTCGACTTTTTCTTCGACTTCTACTTCTTCGACTTTTTCAATGGCTTCTGCCTCTTCGACTTCTACTTCGACTTTTTCTATGGCTTCTGCTTCTTCGACTTTTTTTTAAATTTTTCTATGGCTTCTGCCTCTTTGACATTTTCTTCGATTTTTTTCTATGGCTTCTGCCTCTTCGAATTTTTCTTCGACTTCTACTTCTCCGACTTTTTCTATGGCTTCTGCCTCTTCTACATTTTCTTCGATTTTTTTCTATGGCTTCTGCCTCTTCGACTTTTTGTTTTCTAATTTTTCTATGACTTCTGCATCTTCGACTTTTTCTTCGACTTCTGCTTCTTCGACTTTTTCTATGGCTTCTGCCTCTTCGACTTTTTCTACGACTTCTACTTCTTCGACTTTTTCCTATGGCTTCTGCCTCTTCGAATTTTTCTTCGGCTTCTACTTCTCCGACTTTTTCTATGGCCTCTGCCTCTTTGACTTCTACTACTTCAACTTTTTCTATGCCCTCTGCCTCTTCGACTTTTTTGTTTTTAAAAAATTTTCTATAACTTCTTCATCTTCGACTTCTACTTCTTCGACTTTTTCTATGGCTTCTGCCTCTTCGACTTCTACTTCTTCGACTTTTTCTATGGCTTCTGCCTCTTCGACATTTTCTTCGATTTTTTTCTATGGCTTCTACGTCTTCGACTTTTTCTATGGCTTCTGCGTCTTTGACATTTTCTTCGATTTTTTTCTATGGCTTCTGACTCTTCGACTTTTTCTTCGACTTCTACTTCTAATTTTTCTATGGCTTCTGCCTCTTCGACTTTTTCTTCGAATTATACTTCTTCGACTTTTTCTATGACTTCTGCTTCTTCGACTTTTTCTATGGCTTCTGCCTCTTCGACATTTTCTTCGATTTTTTTCTATGGCTTCTGCATCTTCGACTTCGACTTGTAGTTCTTCGACTTTTTCTATGGCTTCTGCCTCTTCGACTTTTTCCTCAATTTTTTTCTGTGGCTTCTGACTCTTCGACTTTTTCTTCGACTTCTACTTCTTCGAATTTTTCTATGGCTTCTGCCTCTTCGACTTCTACTTCTTCGACTTTTTCTATGGCTTCTGCTTCTTCGACTTTTTCTTCGAATTCTACTTCTTCGACTTTTTCTATGCCTTCTGCCTCTTCGACATTTTCTTCGATTTTTTTCTATGGCTTCTGCCTTTTCGACTTCTACTACTTCGAGTTTTTTCTATGGCTTCTGCTTCTTCGACTTTTTTTCGAATTTTTCTATGGCTTCTGCCTCTTCGACATTTCCTTCGATTTTTTTCTATGGCTTCTGCCCCTTCGAATTTTTCTTCGACTTCTACTTCTCCGACTTTTTCTATGGCTTCTGCCTCTTCGACTTTTTCCTCAATTTTTTTCTGTGGCTTCTGACTCTTCGACTTTTTCTTCGACTTCTACTTCTTCGAATTTTTCTATGGCTTCTGCCTCTTCGACTTCTACTTCTTCGACTTTTTCTATGGCTTCTGCTTCTTCGACTTTTTCTTCGAATTCTACTTCTTCGACTTTTTCTATGCCTTCTGCCTCTTCGACATTTTCTTCGATTTTTTTCTATGGCTTCTGCCTTTTCGACTTCTACTACTTCGAGTTTTTTCTATGGCTTCTGCTTCTTCGACTTTTTTTCGAATTTTTCTATGGCTTCTGCCTCTTCGACATTTCCTTCGATTTTTTTCTATGGCTTCTGCCCCTTCGAATTTTTCTTCGACTTCTACTTCTCCGACTTTTTCTATGGCTTCTGCCTCTTCTACATTTTCTTCGATTTTTTTCTATGGCTTCTGCCTCTTCGACTTTTTCTTTTCTAATTTTTCTATGACTTCTGCATCTTCGACTTTTTCTCCGACTTCTGCTTCTTCGACTTTTTCTATGGCTTCTGCCTCTTCTACTTTTTCCTCAATTTCTACGTCTTCGACTTTTTCTATGGCTTCTGCCTCTTCGACTTCTACTTCGACTTTTTCTATGGCTTCTTCTTCTTCGACTTTTTTAAAAATTTTTCTATGGCTTCTGCCTCTTCGACTTTTTTTTTTTTCAAATTTTTCTATAACTTCTTCATCTTCGACTTTTTCTTCGACTTCTACTTCTTCGACTTTTTCTATGGCTTCTGCCTCCTACATTTTCTTCGATTTTTTTCTATGGCTTCTGCCTCTTCGACTTTTTCTTCGACTTTTTCTATGGATTCTGCCCCTTCGACTTTTTCTTCGATTTCTTCGTCTTCGACTTTTTCTATGGCTTCTGCCTCTTCGACTTTTTTTTTCGAATTTTTCTATAACTTCTGCATCTTCGACTTTTTCTTCGACTTCGACTTCTAGTTCTTCGACTTTTTCTATGGCTTCTGCCTCTTCGACTTTTTCCTCAATTTTTTTCTGTGGCTTCTGCCTCTTCGACTTCTACTACTTCAAGTTTTTTCTATGGCTTCTGCCTTTTCGACTTCAACTACTTCGAGTTTTTTCTATGACTTCTGCTTCTTCGACTTTTTTTCGAATTTTTCTATGGCTTCTGCTTCTTCGACTTTTTCTTCGACTTCTACTTCTTCGACTTTTTCTATGACTTCTACATTTTCGACTTTTTCTTCGACTTCTACTTCTTAGGCTTTTTCCTATGGCTTCTGCATCTTCGACTTCTACTTCTTTGACTTTTTCCCATGGCTTCTGCTACTTCAACTTTTTCTTCGACTGCTTCTATGGCTTCTGCCTGTTCGACTTTTTCTTCGACTTTTGTATATGGCTTCTGCTTCTTCGACTTTTTCTTCGAATTCTACTTCCTCGACTTTTTCTATGGCTTCTGCTTCTTCAAATTTTTTTCAAATTTTTCTATGGCTTCTGCCTCTTCGACTTTTTCTTCGACTTCTACTTCTTCGACTTTTTCTATGGCTTCTACCTCTTCTACATTTTCTTCGATTTTTTTCTATGGCTTCTGCCTCTTCGACTTCTACTTCTTCGAGTTTTTTCTATGACTTCTGCCTTGTCGACTTCTTCTGCTTCGAGTTTTTCTATGGCTTTTGCCTCTTCGACTTTTTCTTCGACTTCTACTTCTTCGACTTTTTCTTTTCGAATTTTTCTATGACTTCTGCATCTTAGACTTTTTCTTCGACTTCTGCTTCTTCGACTTTTTCTATGGCTTCTGCCTCTTCGACTTTATCTTCGGCTTCTACTTCTTCGACTTTTTCTATGGCTTCTGCCCTTTTGACTTTTTCTTTGGCTTCTACTTCTTTGACTTTTTCTATGGCTTCTGGATCTTCGACTTTTTTTTAATTTTTTTCTATGGCTTCTGCCTTTTCAACTTTTTCCTATGGCTTCTGCGTCTTCGACTTCTGCTTATTCGACTTTTTCTATGACTTCTACATCTTCGACTTTTTCTTCGACTTCTACTTCTTAGACTTTTTCCATGGCTTCTGCCTCTTCGACTTTTTCTTCGACTTCTACTTCTTTGAATTTTCCTATGGCTTCTGCTTCTTCGACTTTTTCTTCGACTGCTTCTATGGCTTCTGCCTCTTCGACTTCTACTTCTTCGACTTTTTCTGTGGCTTCTGCCGGTTCGACTTTTACTTCGATTTTTTTCTATGGCTCTGCCTCTTCAACTTTTTCTTCGACTTTTTCTTTTCGAATTTTTCCATGACTTCTGCATCTTCGACTTTTTCTTCGACTTCTACTTCTTCGACTTTTTCTATGGCTTCTGCCTCTTTGACTTTTTTTTTTATTTTTTTCTATGTCTTCTGCCTCTTCAATTTTTAGTTAGATTTTTGTCTATGGCTTCTGCCTCTTCGACTTCTACTTCTTCGACTTTTTCTATGGCGTCTGCCTCTTCGACTTTTTTTTTTTTTTTCATTTTTCTATGACTTCTGCATCTTTGACTTTTCCTTCAACTTCTACTTCTTCGACTTTTTCTATGGCTTCTGCCTGTTCGACTTTTACTTCGATTTTTTTCTATGGCTTCTGCCTCTACGACTTCTACTTAGACTTTTTCTATGGCTCTGCCTCTTCAACTTTTTCTTCGACTTTTTCTTTTCGAATTTTTCTATGACTTCTGCATCTTCGACTTTTTCTTCGACTTCTACTTCTTCCACTTTTTCCTGTGGCTTCTGCCTCTTCTACTTTTCTTTTTTTTTCAAATTTTTCTTTGACTTCTGCCTCTTCAACTTTTTCTTCGACTTCTACTTCTTCGAATTCTTCTATGGCTTCTGCCTCTTCGACTTTTTCTTCTATTTTTTTCTATGGCTTCTGCATCTTCGACTTTTTCTTCGACTTTTACTTCTTCGACTTTTTCTATGGCTTCTACTTCTTTGACTTTTTCTTTTCAAATTTTTCTGTGACTTCTGCATCTTCGACTTTTTCTTCGACTTTCTTTGATTTTTTTCTATGGCATCTGCCTTTTTCGACTTCTACTTCTTCGAGTTTTTCTATGGCTTCTGCATCTTTGACTTTTTCTTCAACTTCTTCTTTGACTTTTTCTATGGCTTCTGCCTCTTTGACTTTTTCGTCAATTTTTTTCTATGGCTTCTGACTCTTCGACTTCTACTTCTTCGACTTTTTTCATGGATTCTGCCTCTTCGACTTTTTCTTCGACTTCTACTTCTTTGACTTTTTCTATGGCCTCTGCCTCTTCGACTTTTACTACTTCGACTTTTTCTATAGCCTCTGCCTCTTTGACTTTTTTTTTCGAATTTTTCTATAACTTCTGCATCTTCGACTTTTTCTTCGACTTCGACTTCTTCGACTTTTTCTATGGCTTCTGCCTCTTCGACTTTTTCTTCGACTTCTACTTCTTCGACTTTTTCTATGGCTTCTGCCTCTTCAACTTCTAGTTTTTCGAGTTTTTGCTATGTCTTCTGCCTCTTCGAATTTTCTTCGACTGTTTCTATGGCTTCTGCCTCTTCGACTTTTTCTTCGACTTCTACTTCTTCGACTTTTTCTTTTCGAATTTGTCTATGACTTCTGCATCTTGGACTTTTTCTTCGACTTTTGCTTCTTCGACTTTTTCTATGGCTTCTGCCTCTTCGACTTTTTCTTCGATTTTTTTCTATGGCTTCTGCCTTTTCAACTTTTTCCTATAGCTTCTGCCTCTTCGACTTCTGCTTCTTCGACTTTTTCTATGACTTCTACATCTTCGACTTTTTCTTCGACTTCTACTTCTTTGACTTTTTCCTATGGCTTCTGCCTCTTCGACTTCTACTTCTTCGACTTTTTCCGCGAATTCTACTTCGACTTTTTTTTTCAAATTTTTCTATGGCTTCTGCCTCTACGACTTTTCCTCCGAATTCTACTTCTTCGACTTTTTCTATGGCTTTTGCTCCTTCGACTTTCTTTTCGAATTTTTCTATAACTTCTGCATATTCGACTTTTTCTATGGCTTCTGCCGCTTCGACTTTTTCTTCGACTTCTACTGCTTAGACTTTTCCATGGCTTCTGCCTCTTCGACTTTTTCTTCGACTTCTACTTCTTTGACTTCTTCTATGGCTTCTGCTTCTTTGACTTTTTTTCGAATTTTTCTATGGCTTCTGCCTCTTCTACTTTTTCTTCGACTTCTACTTCTTCGACTTTTTCTATGGCTTCTGCCTGTTCGACTTTTACTTCGATTTTTTTTTCTATGGCTTCTGCCTCTTCGACTTTTTCTTCGACTTCTACTTCTTCGACTTTTTCTATGGCTTCTGCCCCTTTGACTTTTTCTACGACTTCTTCGTCTTCAACTTTTTCTATGGCCTCTGCCTCTTCGACTTTTTTTTCGAATTTTTCTATTACTTCTGCCTCTTCGACTTTTTCTTCGACTTCGACTTCTAGTTCTTCGTCTTTTTCTATGGCTTCTACCTCTTCGACTTTTTCCTCAATTTTTTTCTGTGGCTTCTGCCTCTTCGACTTCTACTACTTCGAGTTTTTTCTATGGCTTCTGCCTTTTCGACTTCTACTTCTTTGAGTTTTCTATAGCTTCTGCCTCTTCGACTTTTTCTTTGATTTTTTCTATGGCTTCTGCCGCTTCTACTTTTTCTTCGACTTCTACTTCTTCGACTTTTTCTATGGCTTCTGCCGGTTCGACTTTTACTTCGATTTTTTTCTATGGCTTCTGCCTCTTCGACTTTTTCTTCGACTTCTACTTCTTCGACTTTTTCTATGGCTTCTGCCTCTTCGACTTCTACTTAGACTTTTTCTATGGCTTCTGCTTCTTCGACTTTTTTTCAAATTTTTCTATGGCTTCTGCATCTTCGACATTTTCTTCGATTTTTTTCTGTGGCTTCTGCCTCTTCGACTTTTTTTTTAAATTTTTCTATAACTTCTACTTCTTCGATTTTTTTCCATGGATTCTGCCTCTGCGACTTCTACTTCTTCGACTTTTTCTATGGCGTCTGCCTCTCCGACTTTTTTTTTTTTTTTACTTTTTCTATGACTTCTGCCTCTTCGACTTTTTCTTCGAATTTTTCTATGGCTTCTGCCTCTTCGACATTTTCTTTGAATTTTTCTATGGATTCTGCCTCTTCGACTTTTTCTTCGATTTCTTCTTCTTCTGCTTTTTCTTTTCGAATTTTTCTATGACTTCTGCATCTTCGACTTTTTCTTCGATTTCTGCTTCTTCGACTTTTTCTATGGCTTCTGCCTCTTCGACTTTTTCTTCGATTTTTTTCTATGGCTTCTGCCCTTTCAACTTTTTCTTCGACTTCTACTTCTTCGACATTTTCTATGGCTTCTGCCTCTTCGACTTTTTTTTCAAATTTTTCTATGGCTTCTGCCTTTTCAACTTTTTTCTATGGCTTCTGCCTCTTCGACTTTTTCTTCACCTTCTACTTCTTCGACATTTGCCTTTCGCTTCTGTCTCTTCGACTTTTACTTAGATTTTTTTCTATGGCTTCTGACTCTTCGACTTCTACTTCTTAGACTTTTTTCATGGATTCTGCCTCTTCGACTTTTTCTTCAACTTCTACTTCTTTTACTTTTACTATGGCCTCTGCCTCTTCGACTTTTACTACTTCGACTTTTTCTATAGCCTCTGCCTCTTTGATCTTTTTTTTTAATTTTTCTATAACTTCTGCATCTTCGACTTTTTCTTCGACTTCGACTTCTACTTCTTCGACTTTTTCTATGGCTTCTGCCTCTTCGACTTTTTCTTCGACTGCTACTTCTTCGACTTTTTCTATGGCTTCTGCCTCTTCGACTTCTACTTTTTCGAGTTTTTTCTATGGCTTCTGCCTCTTCGACTTCTACTTCTTCGAGTTTATCTATGGCTTCTGCATCTTCAACTTTTTCTTCGACTTCTACTTCTTCGACGTTTTCTATGGCTTCTGCCTGTTCGACTTTTACTTCGATTTTTTTCTATGGCTTCTGCCTCTTCGACTTTTTCTTTGATTTTTTCTATGGCTTCTGCCTCTTCGACTTTTTCTTTGACTTCTACTTTTTAGACTCTATCCATGGCTTCTGCCTCTTCGACTTCTACTTCTTCGAGTTTATCTATGGCTTCTGCATCTTCAACTTTTTCTTTGACTTCTACTTCGAATTTTTCTATGGCTTCTGCTTCTTCGACTTTTTTTCGAATTTTTCTATGGCTTCTACCACTTCAACATTTTCTTCTATTTTTTTCTGTGGCTTCTGCCTCTGCAACTTCTACTACTTCGAGTTTTTTCTTTTGCTTCTGCCTTTTCGACTTCTACTTCTTCGACTTTTTTTTTTTTTAATTTTTCTATGAATTCTGCATCTTCGACTTTTTCTTCACCTTATACTTCTTCGACATTTTCCTTTGGCTTCTGTCTCTTCGACTTTTACTTCGTTTTTTTTCTATGGCTTCTGCCGCTTCTACTTTTTCTTCGACTTCTACTTCTTCGACTTTTTCTATGGCTTCTTCCGGTTCGACTTTTACTTAGATTTTTTTCTCTGGCTTCTGCCTCTTCGACTTTTTCTTCGACTTCTACTTCTTCAACTTTTTCTATAGCTTCTGCCTCTTCAACTTCTGCTTAGACTTTTCTATGGCTTCTGCTGCTTCGACTTTTTTTCGAATTTTTCTATGGCTTCTACCACTTCGACATTTTCTTCAATCTTTTTCTATGGCTTCTGTCTCTTCTACATTTTCTTCAATTTTTTTCTATGGCTTCTGCCTCTTCGACTTCTTCTTCTTCGACTTTTGCTATGGCTTCTGCCTCTTCGACTTTTTCTATGGCTTCTGCCTCTTCGACTTCTTCTTCTTCGAGTTTTTCTTCGACTTCTACTTCTTCGACTTTTTCTATGGCTTCTGCCTCTTCAACTTTTTCTTCGACTTCTACTTCTTCGACTTTTTCTTTTCAAATTTTTCTATGACTTCTGCCACTTCGACTTTTTCTTCGACTTCTACTTATTCGACTTTTTCTATGGCTTCTGCCTCTTCGACTTCTACTTCTTCGACTTTTTCTATGGTTTCTGCTTCTTCGACTTTTTCTTCGACTTCTACTTCTTCGACTTTTTCCTATGGCTTCTGCCTCTTCGACTTCTACTTCTTCAACTTTTTCTATCGCTTCTGCCTCTATGACTTCTACTTAGACTTTTTCTATGGCTCTGCCTCTTCAACTTTTTCTTCGACTTTTTCTTTTCGAATTTTTCTATGACTTCTGCATCTTCGACTTTTTCTTCGACTTCTACTTCTTCCACTTCTTCTTATGACTTCTGCCTCTTCGACTTTTTCTTTGATTTTTTTTCCATGGCTTCTCCCTCTTCGTCTTCTACTTAGACTTTTTCTATGGCTCTGCCTCTTCGACTTTTTTTTCGACTTCTACTTCTTCGAATTTTTCTCTTCGAATTTTTGTTTTCGAATTTTTCTATGACTTCTGCATCTTCGACTTTTTTTTTCACTTCTACTTCTTCAATTTTATTCTATGGTTTCTGCCTCTTCGACTTTTTCCTATGACTTCTGCCTCTTCGACTTTTTCTTTGATTTTTTTCTATGGCTTCTACCTCTTCGACTTTTTCTTTGATTTTTTTCTATGGCTTCTGCCTCTTTGACTTTTTCTTCCACTTCTACTTCTTCGACTTTTTCTTTTCGAATTTTTCTATGACTTCTGCATCTTCGACTTTTTCTTCGACTTCTACTTCGACTTTTTCTTTTCAAATATTTCTATGACTTCTGCCTCTTCCACTTTTACTTTGATTTTTTTCTATGGCTTCTGCCTCTTCAACTTTTTCTTCGACTTCTACTTCTTCGACTTTTTCTATGGCTTCTGCCTCTTTGACTTTTTTTTCGATTTTTTTTCTATGGCTTCTGCCTCTTCGACTTTTTCTTCGACTGTTTCTATGGCTTCTGCCTCTTCGACTTTTACTTAGATTTTTTTCTATGGCTTCTGCCTCTTCGACTTCTACTTCTCCGACTTTTTCTATGGCTTCTGCCTCTTCGACTTTTTCGTCGACTGTTTCTATGGCTTCTGCCTGTTAGACTTTTACTTAGATTTTTTTCTATGGCTTCTGCCTCTACGACTTCTACTTAGACTTTTTCTATGGCTCTGCCTCTTCAACTTTTTTTTCGACTTTTTCTTTTCGAATTTTTCTATGATTTCTGCATCTTCAACTTTTTCTTCGACTTCTACTTCTTCCAGTTTCTCCTATGACTTCTGCCTCTTCGACTTTTTTTTCGACTTCTACTTCTTCGTTTTTATTCTATGGCTTCTGCCTCTGCGACTTTTTCCTATAACTTCTGCCTCTTCGACTTTTTCTTTGATTTTTTTCTATGGCTTCTGCCTCTTTAACTTTTTCTTACATTTTTTTCTATGGCTTCTGCCTCTACGACTTCTACTACTTCGAGTTTTTTCTATGGCTTCTGCCTTTTTGACTTCTACTTCTTCGACTTTTTTTTTCTAATTTTTCTATGAATTCTGCATCTTCGACTTTTTCTTCACCTTCTACTTTTTCGACATTTTCCTTTGGCTTCTGTCTCTTTGACTTTTTCTTCGATTTTTTCTATGGCTTCTGCCCCTTTGACTTTTTCTTCGACTTCTAATTCTTCGACTTTTTCTATGGCTTCTGCCTCTTCGACTTTTTTTTCGACTTTTTCTATGGCTTCTGCCTCTTCAACTTTTTCCTATGGCTTCTGCCTCTTCGTCTTCTACTTAGACTTTTTCTATGGCTCTGCCTCTTCGACTTTTTCTACGACTTCTACTTCTTCGAATTTTTCTATGACTTCTGCATCTTCGACTTTTTTTTCGACTTCTACTTCTTCGATTTTATTCTATGGCTTCTGCCTCTTCGACTTTTTCTTCGACTTCGACTTCTACTTCTTCGACTTTTTCTATGCCTTCTGCCTCTTCGACTTTTTCTTCGACTGCTACTTCTTCGACTTTTTCTATGGCTTCTGCCTCTTCGACTTCTACTTTTTCGAGTTTTATCTAGGGCTTCTGCCTCTTCGACTTCTACTTAGACTTTTTCTATGGCTTCTGCTTCTTCGACTTTTTTTCGAATTTTTCTATGGCTTCTGCCTCTTCGACTTTTTCTTCGATTTTTTTCTATGGCTTCTGCCTCTTCGACTTTTTCTTCGACTTCTACTTCTTCGACTTTTTCTATGGCTTCTGCCTGTTCGCCATTTACTTCGATTTTTTTCTATGGCTTCTGCCTCTTCGACTTTTTCTTCGGCTTCTACTCCTTCAACTTTTTTTATGGCTTCTGCCCCTTCGACTTTTTCTTCGACTTCTTCGTCTTCGACTTTTTCTATGGCCTCTGCATCTTCGAATTTTTCTTCGACTTCGACTTCTAGTTCTTCGACTTTTTCTATGGCTTCTGCCTCTTCGACTTTTTCCTCAATTTTTTTCTGTGGCTTCTGCCTCTTCGACTTCTACTTCTTTGAGTTTTTATATGCCTTCTGCCTCTTCGACTTTTTCTTCGACTTCTACTTCTTCAACTTTTTCTATGGCTTCTGCCTCTTCGACTTCTACTTCGACTTTTTCTATGGCTTCTGCTTCTTCGACTTTTTTTTCGAATTTTTCTATGGCTTCTGCCTCTTCGACTTTTTCTTCGACTTCTACTTCTTTGACTTTTTCTATGGCTTCTGCCTCTTCTACATTTTCTTCGATTTTTTTCTATGGCTTCTGCCTCTTCCACTTTTTCTTCGACTTCTGCTTCTTCGACTGTTTCGATGGCTTCTGCCTCTTCGACTTTTTCTTTGACTTCGACTTCTACTTCTTCGACTTTTTCTATGCCTTCTGCCTCTTCGACTTTTTCTTCGACTGCTACTTCTTCGACTTTTTCTATGGCTTCTGCCTCTTCGACTTCTACTTTTTCGAGTTTTATCTATGGCTTCTGCCTCTTCGACTTCTACTTAGACTTTTTCTATGGCTTCTGCTTCTTCGACTTTTTTTCGAATTTTTCTATGGCTTCTGCCTCTTCGACATTTTCTTCGATTTTTTTCTATGACTTCTGCATCTCCGACTTTTTCTTCGACTTCTGCTTCTTTGACTTTTTCTATGGCTTCTGCCTCTTCTACATTTTCTTCGATTTTTTTCTATGGCTTCTGCCTCTTCGAATTTTTCTTCGACTTTTTCTTCGACTTTTTCTATGGCTTCTGCCTCTTCTACATTTTCTTCGATTTTTTTCTATGGCTTCTGCCTCTTCGACTTTTTCTTCGACTTCTACTTCTTCGACTTTTTCTATGGCTTCTGCCTCCTACATTTTCTTCGATTTTTTTCTATGGCTTCTGCCTCTTCGAATTTTTCTTCGACTTTTTCTATGGATTCTGCCCCTTCGACTTTTTCTTCGACTTCTTCGTCTTCGACTTTTTCTATGGACCATGCCTCTTCGACTTTTTTTTTCGAATTTTTCTATAACTTCTGCATCTTCGACTTTTTCTTCGACTTCGACTTCTAGTTCTTCGACTTTTTCTATGGCTTCTGCCTCTTCGACTTTTTCCCCAATTTTTGTCTGTGGCTTCTGCCTCTTCGACTTCTACTGCTTCGAGTTTTTTCTATGGCTTCTGCCTTTTCGACTTCTACTGCTTCGAGTTTTTTCTATGGCTTCTGCTTCTTCGACTTTTTTTCGAATTTTTCTATGGCTTCTGCCTCTTCGACATTTTCTTCGATTTTTTTCTATGGCTTCTGCCTCTTCGACTTTTTCTTCGACTTCTACTTCTTCGACTTATTCTTTTCGAATTTTTCTATGGCTTCTGCCTCTTCGACTTTTTCTTCGACTTCTACTTCTTCCACTTTTTCTATGGCTTCTGCCTCTTTGACTCCTATTTCGACTTTTTGTATGACTTCTGCTTCTTCGACTTTTTTTCGAATTTTTCTATGGCTTCTGCCTCTTCGACATTTTCTTCGATTTTTTTCTATGGCTTCTGCCTCTTCGACTTTTTCTTCACCTTCTACTTCTTCGACTTTTTCTATGGCTTCTGCCTCTTCTACATTTTCTTCGATTTTTTTCTATGGCTTCTGCCTCTTCGACTTTTTCTTTGACTTTTTCTATGGATTCTGCATCTCCGACTTTTTCTTCGACTTCTGCTTCTTTGACTTTTTCTATGGCTTCTGCCTCTTCGACTTTTACTTCGAGTTTTTTGTATGACTTCTGCCTTTTCGACTTCTACTTCTTCGACTTTTTCTATGGCTTCTGCCTCCTCAACTTTTTCTTTGACCTCTACTTCTTCAACTTTTTCTTTTCGAATTTTTCTATGACTTCTGCATCTTCGAATTTTTCTTCGATTTTTTTCTATGCCTTCTGCCTCTTCGACTTCTACTTCTTCGAGTTTTTTCTATGGCTTCTGCCTTTTCGACTTCTACTTCTTCGAATTTTTCTATGGCTTCTGCCTCTTCGACTTTTTCTTTGACTTCTACTTCTTCAACTTTTTCTTTTCGAATTTTTCTATGACTTCTGCATCTTCGACTTTTTCTTCGACTTCTGCTTCTTCGACTTTTTCTATGGCTTCTGCCTCTTCGAATTTTTCTTTGATTTTTTTCTATGGCTTCTGCCTCTTCAACTTTTTCTTTGACTTCTACTTCTTCAACTTTTTCTTTTCGAATTTTTCTATGACTTCTGCATCTTCGACTTTTTCTTCGACTTTTTCTATGGCTTCTGCCTCTTCGAATTTTTCTTTGATTTTTTTCTATGGATTCTGCCCTTTTGACTTTTTCTTCGGCTTCTACTTCTTCGACTTTTTCTATGGCTTCTGGATCTTCGACTTTTTTTTCAAATTTTTCTATGGCTTCTGCCTTTTCAACTTTTTCCTATGGCTTCTGCGTCTTCGACTTCTGCTTCTTCGACTTTTTCTTCAATTTTTTTCTATGGCTTCTGCCTCTTCGACTTTTTCTTCGACTTCTACTTCGACTTTTTCTATGGCTTCTGCCTCTTCTACATTTTCATCGATTTTTTTCTATGGCTTCTGCCTTGTCGACTTCTTCTTCTTCGAGTTTTTCTATGGCTTTTGCCTCTTCGACTTTTTCTTCGACTTCTACTTCTTCGACTTTTTCTATGGCCTCTGCCTCTTCGACTTCTACTACTTCATCTTTTTCTATGGGCTCTGCCTTTTCAACTTTTTCCTATGGCTTCTGCGTCTTCGACTTCTGCTTCTTCGACTTTTTCTATGACTTCTACATCTTCGACTTTTTCTTCGACTTCTACTTCTTAGGCTTTTTCCTATGGCTTCTGCGTCTGCGACTTCTACTTCTTTGACTTTTTCTTATGGCTTCTCCTTCTTCGACTTTTTTTCGAATTTTTCTTTGGCTTCTGCCTCTTCGACATTTCCTTCGATTTTTTTCTATGGCTTCTGCCGCTTCTACTTTTTCTTCGACTTCTACTTCTTCGACTTTTTCTATGGCTTCTGCCTCTTCGACTGCTACTTAGACTTTTTCTATGGCTTCTGCTTCTTCATCTTTTTTTCGAATTTTTCTATGGCTTCTACCACTTCGACACTTTCTTCGATTTTTTTCTATGGCTTCTGCCTCTTCGACTTTTTCTTCGACTTCTACTTCTTCGACTTTTTCTATGGCTTCTGCCTCTTCTACATTTTCTTCGATTTTTTTCTATGGCTTCTGGCTCTTCGACTTTTTCTTCGACTTTTTCTATGGATTCTGCCCCTTCGACTTTTTCTTCAACTTCTTTGTCTTCGACTTTATATGGCCCATGCCTCTTCGACTTTTTTTTTAAATTTTTCTATAACTTCTGCATCTTCGACTTTTTCTTCGACTTCGACTTCTAGTTCTTCGACTTCTTCTATGCCTTCTGCCTCTTCGACTTTTTCCCCAATTTTTTTCTGTGGCTTCTGCCTCTTCGACTTCTACTACTTCGAGTTTTTTCTATGGCTTCTGCCTTTTCGACTTCTACTACTTCGAGTTTTTTCTACGGCTTCTGCTTCTTCGACTTTTTTTCTAATTTTTCTATGGCTTCTGCCTCTTCGACATTTTCTTCGATTTTTTTCTATGGCTTCTGCCTCTTCGACTTTTTCTTCGACTTCTACTTCTTCGACTTTTTCTATGGCTTCTGCTTCTTCTACATTTTCTTCGATTTTTTTCGATGGCTTCTGCCTCTTCGACTTTTTCTTCGACTTCGACTTCTACTTCTTCGACTTTTTCTATGGCTTCTGCCTCTTCGACTTTTTCTTCGACTTCGACTTTTTCTATGGCTTCTGCCTCTTCGACTTTTTCTTCGACTGCTACTTCTTCGACTTTTTCTATGGCTTCTGCCTCTTCGACTTCTACTTTTTCGAGTTTTATCTAGGGCTTCTGCCTCTTCGACTTCTACTTAGACTTTTTCTATGGCTTCTGCTTCTTCGACTTTTTTTCGAATTTTTCTATGGCTTCTGCCTCTTCGACATTTTCTTCGATTTTTTTCTATGGCTTCTGCCTTTTCAACTTTTTCCTATGGCTTCTGCGTCTTCGACTTCTGCTTCTTCGACTTTTTCTTCAATTTTTTTCTATGGCTTCTGCCTCTTCGACTTTTTCTTCGACTTCTACTTCGACTTTTTCTATGGCTTCTGCCTCTTCTACATTTTCTTCGATTTTTTTCTATGGCTTCTGCCTCTTCGACTTCTACTTCTTCGAGTTTTTTCTATGACTTCTGCCTTGTCGACTTCTTCTTCTTCGAGTTTTTCTATGGCTTTTGCCTCTTCGACTTTTTCTTCGACTTCTAATTCTTCGACTTTTTCTATGGCCTCTGCCTCTTCGACTTCTACTACTTCATCTTTTTCTATGGGCTCTGCCTTTTCAACTTTTTCCTATGGCTTCTGTGTCTTCGACTTCTGCTTCTTCGACTTTTTCTATGACTTCTACATCTTCGACTTTTTCTTCGACTTCTACTTCTTAGGCTTTTTCCTATGGCTTCTGCGTCTGCGACTTCTACTTCTTTGACTTTTTCTTATGGCTTCTCCTTCTTCGACTTTTTTTCGAATTTTTCTTTGGCTTCTGCCTCTTCGACATTTCCTTCGATTTTTTTCTATGGCTTCTGCCGCTTCTACTTTTTCTTCGACTTCTACTTCTTCGACTTTTTCTATGGCTTCTGCCTCTTCGACTGCTACTTAGACTTTTTCTATGGCTTCTGCTTCTTCATCTTTTTTTCGAATTTTTCTATGGCTTCTACCACTTCGACACTTTCTTCGATTTTTTTCTATGGCTTCTGCCTCTTCGACTTTTTCTTCGACTTCTACTTCTTCGACTTTTTCTATGGCTTCTGCCTCTTCTACATTTTCTTCGATTTTTTTCTATGGCTTCTGGCTCTTCGACTTTTTCTTCGACTTTTTCTATGGATTCTGCCCCTTCGACTTTTTCTTCAACTTCTTTGTCTTCGACTTTATATGGCCCATGCCTCTTCGACTTTTTTTTTAAATTTTTCTATAACTTCTGCATCTTCGACTTTTTCTTCGACTTCGACTTCTAGTTCTTCGACTTCTTCTATGGCTTCTGCCTCTTCGACTTTTTCCCCAATTTTTTTCTGTGGCTTCTGCCTCTTCGACTTCTACTACTTCGAGTTTTTTCTATGGCTTCTGCCTTTTCGACTTCTACTACTTCGAGTTTTTTCTACGGCTTCTGCTTCTTCGACTTTTTTTCTAATTTTTCTATGGCTTCTGCCTCTTCGACATTTTCTTCGATTTTTTTCTATGGCTTCTGCCTCTTCGACTTTTTCTTCGACTTCTACTTCTTCGACTTTTTCTATGGCTTCTGCTTCTTCTACATTTTCTTCGATTTTTTTTCGATGGCTTCTGCCTCTTCGACTTTTTCTTCGACTTCTACTTCTTCGACTTTTTCTTTTTGAATTTTTCTATGAATTCTGCATCTTCGACTTTTTCTTCGACTTCTGCTTCTTCGATTGTTTCTATGGCTTCTGCCTCTTCGACTTTTTCTTCGACTTTTTCTATGGATTCTGCCTCTTCGACTTTTTCTCCGACTTCTACTTCTTCGTCTTTTTCTTTTCGAATTTTTCTATGACTTCTGCATCTCCGACTTTTTCTTCGACTTCTGCTTCTTTGACTTTTTCTATGGCTTCTGCCTCTTCGACTTTTTCTTCAATTTTTTTCTATGCCTTCTGCCTCTTCGACTTCTACTTCTTCGACTTTTTCTATGGCTTCTGCCTTTTCGACTTCTACTTTTTCGAGTTTTATCTATGGCTTCTGCCTCTTCGACTTCTACTTAGACTTTTTCTATGGCTTCTGCTTCTTCGACTTTTTTTCGAATTTTTCTATGGCTTCTGCCTCTTCGACATTTTCTTCGATTTTTTTCTATGACTTCTGCATCTCCGACTTTTTCTTCGACTTCTGCTTCTTTGACTTTTTCTATGGCTTCTGCCTCTTCTACATTTTCTTCGATTTTTTTCTATGGCTTCTGCCTCTTCGACTTTTTCTTCGACTTTTTCTATGGATTCTGCCCCTTCGACTTTTTCTTCAACTTCTTTGTCTTCGACTTTATATGGCCCATGCCTCTTCGACTTTTTTTAAAAATTTTTCTATAACTTCTGCATCTTCGACTTTTTCTTCGACTTCGACTTCTAGTTCTTCGACTTTTTCTATGGCTTCTGCCTCTTCGACTTTTTCCCCAATTTTTTTCTGTGGCTTCTGCCTCTTCGACTTCTACTACTTCGAGTTTTTTCTATGGCTTCTGCCTTTTTGACTTCTACTGCTTCGAGTTTTTTCTATGGCTTCTGCTTCTTCGACTTTTTTTCGAATTTTTCTATGGCTTCTGCCTCTTCGACATTTTCTTCGATTTTTTTCTATGGCTTCTGCCTCTTCGACTTTTTCTTCGACTTCTACTTCTTCGACTTATTCTTTTCGAATTTTTCTATGGCTTCTGCCTCTTCAACTTTTTCTTCGACTTCTACTTCTTCCACTTTTTCTATGGCTTCTGCCTCTTTGACTTCTATTTCGACTCTTTGTATGACTTCTGCTTCTTCGACTTTTTTTCGAATTTTTCTATGGCTTCTGCCTCTTCGACATTTTCTTCGATTTTTTTCTATGGCTTCTGCCTCTTCGACTTTTTCTTCACCTTCTACTTCTTCGACTTTTTCTATGGCTTCTGCCTCCTCAACTTTTTCTTTGACCTCTACTTCTTCAACTATTTCTTTTCGAATTTTTCTATGACTTCTGCATCTTCGACTTTTTCTTCGACTTCTGCTTCTTCGACTTTTTCTATTGCTTCTGCCTCTTCGACTTTTTCTTCGATTTTTTTCTATGGCTTCTGCCCTTTTGACTTTTTCTTCGGCTTCTACTTCTTCGACTTTTTCTATGGCTTCTGCCTCTTCTACATTTTCTTCGATTTTTTTCTATGGCTTCTGCCTCTTCGACTTTTTCTTCGACTTTTTCTTCGACTTTTTCTATGGCTTCTGCCTCTTCTACATTTTCTTCGATTTTTTTCTATGGCTTCTGCCTCTTCGACTTTTTCTTTGACTTTTTCTATGGATTCTGCCTCTTCGACTTTTTCTTCGACTTCTACTTCTTCGACTTTTTCTTTTCGAATTTTTCTATGACTTCTGCATCTCCGACTTTTTCTTCGACTTCTGCTTCTTTGACTTTTTCTATGGCTTCTGCCTCTTCAACTTTTTCTTTGACTTCTACTTCTTCAACTTTTTCTTTTCGAATTTTTCTATGACTTCTGCATCTTCGACTTTTTCTTCGACTTCTGCTTCTTCGACTTTTTCTATGGCTTCTGCCTCTTCGACTTTTTCTTCACCTTCTACTTCTTTGACTTTTTCTTTGGCTTCTGCCTCTTCTACATTTTCTTCGTTTTTTTTCTATGGCTTCTGCCTCTTCGACTTTTTCTTCGACTTTTTCTATGGCTTCTGCCTCTTCTACATTTTCTTCGATTTTTTTCTATGGCTTCTGTCTGTTCGACTTTTTCTTCGACTTTTTCTATGGATTCTGCCTCTTCGACTTTTTCTCCGACTTCTACTTCTTCGACTTTTTCTTTTCGAATTTTTCTATGACTTCTGCATCTCCGACTTTTTCTTCGACTTCTGCTCCTTTGACTTTTTCTATGGCTTCTGCCTCTTCGACTTTTTCTTCAATTTTTTTCTATGCCTTCTGCCTCTTCGACTTCTACTTCTTCGACTTTTTCTATGGCTTCTGCCTTTTCGACTTCTACTTCTTCGACTTTTTCTATGGCTTCTGCCTCTTCAACTTTTTCTTTGACTTCTACTTCTTCAACTTTTTCTTTTCGAATTTTTCTATGACTTCTGCATCTTCGACTTTTTCTTCGACTTCTGCTTCTTCGACTTTTTCTATGGCTTCTGCCTCTTCGACTTTTTCTTCGATTTTTTTCTATGGCTTCTGCCCTTTTAACTTTTTCTTCGGCTTCTACTTCTTCGACTTTTTCTATGGCTTCTGGATCTTCGACTTTTTTTTCAAATTTTTCTATGGCTTCTGCCTTTTCAACTTTTTCCTATGGCTTCTGCGTCTTCGACTTCTGCTTCTTCGACTTTTTCTTCGATTTATTTCTATGGCTTCTGCCTCTTCGACTTTTTCTCCGACTTCTACTTCTTCGACTTTTTCTATGGCTTCTGCCTCTTCTACATTTTCTTCGATTTTTTTCTATGGCTTCTGCCTCTTCGACTTTTTCTTCGACTTTTTCTATGGATTCTGCCTCTTCGACTTTTTCTTCGACTTCTACTTCTTTGACTTTTTCTTTTCGAATTTTTCTATGACTTCTGCATCTCCGACTTTTTCTTCGACTTCTGCTTCTTTGACTTTTTCTATGGCTTCTGCCTCTTCGACTTTTTCTTCAATTTTTTTCTATGCCTTCTGCCTATTCGACTTCTACTTCTTCTACTTTTTCTATGGCTTCTGCCTCTTCGACTTTTTCTTCGATTTTTTCTATGCCTTCTGCCTCTTCGACTTCTACTTCTTCGACTTTTTCTATGACTTCTACATCTTCGACTTTTTCTTCGACTTCTTCTTCTTTGACTTTTTCCTATGGCTTCTGCTTCCTCGACTTTTTCTTCGACTGCTTCTATGGCTTCTGCCTCTTCGACTTCTACTTCTTTGACTTTTTCTGTGGCTTCTGCCGGTTCGACTTTTACTTCGATTTTTTTCTCTGGCTTCTGCCTCTTCGACTTTTTTTTCGACTTCTACTTCTTCGACTTTTTCTATGCCTTCTGCCTCTTCGACTTCTACTTAGACTTTTTCTATGGCTTCTGCTTCTTCGTCTTTTTTTCGAATTTTTCTATGGCTTCTACCACTTCGACATTTTCTCCGATTTTTTTCTATGGCTTCTGCCTCTTCGACTTTTTCTTCGACTTCTACTTCTTCGACTTTTTCTATGGCTTCTGCCTCTTCTACATTTTCTTCGATTTTTTCTATGGCTTCTGCCTCTTTGACTTTTTCTTCGATTTCTACTTCTTCGACTTTTTCTTTTCGAATTTTTCTATGACTTCTGCATCTTCGACTTTTTCTTCAACTTCTACTTCGACTTTTTCTTTTCAAATATTTCTATGACTTCTGCCTCTTCCACTTTTACTTTGATTTTTTTCTATGGCTTCTGCCTCTTCAACTTTTTCTTCGACTTCTACTTCTTCGACTTTTTCTATGGCTTCTGCCTCTTTGACTTTTTTTTCGATTTTTTTTCTATGGCTTCTGCCTCTTCGACTTTTTCTTCGACTGTTTCTATGGCTTCTGCCTCTTCGACTTTTACTTAGATTTTTTTCTATGGCTTCTGCCTCTTCGACTTCTACTTCTCCGACTTTTTATATGGCTTCTGCCTCTTCGACTTTTTCTTCGACTGTTTCTATGGCTTCTGCCTGATAGACTTTTACTTAGATTTTTTTCTATGGCTTCTGCCTCTACGACTTCTACTTAGACTTTTTCTATGGCTCTGCCTCTTCAACTTTTTTTTCGACTTTTTCTTTTCGAATTTTTCTATGATTTCTGCATCTTCAACTTTTTCTTCGACTTCTACTTCTTCCAGTTTCTCCTATGACTTCTGCCTCTTCGACTTTTTTTTCGACTTCTACTTCTTCGTTTTTATTCTATGGCTTCTGCCTCTGCGACTTTTTCCTATAACTTCTGCCTCTTCGACTTTTTCTTAGATTTTTTTCTATGGCTTCTGCCTCTTTGACTTTTTCTTACATTTTTTTCTATGGCTTCTGCCTCTACGACTTCTACTACTTCGAGTTTTTTCTATGGCTTCTGCCTTTTTGACTTCTACTTCTTCGACTTTTTTTTTCTAATTTTTCTATGAATTCTGCATCTTCGACTTTTTCTTCACCTTCTACTTTTTCGACATTTTCCTTTGGCTTCTGTCTCTTTGACTTTTTCTTCGATTTTTTCTATGGCTTCTGCCCCTTCGACTTTTTCTTCGACTTCTAATTCTTCGACTTTTTCTATGGCTTCTGCCTCTTCGACTTTTTTTTCGACTTTTTCTATGGCTTCTGCCTCTTCAACTTTTTCCTATGGCTTCTGCCTCTTCGTCTTCTACTTAGACTTTTTCTATGGCTCTGCCTCTTCCACTTTTTCTTCGACTTCTACTTCTTCGAATTTTTCTATGACTTCTGCATCTTCGACTTTTTTTTCGACTTCTACTTCTTCGATTTTATTCTATGGCTTCTGCCTCTTCGACTTTTTCTTCGACTTCGACTTCTACTTCTTCGACTTTTTCTATGGCTTCTGCCTCTTCGACTTTTTCTTCGACTGCTACTTCTTCGACTTTTTCTATGGCTTCTGCCTCTTCGATTTCTACTTCGACTTTTTCTATGGCTTCTGCTTCTTCGACTTTTTTTTCGAATTTTTCTATGGCTTCTGCCTCTTCGACATTTTCTTCGATTTTTTTCTATGGCTTCTGCCTCTTCGACTTTTTCTTCGACTTCTACTTCTTCGACTTTTTCTATGGCTTCTGCCTGTTCGCCGTTTACTTCGATTTTTTTCTATGGCTTCTGCCTCTTCGACTTTTTCTTCGACTTCTACTCCTTCAACTTTTTTTATGGCTTCTGCCCCTTCGACTTTTTATTCGTCTTCGACTTTTTCTATGGCCTCTGCATCTTCGAATTTTTCTTCGACTTCGACTTCTAGTTCTTCGAATTTTCTATGGCTTCTGCCTCTTCGACTTTTTCCTCAATTTTTTTCTGTGGCTTTTGCCTCTTCGACTTCTACTTCTTTGAGTTTTTATATGCCTTCTGCCTCTTCGACTTTTTCTTCGACTTCTACTTCTTCGACTTTTTCTATGGCTTCTGCCTCTTCGACTTCTACTTCGACTTTTTCTATGGCTTCTGCCTCTTCGACTTCTACTTTGAATTTTTCTATGGCTTCTGCCTCTTCGACATTTTCTCCGATTTTTTTCTATGGCTTCTGCCTCTTCGACTTTTTCTTCGACTTCTACTTCTTTGACTTTTTCTATGGCTTTTGCCTTTTCTACATTTTCTTCGATTTTTTTCTATGGCTTCTGCCTCTTCCACATTTTCTTCGACTTTTTCCTATAGATTCTGCCTCTTCGACTTTTTCTTCGACTTCTACTTCTTCGACTTTTTCTTTTCGAATTTTTCTATGACTTCTGCATCTTCTACTTTTTCTTCGACTTCTGCTTCTTCGACTTTTTCTTTGACTTCTGCTTCTTCGACTGTTTCGATGGCTTCTGCCTCTTCGACTTTTTCTTCGACTTCGACTTCTACTTCTTCGACTTTTTCTATGCCTTCTGCCTCTTCGACTTTTTCTTCGACTGCTACTTCTTCGACTTTTTCTATGGCTTCTGCCTCTTCGACTTCTACTTTTTCGAGTTTTATCTATGGCTTCTGCCTCTTCGACTTCTACTTAGACTTTTTCTATGGCTTCTGATTCTTCGACTTTTTTTCTAATTTTTCTATGGCTTCTGCCTCTTCGACATTTTCTTTGATTTTTTTTCTATGGCTTCTGCCTCTTCGACTTTTTCTTCGACTTCGACTTCTACTACTTCGACTTTTTCTATGCCTTCTGCCTCTTCGACTTTTTCTTCGACTTCTACTTCTTCGACTTTTTCTTTTCGAATTTTTCTATGACTTCTGCATCTTCGACTTTTTCTTCGACTTCTACTTCTTCGACCTTTTCTTTTCAAATTTTTCTATGACTTCTGCCTCTTCAACTTTTTCTTCGACTTCTACTTCTTCGACTTTTTCTATGGCTTCTGCCTCTTTGACTTTTTTTTCGATTTTTTTCTATGGGTTCTGCCTCTTCGACTTTTTCTTCGACTTCTACTTCTTCGAATTTTTCCTATGGCTTCTGCCTCTTCGACTTTTTCCTATGGCTTCTGCCTCTTCGACTTTTTCTTCGACTTCTACTTCTTCGATTTTTTCTTTGGCTTCTACTTCTTCGACTTTTTCTATGGCCTCTGCCTCTTCGACTTCTACTACTTCAACTTTTTCTATGGCCTCTGCCTCTTCGACTTTTTTTTTTTTTTCAAATTTATCTATAACTTCTTCATCTTCGACTTTTTTTTCAACTTCGACTTCTACTTCGACTTTTTCTATGGCTTCTGCTTCTTCGACTTTTTCTTCGACTTCTACTTCTTCGACTTTTTCTATGGCTTCTGCTCCTTTGACTTTTTCTTCGACTTCTTCGTCTTCGACTTTTTCTATGGCCTCTGCCTCTTTGACTTTTTTTTTCAAATTTTTTCTATGCCTTCTGCCTCTTCGACTTCTACTACTTCGAGTTTCTTCTATGGCTTCTGCCTTTTCGACTTCTACTTCTTTGAGTTTTTCTATGGCTTCTGCATCTTCGACTTTTTCTTCAACTTCTACTTCTTCGACTTTTTCTATGGCTTCTGCCTTTTCAACTTTTTCCTATAGCTTCTGCCTCTTCGACTTCTGCTTCTTCGACTTTTTCTATGACTTCTACATCTTCGACTTTTTCTTCGACTTCTACTTCTTTGACTTTTTCCTATGGCTTCTCCCTCTTCGACTTCTACTTCTTCGACTTTTTCTGCGAATTCTACTTCTTCGACTTTTTTTTCAAATTTTTCTATGGCTTCTGCCTCTACGACTTTTCCTCCGAATTCTACTTCTTCGACTTTTTCTATGGCTTTTGCTCCTTCGACTTTCTTTTCGAATTTTTCTATAACTTCTGCATATTCGACTTTTTCTATGGCTTCTGCCGCTTCGACTTTTTCTTCGACTTCTACTGCTTAGACTTTTCCATGGCTTCTGCCTCTTCGACTTTTTCTTCGACTTCTACTTCTTTGACTTCTTCTATGGCTTCTGCTTCTTTGACTTTTTTTCGAATTTTTCTATGGCTTCTGCCTCTTCTACTTTTTCTTCGACTTCTACTTCTTCGACTTTTTCTATGGCTTCTGCCTGTTCGACTTTTACTTCGATTTTTTTTCTATGGCTTCTGCCTCTTCGACTTTTTCTTCGACTTCTACTACTTCGACTTTTTCTATGGCTTCTGCCCCTTTGACTTTTTCTACGACTCCTTCGTCTTCAACTTTTTCTATGGCCTCTGCCTCTTCGACTTTTTTTTCGAATTTTTCTATTACTTCTGCATCTTCGACTTTTTCTTCGACTTCGACTTCTAGTTCTTCGTCTTTTTCTATGGCTTCTACCTCTTCGACTTTTTCCTCAATTTTTTTCTGTGGCTTCTGCCTCTTCGACTTCTACTACTTCGAGTTTTTTCTATGGCTTCTGCCTTTTCGACTTCTACTTCTTTAAGTTTTTCTATAGCTTCTGCCTCTTCGACTTTTTCTTTGATTTTTTCTATGGCTTCTGCCTCTTCTACTTTTTCTTCGAATTCTACTTCTTCGACTTTTTCTATGGCTTCTGCCTCTTCGACTTTTTCTTCGACTTCTACTTCTTCGACTTTTTCTATGGCTTCTGCCTCTTCGACTTCTACTTAGACTTTTTCTATGGCTTCTGCTTCTTCGACTTTTTTTCAAATTTTTCTATGGCTTCTGCTTCTTCGACATTTTCTTCGATTTTTTTCTGTGGCTTCTGCCTCTTCGACTTTTTTTTTTTACTTTTTCTATGGCTTCTGCCTCTTCTAATTTTTTTTCAAATTTTTCTATAACTTCTACTTCTTCGATTTTTTTCCATGCATTCTGCCTCTGCGACTTCTACTTCTTCGACTTTTTCTATGGCGTCTGCCTCTCCGACTTTTTCTTTGAATTTTTCTATGGATTCTGCCTCTTCGACTTTTTCTTCGATTTCTTCTTCTTCTGCTTTTTCTTTTCAAATTTTTCTATGACTTCTGCATCTTCGACTTTTTCTTTGATTTCTGCTTCTTCGACTTTTTCTATGGCTTCTGCCTCTTCGACTTTTTCTTCGATTTTTTCTATGGCTTCTGCCTCTTCGACATTTTCTTCGATTTTTTTCTGTGGCTTCTGCCTCTTCGACTTTTTTTTTAAATTTTTCTATGGCTTCTGCCTCTTCTAATTTTTTTTCAAATTTTTCTATAACTTCTACTTCTTCGATTTTTTTCCATGGATTCTGCCTCTTCGACTTCTACTTCTTCGACTTTTTCTATGGCGTCTGCCTCTTTGACTTTTTTTTTTTTTTGACTTTTTCTATGACTTCTGCCTCTTCGACTTTTTCTTTGAATTTTTCTATGGATTCTGCCTCTTCGACTTTTTCTTCGACTTCTACTTCTTCGATTTTTTCTGTGGCTTCTGCCTCTTCGACTTTTTCTGTGACTTCTACTTCTTCGACTTTTTCTATGGCTTCTGCCTCTTCTACATTTTCTTCGATTTTTTTCTATGGCTTCTGCCCCTTCGACTTTTTCTTCGACTTCTTTGTCTTCGACTTTATATGGCCCATGCCTCTTCGACTTTTTTTTAAAATTTTTCTATAACTTCTGCATCTTCGACTTTTTCTTCAACTTCGACTTCTAGTTCTTCGACTTTTTCTATGGCTTCTGCCTCTTCGACTTTTTCCCCAATTTTTTTTCTGTGGCTTCTGCCTCTCCGACTTCTACTACTTCAAGTTTTTTCTATGGCTTCTGCCTTTTCGACTTCTACTACTTCGAGTTTTTTCTATGGCTTCTGCCTTTTCGACTTCTACTACTTCGAGTTTTTTCTATGGCTTCTGCCTCTTCGACTTCTACTTCTTCGACTTTTTCTATGGCGTCTGCCTCTTCGACTTTTTTTTTTTTTCGACCTTTTCTATGACTTCTGCATCTTCGACTTTTTCTTCGAATTCTACTTCTTCGACTTTTTTTCGAATTTTTCTATGGCTTCTGCCTCTTCGACATTTTCTTCAATTTTTTTCTGTGGCTTCTGCCTCTTTGACTTTTTCTTCGACTTCTAATTCTTAGACTTTTTCCATGGCTTCTGTCTCTTCGACTGTTTCTATGGCTTCTGCCGGTTCGACTTTTACTTCGATTTTTTTCTCTGGCTTCTGACTCTTTTTACTTTTTCTTCGACTTCTACTTCTTCGACTTTTTCTTTTCTAATTTTTCTATGACTTCTGCCTCTTCCACTTTTTCTTTGATTTTTTTCTATGCCTTCTGCCTCTTCAACTTTTTCTTCGACTTCTACTTCTTCGACTTTTTCTATGGCTTCTGCCTCTTCAACTTTTTCTTCGACTTCTACTTCTTCGACTTTTTCTTTTCGAATTTTTCTATGACTTCTGCATCTTCGACTTTTTCTTCGACTTCTACTACTTCGAGTTTTTTCTATGGCTTCTGATTCTTCGACATTTCCTTCGATTTTTTTCTATGGCTTCTGCCTCTTCGAATTTTTCTTTTCGAATTTTTCTATGACTTCTGCATCTTCGACTTTTTCTTCGACTTCTGCTTCTTCGACTTTTTCTATGGCTTCTGCCTCTTCGACTTTTTCTTCGAGTTCTACTTCTTCGACTTTTTCTATAGCTTCTGCCTCTTCGACTTTTTTTTTAATTTTCCATGGCTTCTGCCTCTTCGACTTTTTTTTTTTCAAATTTTTCTATAACTTCTTCATCTTCGACTTTTTCTTCGACTTCTACTTCTTCGACTTTTCTATGGCTTCTGCCTCTTCGACTTCTACTTCTTCGACTTTTTCTATGACTTCTGCTTCTTCGACTTTTTTTCGAATTTTTCTATGGCTTCTGCCTCTTCGACTTTTTCTTCGACTTCTACTTCTTCAACTTTTTCTATGGCTTCTGCCTCTTCTACATTTTCTTCGATTTTTTTCTTTGGCTTCTGCCTCTTCGACTATTTCTTCGACTTCTACTTCTTCGACTTTTTCTTTTCGAATTTTTCTATGACTTCTGCATCTTCGACTTTTTCTTCGACTTCTGCTTCTTCGACTTTTTCTATGGCTTCTGCCTCTTCGACTTCTACTTCGACTTTTTCTATGGCTTCTGCTTCTTCGACTTTTTTTCGAATTTTTCTATGGCTTCTGCCTCTTTGACATTTTCTTCGATTTTTTTCTATGGCTTCTGCCTCTTCGCCTTTTCTTCGACTTCTGCATCTTCGACTTTTTCTTCGACTTCTGCTTCTTCGACTTTTTCTATGGCTTCTGCCTCTTCGACTTCTACTTCGACTTTTTCTATGGCTTCTGCTTCTTCGACTTTTTTAAAAATTTTCTATGGCTTCTGCCTCTTCGACTTTTTTTTTTTCAAATTTTTCTATAACTTCTTCATCTTCGACTTTTTCTTCGACTTCTACTTCTTCGACTTTTTCTATGGCTTCTGCCTCTTCGACTTCTACTTCTTCGACTTTTTCTATGGCTTCTGCTTCTTCGACTTTTTCTTCGAATTATACTTCTTCGACTTTTTCTATGGCTTCTGCCTCTTCTACATTTTCTTCGAATTTTTTCTATGGCTTCTGCCTCTTCGACTTTTTCTTCGACTTCTACTTCTTCGACTTTTTCTTTTCGAATTTTTCTATGACTTCTGCATCTTCGACTTTTTCTATGGCTTCTGCTTCTTCGACCTTTTTTCGAATTTTTCTATGTCTTCTGCCTCTTCGAATTTTTCCTCAATTTTTTTCTGTGGCTTCTGCCTCTTCGACTTCTACTACTTCGAGTTTTTTCTATGGCTTCTGCCTCTTCGACTTTTTCTTCGACTTTTTCTATGACTTCTGCTTCTTCGACTTTTTTTCGAATTTTTCTATGGCTTCTGCCTCTTCGACTTTTTTTCGACTTCTACTTCTTCAATTTTTCTATGGCTTCTGCCTCTTCTACATTTTCTTTGATTTTTTTCTTTGGCTTCTGCCTCTTCGACTTTTTCTTCGACTTCTACTTCTTCGACTTTTTCTTTTCGAATTTTTCTATGACTTCTGCATCTTCGACTTTTTCTTCGACTTCTGCTTCTTCGACTTTTTCTATGGCTTCTGCCTCTTCGACTTCTACTTCGACTTTTTCTATGGCTTCTGCTTCTTCGACTTTTTTTTGAATTTTTCTATGGCTTCTGCCTCTTTGACATTTTCTTCGATTTTTTTCTATGGCTTCTGCCTCTTCGACTTTTTCTTCGACTTCTACTTCTTCGGCTTTTTCCTATGGATTCTGCCTCTTCGCCTTTTCTTCGACTTCTACTTCTTCGACTTTTTCTATGGCTTCTGCTTCTTCGACTTTTTCTTCGAATTATACTTCTTCGACTTTTTCTATGGCTTCTGCCTCTTCTACATTTTCTTTGAATTTTTTCTATGGCTTCTGCCTCTTCGACTTTTTCTTCGACTTCTACTTCTTCGACTTTTTCTTTTCGAATTTTTCTATGACTTCTGCATCTTCGACTTTTTCTATAGCTTCTGCTTCTTCGACCTTTTTTCGAATTTTTCTATGGCTTCTGCCTCTTCGAATTTTTCCTCAATTTTTTTCTGTGGCTTCTGCCTCTTCGACTTCTACTACTTCGAGTTTTTTCTATGGCTTCTGCCTCTTCGACTTTTTCTTCGAATTTTTCTATGACTTCTGCATCTTCGACTTTTTCTTCGACTTCTGCTTCTTCGACTTTTTCTATGGCTTCTGCTTCTTCGACTTTTTTTTTAATTTTTCTATGGCTTCTGCCTCTTTGACATTTTCTTCGATTTTTTTCTATGGCTTCTGCCTCTTCGACTTTTTCTTCGACTTCTACTTCTTCGGCTTTTTCCTATGGATTCTGCCTCTTCGCCTTTTCTTCGACTTCTGCATCTTCGACTTTTTATTCGACTTCTCCTTCTTCGACTTTTTCTATGGCTTCTGCCTCTTCGACTTCTACTTCTTCGACTTTTTCTATGGCTTCTGCTTCTTCGACTTTTTCTTCGAATTATACTTCTTCGACTTTTTCTATGGCTTCTGCCTCTTCTACATTTTCTTAGAATTTTTTCTATGGCTTCTGCCTCTTCTACTTTTTCTTCGACTTCTACTTCTTCGACTTTTTCTTTTCGAATTTTTCTATGACTTCTGTATCTTCGACTTTTTCTTCGACTTCTGCTTCTTCGACTTTTTCTATGGCTTCTGCCTCTTCGACTTTTTCTTCGACTTCTACTTCTTCGACTTTTTCTATGGCTTCTGCCTCTTCTACTTTTTCTTCGATTTCTACTTCTTCGACTTTTTCTTTTCGAATTTTTCTATGACTTCTGCATCTTCGACTTTTTCTTCAACTTCTGCTTCTTCGACTTTTTCTATGGCTTCTGCCTCTTCGACTTTTTCTTCGACTTCTACTTCTTCGACTTTTTCTATGGCTTCTGCCTCTTCGACTTCTACTTCGACTTTTTCTATGGCTTCTGCTTCTTCGACTTTTTTTAAAATTTTTCTATGGCTTCTGCCTCTTCGACTTTTTTTTTTTCAAATTTTTCTATAACTTCTTCGTCTTCGACTTTTTCTTCGACTTCTACTTCTTCGACTTTTCTATGGCTTCTGCCTCTTCGACTACTACTTCTTCGACTTTTTCTATGGCTTCTGCTTCTTCGACTTTTTCTTCGACTTCTACTTCTTCGACTTTTTCTATGGCTTCTGCCTCTTCGACTTCTACTTCGACTTTTTCTATGGCTTCTGCTTCTTCGACTTTTTTAAAAATTTTTCTATGGCTTCTGCCTCTTCGACTTTTTTTTTTTCAAATTTTTCTATAACTTCTTCGTCTTCGACTTTTTCTTCGACTTCTTCTTCTTCGACTTTTCTATGGCTTCTGCCTCTTCGACTACTACTTCTTCGACTTTTTCTATGGCTTCTGCTTCTTCGACTTTTTCTTCGACTTCTACTTCTTCGACTTTTTCTATGGCTTCTGCCTCTTCGACTTCTACTTCGACTTTTTCTATGGCTTCTGCTTCTTCGACTTTTTTTTAAATTTGTCTATGGCTTCTGCTTCTTCGACTTTTTTTAAAATTTTTCTATGGCTTCTGCTTCTTCGACTTCTACTTCTTCGACTTTTTCTATGGCTTCTGCCTCTTCGATTTCTACTTCGACTTTTTCTATGGCTTCTGCTTCTTCGACTTTTTTTTTAATTTTTCTATGGCTTCTGCCTCTTCGACTTTTTTTTTTTCAAATTTTTCTATAACTTCTTCATCTTCGACTTTTTCTTCGACTTCTACTTCTTCGACTTTTCTATGGCTTCTGCCTCTTCGACTTCTACTTCTTCGACTTTTTCTATGGCTTCTGCCTCTTCGACTTTTTCTTCGAATTATACTTCTTCGACTTTTTCTATGGCTTCTGCCTCTTCGACTTTTTCTTCGACTTCTACTTCTTCGACTTTTTCTTTTCGAATTTTTCTATGACTTCTGCATCTTCGACTTTTTCTTTAACTTCTGCTTCTTCGACTTTTTCTATGGCTTCTGCCTCTTTGACTTTTTCTTCGACTTCTACTTCTTCGACTTTTTCTATGGCTTCTGCCTCTTCGACTTCTACTTCGACTTTTTCTATGGCTTCTGCTTCTTCGACCTTTTTTTGAATTTTTCTATGGCTTCTGCCTCTTCGACTTTTTCTTCGACTTCTGCTTCTGCGACTTTTTCTATGGCTTCTGCCTCTTCGACTTTTTCTTCGACTTCTACTTCTTCGACTTTTTCTATGGCTTCTGCCTCTTCGACTTCTACTTCGACTTTTTCTATGGCTTCTGCTTCTTCGACTTTTTTTCGAATTTTTCTATGGCTTCTGCCTCTTCGACATTTTCTTCGATTTTTTTCTATGGCTTCTGCCTCTTCGACTTTTTCTTCGACTTCTACTTCTTCGACTTTTTCTATGGCTTCTGCCTCTTCTACATTTTCTTCGATTTTTTTCTATGGCTTCTGCCTCTTCGACTTTTTCTTCGACTTTTTCTATGGATTCTGCCTCTTCGACTTTTTCTTCGACTTCTACTTCTTCGACTTTTTCTTTTCAAATTTTTCTATGGCTTCTGCCTCTTCGACTTTTTCTTCGATTTTTTTCGATGGCTTCTGCCTCTTCGACTTTTTCTTCGATTTTTTTCGATGGCCTCTGCCCTTTTGACTTTTTCTTCGAATTATACTTCTTCGACTTTTTCTATGGCTTCTGCCTCTTTGACATTTTCTTCGATTTTTTTCTATGGCTTCTGCCCCTTCGACTTTTTCTTCGACTTCTACTTCTTCGACTCTTTCTTTTCGAATTTTTCTATGACTTCTGCCTCTTTGAGATTTTCTTCTATTTTTTTCTATGGCTTCTACCGCTTCTACTTTTTCTTCGACTTCTGCTTCTTCGACTTTTTCTATGGCTTCTGCCGGTTTGACGTTTTCTTAGATTTTTTTCTATGGCATCTGCCTTTTCGACTTCTACTTCTTTGAGTTTGTCTATGGCTTCTGCCTCTTGGTATTTTACTTCGATTTTTTTCTATGCCTTCTGCTTGTTTGACTTCTACTTGTTCGACTTTTTCTATGGTTTCTGCCTCTTCTACTTTTTCTTCGATTTCTACTTCTTCGACTTTTTCCATGACTTCTGTCTCTTCGACTTCTCTTTCTTAGACTTTTTCTATGGCTTCTGCCTCTTCGACTTCTACTTCGACTTTTTCTATAGCTTCTGCTTCTTCGACTTTTTTTCGAATTTTTCTATGGCTTCTACCTCTTCGACTTTTTCTTCGACTTCTACTTCTTTGACTTTTTCTAAGGCTTCTGCTTCTTCGACTTTTTTTCGACTTTTTCTATTGCTTCTGCCTCTTCGACTTTTACTTCGATTTGTTTCTATGGCTTCTGCCTCTTAGACTTTTTCTTCGACTTCTACTTCTTCGACTTTTTCTATGGCTTCTGCTCCTTCGATTGTTTCTTCGACTTCTTCGTCTTCGACTTTTTCTATGGCCTCTGCCTCTTCGACTTTTTCTATGGCTTCTGCCGGTTCGACTTTTACTTCGATTTTTTTCTATGGCTTCTGCCTCTTCGACTTTTTCTTCGACTTTTGCTTCTTCGACTTTTTCTATGGCTTCTGCCTCTTCGACTTTTTCTTCGACTTCTACTTCTTCGACTTTTTCTATGGCTTCTGCCTCTTCGACTTTTTTTTCAAATTTTTCTATTGGTTCTGCCTTTTCAACTTTTTCCTATGGCTTCTGCCTCTTCGACTTCTGCTTCTTCGACTTTTTCTATGACTTCTACATCTTCGAATTTTGTTCGACTTCTACTTCTTCGACTTTTTCTTCGACTGCTTCTATGGCTTCTGCCTCTTCGACTTCTACTTCTTCGACTTTTTTTAAAATTTTTCTATGGCTTCTGCCTCTTCTACTTTTTCTTCGACTTCTTCGTCTTTGAGTTTTTCTATAGCTTCTGCCTCTTCGAGTTTTTCTTCGACTTCTTTGTCTTCGACTTTTTCTGTGGCTTCTACCTCTTCGACTTCTACTAATTCCATTTTTTTCTATGGCTTCTGCCTTTTCGACTTCTACTTCTTTGAGTTTTTATATGGCTTCTGCCTCTTTGAGTTTTTCTTCGATTTTTTTCTATGGCTTCTGCCGCTTCGACTTTTTCTTCGACTTCTACTTCTTCGACTTTTTCTATGGCTTCTGCCTCTTCGACTTCTACTTCGACTTTTTCTATGGCTTCTGCTTCTTCGACTTTTTTTAAAATTTTTCTATGGCTTCTGCCTCTTCGACTTTTTTTTTTTCAAATTTTTCTATAACTTTCGACTTTTCGACATCTTCGACTTTTTCTTCGACTTCTACTTCTTCGACTTTTTCTATGGCTTCTGCCTCTTCGACTTCTACTTCTTCGACTTTTTCTATGGCTTCTGCTTCTTCGACTTTTTCTTCGAATTATACTTCTTCGACTTTTTCTATGGCTTCTGCCTCTTCTACATTTTCTTAGAATTTTTTCTATGGCTTCTGCCTCTTCGACTTTTTCTTCGACTTCTACTTCTTTGACTTTTTCTTTTCGAATTTTTCTATGACTTCTGCATCTTCGACTTTTTCTTCAACTTCTGCTTCTTCGACTTTTTCTATGGCTTCTGCCTCTTCGACTTTTTCTTCGACTTCTACTTCTTCGACTTTTTCTATAGCTTCTGCCTCTTCGACTTCTACTTCGACTTTTTCTATGGCTTCTGCTTCTTCGACTTTTTTTCGAATTTTTCTATGGCTTCTGCCTCTTCGACTTTTTCCTTAATTTTTTTCTGTGGCTTCTGCCTCTTCGACTTCTACTACTTCGAGTTTTTTCTATGGCTTCTGCCTTTTCGACTTCTACTACTTCGAGTTTTTTCCATGACTTCTGCTTCTTCGACTTTTTCTTTTCGAATTTTTCTATGACTTCTGCATCTTCGACTTTTTCTTCGACTTCTGCTTCTTCCACTTTTTCTATGGCTTCTGCCTCTTCGACTTTTTCTTCGACTTCTACTTCTTCGACTTTTTCTATGGCTTCTGCCTCTTCGACTTCTACTTCGACTTTTTCTATGGCTTCTGCCTCTTAGACTTTTTCTTCGACTTCTACTTCTTCGACTTTTTCTATGGCTTCTGCTCCTTCGACTGTTTCTTCGACTTCTTCGTCTTCGACTTTTTCTATGGCCTCTGCCTCTTCGACTTTTTCTATGGCTTCTGCCGGTTCGACTTTTACTTCGATTTTTTTCTATGGCTTCTGCCTCTTCGACTTTTTCTTCGACTTTTGCTTCTTCGACTTTTTCTATGGCTTCTGCCTCTTCGACTTTTTCTTCGACTTCTACTTCTTCGACTTTTTCTATGGCTTCTGCCTCTTCGACTTTTTTTTCAAATTTTTCTATGGGTTCTGCCTTTTCAACTTTTTCCTATGGCTTCTGCCTCTTCGACTTCTGCTTCTTCGACTTTTTCTATGACTTCTACATCTTCGAATTTTGTTCGACTTCTACTTCTTTGACTTTTTCCTATGGCTTCTGCTTCTTCGACTTTTTCTTCGACTGATTCTATGGCTTCTGCCTCTTCGACTTCTACTTCTTCGACTTTTTTTTAAATTTTTCTATGGCTTCTGCCTCTTCTACTTTTTCTTCGACTTCTTCGTCTTCGACTTTTTCTATGGCTTCTGCCTCTTCGACTTTTTCCTCAATTTTTTTCTGTGGCTTCTGCCTCTTCGACTTCTACTAATACGAGTTTTTTCTATGGCTTCTGCCTTTTCGACTTCTACTTCTTTGAGTTTTTCTATAGCTTCTGCCTCTTCGAGTTTTTCTTCGACTTCTTTGTCTTCGACTTTTTCTGTGGCTTCTACCTCTTCGACTTCTACTAATTCCATTTTTTTCTATGGCTTCTGCCTTTTCGACTTCTACTTCTTTAAATTTTTATATGGCTTCTGCCTCTTTGAGTTTTTCTTCGATTTTTTTCTATGGCTTCTGCCGCTTCGACTTTTTCTTCGACTTCTACTTCTTCGACTTTTTCTATGGCTTCTGCCTCTTCGACTTCTACTTCGACTTTTTCTATGGCTTCTGCTTCTTCGACTTTTTTTAAAATTTTTCTATGGCTTCTGCCTCTTCGACTTTTTTTTTTTCAAATTTTTCTATAACTTCTTCATCTTCGACTTTTTCTTCGACTTCTACTTCTTCGACTTTTTCTATGGGTTCTGCCTCTTCCACTTCTACTTCTTCGACTTTTTCTATGGCTTCTGCCTCTTCGACTTTTTCTTCGACTTCTACTTCTTCGACTTTTTCTATGGCTTCTGCATCTTCGACTTTTTTTTTTTTTAATTTTTCTATAACTTCTTCATCTTCGACTTTTTCTTCGACTTCTACTTCTTCGACTTTTTCTATGGCTTCTGCCTCTTCGACTTCTACTTCTTCGACTTTTTCTATGGCTTCTGCCTCTTCGACTTTTTCCTCAATTTTTTTCTGTGGCTTCTGCCTCTTCGACTTCTACTACTTCGAGTTTTTTCTATGGCTTCTTCCTTTTCGACTTCTACTACTTCGAGTTTTTTCCATGACTTCTGCTTCTTCGACTTTTTTTCGAATTTTTCTATGGCTTCTGCCTCTTCGACTTTTTCTTCGACTTCTACTTCTTCGGCTTTTTCCTATGGCTTCTGCCTCTTTGACTTTTTCTTCGACTTCTACATCTTCGATTTTTTCTGTGGCTTCTGCCTCTTCGAATTTTTCTTTGGCTTCTACTTCTTCGACTTTTTCTATGGCCTCTGCCTCTTCGACTTCTACTACTTCAACTTTTTCTATGGCCTCTGCCTCTTCGACTTTTTTTTTTTCAAATTTTTCTATAACTTCTTCATCTTCGACTTTTTCTTCGACTTCTACTTCTCCGACTTTTTCTATGGCTTCTGCCTCTTCCACTTCTGCCTCTTCGACTTTTTCCTCAATTTTTTTCTGTGGCTTCTGCCTCTTCGACTTCTACTACTTCGAGTTTTTTCTATGGCTTCTGCCTTTTCGACTTCTACTTCTTCGACTTTTTCTATGGCTTCTGCCTCTTCGACTTTTTCTTCGACTTTTTCTATGGATTCTGCCTCTTCGCCTTTTCTTCGACTTCTACTTCTTCGACTTTTTCTTTTCAAATTTTTCTATGACTTCTGCATCTTCGACTTTTTCTTCGACTTCTGCTTCTTCGACTTTTTCTATGGCTTCTGCCTCTTCGACTTTTTCTTCGACTTCTAATTCTTCGACTTTTTCTATGGCTTCTGCCTCTTCGACTTCTACTACTTCGAGTTTTTTCTATGACTTCTGCTTCTTCGACTTTTTTTCGAATTTTGCTATGGCTTCTGCCTCTTCGACTTTTTCTTCGACTTCTACTTCTTCCGCTTTTTCTATGGCTTCTGCCGGTTCAACGTTTTCTTTGATTTTTTTCTATGGCTTCTGCCTCTTCGACTTTTTTTTCGACTTCTACTTCTTCTACTTTTTCTATGGCTTCTGCCTGTTCGACTTTTACTTCGATTTTTTTCGATGGCTTCTGTCTCTTCGACTTTTTCTTCGACTGTTTCTATGGCTTCTGCCTCTTCGACTTTTTCTTCGACTTCTACTTCTTCGACTTTTTCTATGGCTTCTGCCTCTTCTACATTTTCTTCGATTTTTTTCGATGGCTTCAGCCTCTTCGACTTTTTCTTCGACTTCTACTTCTTCGACTTTTTCTATGAATTCTGCATCTTTGAATTTTTCTGCGACTTCTGCTTCTTCAACTTTTTCTATAGCTTCTGCCTCTTCGACTTTTTCTTCGACTTCTACTTCTTCGACTTTTTCTATGGCTTCTGCCTCTTCGACTTCTACTTCGACTTTTTCTATGGCTTCTGCTTCTTCGACTTTTTTTCGAATTTTTCTATGCCTTCTGCCTCTTCGACATTTTCTTCGATTTTTTTCTATGGCTTCTGCCTCTTCAACTTTTTCTTCGACTTCTACCTCTTCGACTTTTTCTATGGCTTCTGCCTCTTCTACATTTTCTTCGATTTTTTTCTATGGCTTCTGCCTCTTCGACTTTTTCTTCGACTTTTTCTATGGATTCTGCCTCTTCGACTTTTTCTTCGACTTCTACTTCTTCGACTTTTTCTTTTCGAATTTTTCTATGATTTCTGCATCTCCGACTTTTTCTTCGACTTCTGCTTCTTTGACTTTTTCTATGGCTTCTGCCTCTTCGACTTTTTCTTCGATTTTTTTTCGATGGCCTCTGCCCTTTCGACTTTTTCTTCGACTTCTACTTCTTTGACTTTTTCTATGGCTTCTGCCTCTTTGACATTTTCTTCGATTTTTTTCTATGGCTTCTGCCCCTTCGACTTTTTCTTCGACTTCTACTTCTTCGACTTTTTCTTTTCGAATTTTTCTATGACTTCTGCCTCTTTGACATTTTCTTCAATTTTTTTCTTTGGCTTCTGCCGCTTTTACTTTTTCTTTGAGTTCTGCTTCTTCGACTTTTTCTATGGCTTCTGCCGGTTCGACGTTTTCTTAGATTTTTTTCTATGGCATCTGCCTTTTCGACTTCTACTTCTTTGAGTTTGTCTATGGCTTCTGCCGGTTCGACGTTTTCTTAGATTTTTTTCTATGGCATCTGCCTTTTCGACTTCTACTTCTTTGAGTTTGTCTATGGCTTCTGCCTCTTGATATTTTACTTCGATTTTTTTCTATGGCTTCTGCTTGTTTGACTTCTACTTGTTCGACTTTTTCTATGGCTTCTGCATCTTCGACTTTTTCTTCGATTTTTTTCGATGGCCTCTGCCCTTTCGACTTTTTCTTCGACTGCTACTTCTTCGACTTTTTCTATGGCTTCTGCCTCTTTGACACTTTCTTCGATTTTTTCTATGGCTTCTGCCCCTTTGACTTTTTCTTCGACTTCTACTTCTTCAACTTTTTCTTTTCGACTTTTTCTATGGCTTCTGCCTCTTCTACATTTTCTTCGATTTTTTTCGAAGGCTTCTGCCTCTTCGACTTTTTCTTCGACTTCTACTTCTTCGACTTTTTCTATGAATTCTGCATCTTTGAATTTTTCTGCGACTTCTGCTTCTTCAACTTTTTCTATAGCTTCTGCCTCTTCGACTTTTTCTTCGACTTCTACTTCTTCGACTTTTTCTATGGCTTCTGCCTCTTCGACTTCTACTTCGACTTTTTCTATGGCTTCTGCTTCTTCGACTTTTTTTCGAATTTTTCTATGCCTTCTGCCTCTTCGACATTTTCTTCGATTTTTTTCTATAGCTTCTGCCTCTTCAACTTTTTCTTCGACTTCTACTGCTTCGACTTTTTCTATGGCTTCTGCCTCTTCTACATTTTCTTCGATTTTTTTCTATGGCTTCTGCCTCTTCGACTTTTTCTTCGACTTTTTCTATGGATTCTGCCTCTTCGACTTTTTCTTCGACTTCTACTTCTTCCGCTTTTTCTATGGCTTCTGCCGGTTCAACGTTTTCTTTGATTTTTTTCTATGGCTTCTGCCTCTTCGACTTTTTTTTCGACTTCTACTTCTTCTACTTTTTCTATGGCTTCTGCCTGTTCGACTTTTACTTCGATTTTTTTCGATGGCTTCTGTCTCTTCGACTTTTTCTTCGACTGTTTCTATGGCTTCTGCCTCTTCGACTTTTTCTTCGACTTCTACTTCTTCGACTTTTTCTATGGCTTCTGCCTCTTCTACATTTTCTTCGATTTTTTTCGATGGCTTCAGCCTCTTCGACTTTTTCTTCGACTTCTACTTCTTCGACTTTTTCTATGAATTCTGCATCTTTGAATTTTTCTGCGACTTCTGCTTCTTCAACTTTTTCTATAGCTTCTGCCTCTTCGACTTTTTCTTCGACTTCTACTTCTTCGACTTTTTCTATGGCTTCTGCCTCTTCGACTTCTACTTCGACTTTTTCTATGGCTTCTGCTTCTTCGACTTTTTTTCGAATTTTTCTATGCCTTCTGCCTCTTCGACATTTTCTTCGATTTTTTTCTATGGCTTCTGCCTCTTCAACTTTTTCTTCGACTTCTACCTCTTCGACTTTTTCTATGGCTTCTGCCTCTTCTACATTTTCTTCGATTTTTTTCTATGGCTTCTGCCTCTTCGACTTTTTCTTCGACTTTTTCTATGGATTCTGCCTCTTCGACTTTTTCTTCGACTTCTACTTCTTCGACTTTTTCTTTTCGAATTTTTCTATGATTTCTGCATCTCCGACTTTTTCTTCGACTTCTGCTTCTTTGACTTTTTCTATGGCTTCTGCCTCTTCGACTTTTTCTTCGATTTTTTTTCGATGGCCTCTGCCCTTTCGACTTTTTCTTCGACTTCTACTTCTTTGACTTTTTCTATGGCTTCTGCCTCTTTGACATTTTCTTCGATTTTTTTCTATGGCTTCTGCCCCTTCGACTTTTTCTTCGACTTCTACTTCTTCGACTTTTTCTTTTCGAATTTTTCTATGACTTCTGCCTCTTTGACATTTTCTTCAATTTTTTTCTTTGGCTTCTGCCGCTTTTACTTTTTCTTTGAGTTCTGCTTCTTCGACTTTTTCTATGGCTTCTGCCGGTTCGACGTTTTCTTAGATTTTTTTCTATGGCATCTGCCTTTTCGACTTCTACTTCTTTGAGTTTGTCTATGGCTTCTGCCGGTTCGACGTTTTCTTAGATTTTTTTCTATGGCATCTGCCTTTTCGACTTCTACTTCTTTGAGTTTGTCTATGGCTTCTGCCTCTTGATATTTTACTTCGATTTTTTTCTATGGCTTCTGCTTGTTTGACTTCTACTTGTTCGACTTTTTCTATGGCTTCTGCATCTTCGACTTTTTCTTCGATTTTTTTCGATGGCCTCTGCCCTTTCGACTTTTTCTTCGACTGCTACTTCTTCGACTTTTTCTATGGCTTCTGCCTCTTTGACACTTTCTTCGATTTTTTCTATGGCTTCTGCCCCTTTGACTTTTTCTTCGACTTCTACTTCTTCAACTTTTTCTTTTCGACTTTTTCTATGGCTTCTGCCTCTTCTACATTTTCTTCGATTTTTTTCGAAGGCTTCTGCCTCTTCGACTTTTTCTTCGACTTCTACTTCTTCGACTTTTTCTATGAATTCTGCATCTTTGAATTTTTCTGCGACTTCTGCTTCTTCAACTTTTTCTATAGCTTCTGCCTCTTCGACTTTTTCTTCGACTTCTACTTCTTCGACTTTTTCTATGGCTTCTGCCTCTTCGACTTCTACTTCGACTTTTTCTATGGCTTCTGCTTCTTCGACTTTTTTTCGAATTTTTCTATGCCTTCTGCCTCTTCGACATTTTCTTCGATTTTTTTCTATAGCTTCTGCCTCTTCAACTTTTTCTTCGACTTCTACTGCTTCGACTTTTTCTATGGCTTCTGCCTCTTCTACATTTTCTTCGATTTTTTTCTATGGCTTCTGCCTCTTCGACTTTTTCTTCGACTTTTTCTATGGATTCTGCCTCTTCGACTTTTTCTTCGACTTCTACTTCTTCGACTTTTTCTTTTCGAATTTTTCTATGATTTCTGCATCTCCGACTTTTTCTTCGACTTCTGCTTCTTTGACTTTTTCTATGGCTTCTGCCTCTTCGACTTTTTCTTCGATTTTTTTTCGATGGCCTCTGCCCTTTAAACTTTTTCTTCGACTTCTACTTCTTCGACTTTTTCTATGGCTTCTGCCTCTTTGACATTTTCTTCGATTTTTTTCTATGGCTTCTGCCCCTTCGACTTTTTCTTCGACTTCTACTTCTTCGACTTTTTCTTTTCGAATTTTTCTATGACTTCTGCCTCTTTGACATTTTCTTCAATTTTTTTCTTTGGCTTCTGCCGCTTTTACTTTTTCTTCGACTTCTGCTTCTTCGACTTTTTCTATGGCTTCTGCCAGTTCGACGTTTTCTTAGATTTTTTTCTATGGCATCTGCCTTTTCGACTTCTACTTCTTTGAGTTTGTCTATGGCTTCTGCTTGTTTGACTTCTACTTGTTCGACTTTTTCTATGGCTTCTGCATCTTCGACTTTTTCTTCGATTTTTTTCGATGGCCTCTGCCCTTTCGACTTTTTCTTTGACTTCTACTTCTTCGACTTTTTTTATGGCTTCTGCCTCTTTGACACTTTCTTCGATTTTTTCTATGGCTTCTGCCCCTTCGACTTTTTCTTCGACTTCTACTTCTTCAACTTTTTCTTTTCGAATTTTTCTATGACTTCTGCCTCTTTGACATTTTCTTCGTTTTTTTTCTATGGCTTCTGCCGCTTCGACTTTTTCTTCGACTTCTACTTCTTCGAAATTTTCTATGGCGCATGCCTCTTCGACTTTTTTTTTCAAATTTTTCTATGGCTTCTGCATCTTCGACTTTTTCTTCGACTTCGACTTCTAGTTCTTCGACTTTTTCTATGACTTCTGCCTCTTCGACTTTTTCCTCAATTTTTTCCTGTGGCTTCTGCCTCTTCGACTTCTACTACTTCGAGTTTTTTCTATGGCTTCTGCCTTTTCGACTTCTACTACTTCGAGTTTTTTCAATGGCTTCTGCTTCTTCGACTTTTTTTTGAATTTTTCTATGGCTTCTGCCTCTTTGAATTTTTCTTTTCGAATTTTTCTATGACTTCTGCATCTTCGACTTTTTCTTCGACTTCTGCTTCTTCGACTTTTTCTATGGCTTCTGCCTCTTCGACTTTTTCTTCGACTTCTACTTCTTCGACTTTTTCTATGGCTTCTGCTTCTTCGACTTTTTTTTAAATTCTTCTATGGCTTCTGCCTCTTCGACTTTTTTTTTTCAAATTTTTCTATAACTTCTTCATCTTCGACTTTTTCTTCGACTTCTACTTCGACCTTTCTATGGCTTCTGCCTCTTCGACTTTTTCTATGGCTTCTGCCTCTTCGACTTTTTCTTCGACTTTTTCTATGGCTTCTGCCTCTTCGACTTCTACTTCGACTTTTTCTATGGCTTCTGCTTCTTCGACCTTTTTTCGAATTTTTCTATGGCTTCTGCCTCTTCGACTTTTTCCTCAATTTTTTTCTGTGGCTTCTGCCTCTTCGACTTCTACTACTTCGAGTTTTTTTCTATGGCTTCTGCCTCTTCGACTTTTTCTTCGACTTTTACTTCTTCCACTTTTTCTATGGCTTCTGCCTCTTCTACATTTTCTTCGATTTTTTTCTTTGGCTTCTGCCTCTTCGACTTTTTCTTCGACTTCTGCTTCTTCGACTTTTTCCTATGGATTCTGCCTCTTCGCCTTTTCTTCGACTTCTGCATCTTCGACTCTTTCTTCGACTTCTGCTTCTTCGACTTTTTCTATGGCTTCTGCCTCTTCCACTTCTACTTCGACTTTTTCTATGGCTTCTGCTTCTTCGACTTTTTTTAAAATTTTTCTATGGCTTCTGCCTCTTCGACTTTTTTTTTTTTTTAATTTTTCTATAACTTCTTCATCTTCGACTTTTTCTTCGACTTCTACTTCTTCGACTTTTTCTATGGCTTCTGCTTCTTCGACTTTTTCTTCGAATTATACTTCTTCGACTTTTTCTATGGCTTCTGCTTCTTCTACATTTTCTTCGAATTTTTTCTATGGCTTCTGCCTCTTCGACTTTTTCTTCGACTTCTACTTCTTCGACTTTTTCTATGGCTTCTGCTTCTTCTACATTTTCTTCGACTTTTTCTATGGATTCTGCCCCTTCGACTTTTTCTTCGACTTCTTCGTCTTCGACTTTTTCTATGGACCATGCCTCTTCGACTTTTTTTTTAAATTTTTCTATAACTTCTGCATCTTCGACTTTTTCTTTCGACTTCGACTTCTAGTTCTTCGACTTTTTCTATGGCTTCTGCCTCTTCGACTTTTTCCTCAGTTTTTTTCTGTGGCTTCTGCCTCTTCGACTTCTACTACTTCGAGTTTTTTCTATGGCTTCTGCCTTTTCGACTTCTACTACTTCGAGTTTTTTCCATGACTTCTGCTTCTTCGACTTTTTTTCAAATTTTTCTATGTCTTCTGCCTCTTCGACTTTTTCTTCGACTTCTACTTCTTCCACTTTTTCTATGGCTTCTACCTCTTCTACATTTTCTTCGATTTTTTTCTTTGGCTTCTGCCTCTTCGACTTTTTCTTCGACTTCTACTTCTTCGACTTTTTCTTTTCGAATTTTTCTATGACTTCTGCATCTTCGACTTTTTCTTCGACTTCTGCTACTTCGACTTTTTCTATGGCTTCTGCCTCTTCGACTTTTTCTTCGACTTCTACTTCTTCCACTTTTTCTATGGCTTCTGCCGGTTCAACGTTTTCTTTGATTTTTTTCTATGGCTTCTGCCTCTTCGACTTTTTTTTCGACTTCTACTTCTTCTACTTTTTCTATGGCTTCTGCCTGTTCGACTTTTACTTCGATTTTTTTCTATGGCTTCTGCCCTTTTCTACATTTTCTTCGATTTTTTTCAATGGCTTCTGCCTCTTCGGCTTTTTCTTCGACTTCTACTTCTTCCACTTTTTCTATGGCTTCTGCCTCTACTACATTTTCTTCGATTTTTTTCTTTGGCTTCTGCCTCTTCGACTTTTTCTTCGACTTCTACTTCTTCGACTTTTTCTTTTCGAATTTTTCTATGACTTCTGCATCTTCGACTTTTTCTTCGACTTCTGCCTCTTCGACTTTTTCTATGGCTTCTGCCTCTTCGACTTTTTCTTCGACTTTTTCAATGGCTTCTGCCTCTTCGACTTCTACTTCGACTTTTTCTTCGACTTCTACTTCTTCGACTTTTTCTATGGCTTCTGCCTCCTACATTTTCTTCGATTTTTTTCTATGGATTCTGCCTCTTCGACTTTTTCTTCGACTTTTTCTATGGATTCTGCCCCTTCGACTTTTTCTTCGACTTCTTCGTCTTCGACTTTTTCTATGGACCATGCCTCTTCGACTTTTTTTTCGAATTTTTCTATAACTTCTGCATCTTCGACTTTTTCTTCGACTTCGACTTCTAGTTCTTCGACTTTTTCTATGGCTTCTGCCTCTTCGACTTTTTCCTCAATTTTTTTCTGTGGCTTCTGCCTCTTCGACTTCTACTACTTCAAGTTTTTTCTATGGCTTCTGCCTTTTCGACTTCTACTACTTCGAGTTTTTTCTATGACTTCTGCTTCTTCGACTTTTTTTTTCGAATTTTTCTATGACTTCTACTTCTTCGACTTTTTCTATGGCTTCTGCTTCTTCGACTTTTTTTCGAAATTTTCTATGGCTTCTGCCTCTTCGACTTTTTCTTCGACTTCTACTTCTTCGACTTTTTCTATGGCTTCTGCCTCTTCGACTTTTTCTTCGACTTTTTCTATGGATTCTGCCTCTTCGCCTTTTCTTCGACTTCTACTTCTTCGATTTTTTCTTTTCGAATTTTTCTATGACTTCTGCATCTTCGACTTTTTCTTCGACTTCTACTTCTTCGACTTTTTCTATGGCTTCTGCCTCTTCGACTTTTTCTTCGACTTTTTCTATGGATTCTGCCTCTTCGCCTTTTCTTCGACTTCTACTTCTTCGATTTTTTCTTTTCGAATTTTTCTATGACTTCTGCATCTTCGACTTTTTCTTCGACTTCGGCTTCTTCGACTTTTTCTATGGCTTCTGCCTCTTCGACTTCTACTTCGACTCTTTCTATGGCTTCTGCTTCTTCGACTTTTTTTCGAATTTTTCTATGGCTTCGGCCTCTTCGACTTTTTCTTCAACTTTTTCTATGGATTCTGCCTCTTCGACTTTTTCTTCGACTTCTACTTCTTCGACTTTTTCTATGGCTTCTGCCTCTTCGACTTCTACTTCGAATTTTTCTATGGCTTCGGCCTCTTCGACTTTTTCTTCGATTTTTTCTATGGCTTCTGCCCCTTCGACTTTTTCTTCGACTTCTACTTCTTCAACTTTTTCTTTTCGAATTTTTCTATGACTTCTGCCTCTTTGACATTTTCTTCGTTTTTTTTCTATGGCTTCTGCCGCTTCGACTTTTTCTTCGACTTCTACTTCTTCGAAATTTTCTATGGCGCATGCCTCTTCGACTTTTTTTTTCAAATTTTTCTATGGCTTCTGCATCTTCGACTTTTTCTTCGACTTCGACTTCTAGTTCTTCGACTTTTTCTATGGCTTCTGCCTCTTCGACTTTTTCCTCAATTTTTTCCTGTGGCTTCTGCCTCTTCGACTTCTACTACTTCGAGTTTTTTCTATGGCTTTTGCCTTTTCGACTTCTACTACTTCGAGTTTTTTCAATGGCTTCTGCTTCTTCGACTTTTTTTCGAATTTTTCTATGGCTTCTGCCTCTTCGACATTTCCTTCGATTTTTTTCTATGGCTTCTGCCTCTTTGAATTTTTCTTTTCGAATTTTTCTATGACTTCTGCATCTTCGACTTTTTCTTCGACTTCTGCTTCTTCGACTTTTTCTATGGCTTCTGCTTCTTCGACCTTTTTTTCGAATTTTTCTATGGCTTCTGCCTCTTCGACTTTTTCCTCAATTTTTTTCTGTGGCTTCTGCCTCTTCGACTTCTACTACTTCGAGTTTTTTCTATGGCTTCTGCCTCTTCGACTTTTTCTTCGACTTTTACTTCTTCCGCTTTTTCTATGGCTTCTGCCTCTTCTACATTTTCTTCGATTTTTTTCTTTGGCTTCTGCCTCTTCGACTTTTTCTTCGACTTCTGCTTCTTCGACTTTTTCCTATGGATTCTGCCTCTTCGCCTTTTCTTCGACTTCTGCATCTTCGACTTTTTCCTATGGATTCTGCCTCTTCGCCTTTTCTTCGACTTCTGCTTCTTCGACTTTTTCTATGGCTTCTGCCTCTTCGACTTCTACTTCGACTTTTTCTATGGCTTCTGCTTCTTCGACTTTTTTTAAAATTTTTCTATGGCTTCTGCCTCTTCGACTTTTTTTTTTTTTTAATTTTTCTATAACTTCTTCATCTTCGACTTTTTCTTCGACTTCTACTTCTTCGACTTTTTCTATGGCTTCTGCTTCTTCGAATTTTTCTTCGAATTATACTTCTTCGACTTTTTCTATGGCTTCTGCTTCTTCTACATTTTCTTCGAATTTTTTCTATGGCTTCTGCCTCTTCGACTTTTTCTTCGACTTCTACTTCTTCGACTTTTTCTTTTCGAATTTTTCTATGACTTCTGCATCTTCGACTTTTTCTTCAACTTCTGCTTCTTCGACTTTTTCTATGGCTTCTGCCTCTTCGACTTTTTCTTCGACTTCTACATCTTCGACTTTTTCTATGGCTTCTGCCTCTTCGACTTCTACTTCGACTTTTTCTATGGCTTCTGCTTCTTCGACTTTTTTTAAAATTTTTCTATGGCTTCTGCCTCTTCGACTTTTTTTTTTTTTTAATTTTTCTATAACTTCTTCATCTTCGACTTTTTCTTCGACTTTTACTTCTTCGACTTTTTCTATGGCTTCTGCCTCCTACATTTTCTTCGATTTTTTTCTATGGCTTCTGCCTCTTCGACTTTTTCTTCAACTTTTTCTATGGATTCTGCCCCTTCGACTTTTTTCTTCGACTTCTTTGTCTTCGACTTTTTCTATGGACCATGCCTCTTCGACTTTTTTTTAAAATTTTTCTATAACTTCTGCATCTTCGACTTTTTCTTTCGACTTCGACTTCTAGTTCTTCGACTTTTTCTATGGCTTCTGCCTCTTCGACTTTTTCCTCAGTTTTTTTCTGTGGCTTCTGCCTCTTCGACTTCTACTACTTCGAGTTTTTTCTATGGCTTCTGCCTTTTCGACTTCTACTACTTCGAGTTTTTTCCATGACTTCTGCTTCTTCGACTTTTTTTCAAATTTTTCTATGTCTTCTGCCTCTTCGACTTTTTCTTCGACTTCTACTTCTTCCACTTTTTCTATGGCTTCTACCTCTTCTACATTTTCTTCGATTTTTTTCTTTGGCTTCTGCCTCTTCGACTTTTTCTTCGACTTCTACTTCTTCGACTTTTTCTTTTCGAATTTTTCTATGACTTCTGCATCTTCGACTTTTTCTTCGACTTCTGCTTCTTCGACTTTTTCTATGGCTTCTGCCTCTTCGACTTTTTCTTCGACTTCGACTTCTACTTCTTCGACTTTTTCAATGGCTTCTGCCTCTTCGACTTCTACTTCGACTTTTTCTATGGCTTCTGCCTCTTCGACTTTTTCTTCGACTTCTACTTCTTCCACTTTTTCTATGGCTTCTGCCGGTTCAACATTTTCTTTGATTTTTTTCTATGGCTTCTGCCTCTTCGACTTTTTTTTCGACTTCTACTTCTTCTACTTTTTCTATGGCTTCTGCCTGTTCGACTTTTACTTCGATTTTTTTCTATGGCTTCTGTCTCTTCGACTTTTTCTTCGACTGTTTCTATGGCTTCTGCCTCTTCAACTTTTTCTTCGACTTCTACTTCTTCGACTTTTTCTATGGCTTCTGCCCTTTTCTACATTTTCTTCGATTTTTTTCAATGGCTTCTGCCTCTTCGGCTTTTTCTTCGACTTCTACTTCTTCCACTTTTTCTATGGCTTCTGCCTCTTCTATATTTTCTTCGATTTTTTTCTTTGGCTTCTGCCTCTTCGACTTTTTCTTCGACTTCTACTTCTTCGACTTTTTCTTTTCGAATTTTTCTATGACTTCTGCATCTTCGACTTTTTCTTCGACTTCTGCCTCT
>JAMKFB010000304.1:73404-89378 GCA_036247105.1 Cirrhinus mrigala
GAAAATGTCAAGAGGCAGAAGTCATAGAAAAATTCGAAAAGAAAAAGTTGAAGAAGTAGAAGTCGAAGAAAAAGTCGAAGAGGCAGAAGCCATAGAAAAAATCGAAGAAAAAGTCGAAGAGGCCGAAGCCATAGAAAAATTCGAAGTAGAAGTCGAAGAGGCAGAAGCCATAGAAAAAGTCGAAGAAGTAGAAGTCGAAGAAAAAGTCGAAGAGGCAGAATCCATAGAAAAAGTTGAAGAAAAAAGTCGAAGAGGCCGAAGCCATAGAAAAATTCGAAAAAAAAGTCGAAGAAGCAGAAGCCATAGAAAGAGTCGAAGTAGAAGTCGAAGAGGCAGAAGCCATAGAAAAAGTCGAAGAAGCAGAAGTCGAAGAAAAAGTCGAAGATGCAGAAGTCATAGAAAAATTCGAAAAGAAAAAATCGAAGAAGTAGAAGTCGAAGAAAAGGCGAAGAGGCAGAATCCATAGAAAAAGTCGAAGAAAAAGTCGAAGAGGCAGAAGCCATAGAAAAAGTCGAAGAAGTAGAAGTCGAAGAAAAAGTCGAAGATGCAGAAGTCATAGAAAAAGTCAAAAGAAAAAATCGAAGAAGTAGAAGTCGAAGAAAAGGCGAAGAGGCAGAATCCATAGAAAAAGTCGAAGAAAAAGTCGAAGAGGCAGAAGCCATAGAAAAAGTCGAAGAAGTAGAAGTCGAAGAAAAAGTCGAAGAGGCAGAAGCCATAGAAAAATTCGAAAAAAAGTCGAAGAAGCAGAAGCCATAGAAAAAGTGGAAGTAGAAGTCGAAGAGGCAGAAGCCATAGAAAAAGTCGAAGAAGTAGAAGTTGAAGAAAAAGTCGAAGATGCAGAAGTCATAGAAAAATTCGAAAAGAAAAAGTCGAAGAAGTAGAAGTCGAAGAAAAAGTCGAAGAGGCAGAAGCCATAGAAAAAGTCGAAGAAAAAGTCGAAGAGGCCGAAGCCATAGAAAAATTCGAAGTAGAAGTCGAAGAGGCAGAAGCCATAGAAAAAGTCGAAGAAGTAGAAGTCGAAGAAAAAGTCGAAGAGGCAGAATCCATAGAAAAAGTTGAAGAAAAAGTCGAAGAGGCCGAAGCCATAGAAAAATTCGAAAAAAAGTCGAAGAAGCAGAAGCCATAGAAAGAGTCGAAGTAGAAGTCGAAGAGGCAGAAGCCATAGAAAAAGTCGAAGAAGCCGAAGTCGAAGAAAAAGTCGAAGATGCAGAAGTCATAGAAAAATTCGAAAAGAAAAAATCGAAGAAGTAGAAGTCGAAGAAAAGGCGAAGAGGCAGAATCCATAGAAAAAGTCGAAGAAAAAGTCGAAGAGGCAGAAGCCATAGAAAAAGTCGAAGAAGTAGAAGTCGAAGAAAAAGTCGAAGATGCAGAAGTCATAGAAAAATTCGAAAAGAAAAAATCGAAGAAGTAGAAGTCGAAGAAAAGGCGAAGAGGCAGAATCCATAGAAAAAGTCGAAGAAAAAGTCGAAGAGGCAGAAGCCATAGAAAAAGTCGAAGAAGTAGAAGTCGAAGAAAAAGTCGAAGAGGCAGAAGCCATAGAAAAATTCGAAAAAAAGTCGAAGAAGCAGAAGCCATAGAAAAAGTGGAAGTAGAAGTCGAAGAGGCAGAAGCCATAGAAAAAGTCGAAGAAGTAGAAGTTGAAGAAAAAGTCGAAGATGCAGAAGTCATAGAAAAATTCGAAAAGAAAAAGTCGAAGAAGTAGAAGTCGAAGAAAAAGTCGAAGAGGCAGAAGCCATAGAAAAAGTCGAAGAAAAAGTCGAAGAGGCCGAAGCCATAGAAAAATTCGAAGTAGAAGTCGAAGAGGCAGAAGCCATAGAAAAAGTCGAAGAAGTAGAAGTCGAAGAAAAAGTCGAAGAGGCAGAATCCATAGAAAAAGTTGAAGAAAAAGTCGAAGAGGCCGAAGCCATAGAAAAATTCGAAAAAAAGTCGAAGAAGCAGAAGCCATAGAAAGAGTCGAAGTAGAAGTCGAAGAGGCAGAAGCCATAGAAAAAGTCGAAGAAGCCGAAGTCGAAGAAAAAGTCGAAGAGGCAGAAGACATAGAAAAATTTGAAAAAAAGTCGAAGAAGCAGAAGTCATGGAAAAAACTCGAAGTAGTAGAAGTCGAAAAGGCAGAAGCCATAGAAAAAACTCGAAGTAGTAGAAGTCGAAGAGGCAGAAGCCACAGAAAAAAACTGAGGAAAAAGTCGAAGAGGCAGAAGCCATAGAAAAAGTCGAAGAACTAGAAGTCGAAGTCGAAAGAAAAAGTCGAAGATGCAGAAGTTATAGAAAAATTTAAAAAAAAAGTCGAAGAGGCATGGTCCATAGAAAAAGTCGAAGACGAAGAAGTCGAAGAAAAAGTCGAAGGGGCAGAATCCATAGAAAAAGTCGAAGAAAAAGTCGAAGAGGCAGAAGCCATAGAAAAAAATCGAAGAAAATGTAGGAGGCAGAAGCCATAGAAAAAGTCGAAGAAGTAAAAGTCGAAGAAAAAGTCGAAGATGAAGAAGTTATAGAAAAATTAAAAAAAAAAAAAAGTCGAAGAGGCAGAAGCCATAGAAAAATTTTAAAAAAAGTCGAAGAAGCAGAAGCCATAGAAAAAGTCGAAGTAGAAGTCGAAGAGGCAGAAGCCATAGAAAAAGTCGAAGATGTAGAAGTCGAAGAAAAAGTCGAAGAGGCAGAAGCCATAGAAAAAGTCGAAGAAGCAGAAGTTGAAGAAAAAGTCGAAGATGCAGAAGTCATAGAAAAATTCGAAAAGAAAAAGTCGAAGAAGTAGAAGTCGAAGAAAAAGTCGAAGAGGCAGAAGCCATAGAAAAAATTCGAAGAAAATGTAGAAGAAGCAGAAGCCATAGAAAAAGTCGAAGAAGTATAATTCGAAGAAAAAGTCGAAGAAGCAGAAGCCATAGAAAAAGTCGAAGAAGTAGAAGTCGAAGAAAAAGTCGAAGATGAAGAAGTTATAGAAAAATTAAAAAAAAAAAAAAGTCGAAGAGGCAGAAGCCATAGAAAAATTTTAAAAAAAGTCGAAGAAGCAGAAGCCATAGAAAAAGTCGAAGAAGCAGAAGTCGAAGAAAGAGTCGAAGATGCAGAAGTCGAAGAAAAGGCGAAGAGGCAGAATCCATAGGAAAAAGTCGAAGAAGCAGAAGTCGAAGAAAAAGTCGAAGAGGCAGAAGCCAAAGAAAAAAATCGAAGAAAATGTAGAAGAGGCAGAAGCCATAGAAAAAGTGGAAGAAGTAAAAGTCGAAGAAAAAGTCGAAGAGGCAGAAGCCATAGAAAAAACTCGAAGTAGTAGAAGTCGAAGAGGCAGAAGCCACAGAAAAAAATTGAGGAAAAAGTCGAAGAGGCAGAAGCCATAGAAAAATTCGAAAAAAGGTCGAAGAAGCAGAAGCCATAGAAAAAGTCGAAGTAGAAGTCGAAGAGGCAGAAGCCATAGAAAAAGTCGAAGAAGTAGAAGTCGAAGAAAAAGTCGAAGAGGCAGAAGCCATAGAAAAAGTCGAAGAGGCAGAAGCCATAGAAAGGTCGAAGTAGAAGTCGAAGAAAAAGTCGAAGATGAAGAAGTTATAGAAAAATTTGAAAAAAAAAAGTCGAAGAGGCAGAAGCCATAGAAGAATTTAAAAAAAAGTCGAAGAAGCAGAAGCCATAGAAAAAGTCGAAGAAGTAGAAGTCGAAGAAAAAGTCGAAGAGGCAGAAGCCATAGAAAAAGTCGAAGAAGCAGAAGTCGAAGAAAAAGTCGAAGATGCAGAAGTCATAGAAAAATTCGAAAAGAAAAATTCAAAGAGGCAGAAGCCATAGAAAAAAATCGAAGGAAATGTCGAAGAGGCAGAAGCCATAGAAAAATTCGAAAAAAAGTCGAAGAAGCAGAAGCCATTGAAAAAACTCGAAGTAGTAGAAGTCGAAAAGGCAGAAGCCATAGAAAAAACTCGAAGTAGTAGAAGTCGAAGAGGCAGAAGCCACAGAAAAAAATTGAGGAAAAAGTCGAAGAGGCAGAAGCCATAGAAAAAGTCGAAGAACTAGAAGTCGAAGTCGAAGAAAAAGTCGAAGATGCAGAAGCCACAGAAAAATTTGAAAAAAAAAGTCGAAGAGGCATGCGCCATAGAAAATTTCGAAGAAGTAGAAGTCGAAGAAAAAGTCGAAGCGGCAGAAGCCATAGAAAAAAAACGAAGAAAATGTCAAAGAGGCAGAAGTCATAGAAAAATTCGAAAAGAAAAAGTTGAAGAAGTAGAAGTCGAAGAAAAAGTCGAAGGGGCAGAAGCCATAGAAAAAATCGAAGAAAAAGTCGAAGAGGCCGAAGCCATAGAAAAATTCGAAGTAGAAGTCGAAGAGGCAGAAGCCATAGAAAAAGTCGAAGTAGAAGTCGAAGAGGCAGAAGCCATAGAAAAAGTCGAAGAAGCCGAAGTCGAAGAAAAAGTCGAAGATGCAGAAGTCATAGAAAAATTCGAAAAGAAAAAATCGAAGAAGTAGAAGTCGAAGAAAAGGCGAAGAGGCAGAATCCATAGAAAAAGTCGAAGAAAAAGTCGAAGAGGCAGAAGCCATAGAAAAAGTCGAAGAAGTAGAAGTCGAAGAAAAAGTCGAAGATGCAGAAGTCATAGAAAAATTCGAAAAGAAAAAATCGAAGAAGTAGAAGTCGAAGAAAAGGCGAAGAGGCAGAATCCATAGAAAAAGTCGAAGAAAAAGTCGAAGAGGCAGAAGCCATAGAAAAAGTCGAAGAAGTAGAAGTCGAAGAAAAAGTCGAAGAGGCAGAAGCCATAGAAAAATTCGAAAAAAAGTCGAAGAAGCAGAAGCCATAGAAAAAGTGGAAGTAGAAGTCGAAGAGGCAGAAGCCATAGAAAAAGTCGAAGAAGTAGAAGTTGAAGAAAAAGTCGAAGATGCAGAAGTCATAGAAAAATTCGAAAAGAAAAAGTCGAAGAAGTAGAAGTCGAAGAAAAAGTCGAAGAGGCAGAAGCCATAGAAAAAGTCGAAGAAAAAGTCGAAGAGGCCGAAGCCATAGAAAAATTCGAAGTAGAAGTCGAAGAGGCAGAAGCCATAGAAAAAGTCGAAGAAGTAGAAGTCGAAGAAAAAGTCGAAGAGGCAGAATCCATAGAAAAAGTTGAAGAAAAAGTCGAAGAGGCCGAAGCCATAGAAAAATTCGAAAAAAAGTCGAAGAAGCAGAAGCCATAGAAAGAGTCGAAGTAGAAGTCGAAGAGGCAGAAGCCATAGAAAAAGTCGAAGAAGCCGAAGTCGAAGAAAAAGTCGAAGATGCAGAAGTCATAGAAAAATTCGAAAAGAAAAAGTCGAAGAAGTAGAAGTCGAAGAAAAGGCGAAGAGGCAGAATCCATAGAAAAAGTCGAAGAAAAAGTCGAAGAGGCAGAAGCCATAGAAAAAGTCGAAGAAGTAGAAGTCGAAGAAAAAGTCGAAGATGCAGAAGTCATAGAAAAATTCGAAAAGAAAAAATCGAAGAAGTAGAAGTCGAAGAAAAAGGCGAAGAGGCAGAATCCATAGAAAAAGTCGAAGAAAAAGTCGAAGAGGCAGAAGCCATAGAAAAAGTCGAAGAAGTAGAAGTCGAAGAAAAAGTCGAAGAGGCAGAAGCCATAGAAAAATTCGAAAAAAAGTCGAAGAAGCAGAAGCCATAGAAAAAGTGGAAGTAGAAGTCGAAGAGGCAGAAGCCATAGAAAAAGTCGAAGAAGTAGAAGTCGAAGAAAAAGTCGAAGAGGCAGAAGCCATAGAAAAAGTCGAAAGAAAGAAGTTCGAAGAACGGCAGAAGCCATAGAAAAAGTCGAAGAAGTAGAGCGAAGTCGAAGAAAAAGTCGAAGAGGCAGAAGCCATAGAAAAAGTCGAAGAAGTAGAAGTCGAAGAAAAAGTCGAAGAGGCAGAATCCATAGAAAAAGTTGAAGAAAAAGTCGAAGAGGCCGAAGCCATAGAAAAATTCGAAAAAAAGTCGAAGAAGCAGAAGCCATAGAAAGAGTCGAAGTAGAAGTCGAAGAGGCAGAAGCCATAGAAAAAGTCGAAGAAGCCGAAGTCGAAGAAAAAGTCGAAGAGGCAGAAGACATAGAAAAATTTGAAAAAAAGTCGAAGAAGCAGAAGTCATGGAAAAAACTCGAAGTAGTAGAAGTCGAAAAGGCAGAAGCCATAGAAAAAACTCGAAGTAGTAGAAGTCGAAGAGGCAGAAGCCACAGAAAAAAACTGAGGAAAAAGTCGAAGAGGCAGAAGCCATAGAAAAAGTCGAAGAACTAGAAGTCGAAGTCGAAAGAAAAAGTCGAAGATGCAGAAGTTATAGAAAAATTTAAAAAAAAAGTCGAAGAGGCATGGTCCATAGAAAAAGTCGAAGACGAAGAAGTCGAAGAAAAAGTCGAAGGGGCAGAATCCATAGAAAAAGTCGAAGAAAAAGTCGAAGAGGCAGAAGCCATAGAAAAAAATCGAAGAAAATGTAGGAGGCAGAAGCCATAGAAAAAGTCGAAGAAGTAAAAGTCGAAGAAAAAGTCGAAGATGAAGAAGTTATAGAAAAATTAAAAAAAAAAAAAAGTCGAAGAGGCAGAAGCCATAGAAAAATTTTAAAAAAAGTCGAAGAAGCAGAAGCCATAGAAAAAGTCGAAGTAGAAGTCGAAGAGGCAGAAGCCATAGAAAAAGTCGAAGATGTAGAAGTCGAAGAAAAAGTCGAAGAGGCAGAAGCCATAGAAAAAGTCGAAGAAGCAGAAGTTGAAGAAAAAGTCGAAGATGCAGAAGTCATAGAAAAATTCGAAAAGAAAAAGTCGAAGAAGTAGAAGTCGAAGAAAAAGTCGAAGAGGCAGAAGCCATAGAAAAAATTCGAAGAAAATGTAGAAGAAGCAGAAGCCATAGAAAAAGTCGAAGAAGTATAATTCGAAGAAAAAGTCGAAGAAGCAGAAGCCATAGAAAAAGTCGAAGAAGTAGAAGTCGAAGAAAAAGTCGAAGATGAAGAAGTTATAGAAAAATTAAAAAAAAAAAAAAGTCGAAGAGGCAGAAGCCATAGAAAAATTTTAAAAAAAGTCGAAGAAGCAGAAGCCATAGAAAAAGTCGAAGAAGCAGAAGTCGAAGAAAGAGTCGAAGATGCAGAAGTCGAAGAAAAGGCGAAGAGGCAGAATCCATAGGAAAAAGTCGAAGAAGCAGAAGTCGAAGAAAAAGTCGAAGAGGCAGAAGCCAAAGAAAAAAATCGAAGAAAATGTAGAAGAGGCAGAAGCCATAGAAAAAGTGGAAGAAGTAAAAGTCGAAGAAAAAGTCGAAGAGGCAGAAGCCATAGAAAAAACTCGAAGTAGTAGAAGTCGAAGAGGCAGAAGCCACAGAAAAAAATTGAGGAAAAAGTCGAAGAGGCAGAAGCCATAGAAAAATTCGAAAAAAGGTCGAAGAAGCAGAAGCCATAGAAAAAGTCGAAGTAGAAGTCGAAGAGGCAGAAGCCATAGAAAAAGTCGAAGAAGTAGAAGTCGAAGAAAAAGTCGAAGAGGCAGAAGCCATAGAAAAAGTCGAAGAGGCAGAAGCCATAGAAAGGTCGAAGTAGAAGTCGAAGAAAAAGTCGAAGATGAAGAAGTTATAGAAAAATTTGAAAAAAAAAAGTCGAAGAGGCAGAAGCCATAGAAGAATTTAAAAAAAAGTCGAAGAAGCAGAAGCCATAGAAAAAGTCGAAGAAGTAGAAGTCGAAGAAAAAGTCGAAGAGGCAGAAGCCATAGAAAAAGTCGAAGAAGCAGAAGTCGAAGAAAAAGTCGAAGATGCAGAAGTCATAGAAAAATTCGAAAAGAAAAATTCAAAGAGGCAGAAGCCATAGAAAAAAATCGAAGGAAATGTCGAAGAGGCAGAAGCCATAGAAAAATTCGAAAAAAAGTCGAAGAAGCAGAAGCCATTGAAAAAACTCGAAGTAGTAGAAGTCGAAAAGGCAGAAGCCATAGAAAAAACTCGAAGTAGTAGAAGTCGAAGAGGCAGAAGCCACAGAAAAAAATTGAGGAAAAAGTCGAAGAGGCAGAAGCCATAGAAAAAGTCGAAGAACTAGAAGTCGAAGTCGAAGAAAAAGTCGAAGATGCAGAAGCCACAGAAAAATTTGAAAAAAAAAGTCGAAGAGGCATGCGCCATAGAAAATTTCGAAGAAGTAGAAGTCGAAGAAAAAGTCGAAGCGGCAGAAGCCATAGAAAAAAAACGAAGAAAATGTCAAAGAGGCAGAAGTCATAGAAAAATTCGAAAAGAAAAAGTTGAAGAAGTAGAAGTCGAAGAAAAAGTCGAAGAGGCAGAAGCCATAGAAAAAATCGAAGAAAAAGTCGAAGAGGCCGAAGCCATAGAAAAATTCGAAGTAGAAGTCGAAGAGGCAGAAGCCATAGAAAAAGTCGAAGAAGTAGAAGTCGAAGAAAAAGTCGAAGAGGCAGAATCCATAGAAAAAGTTGAAGAAAAAGTCAAAGAGGCCGAAGCCATAGAAAAATTCGAAAAAAAGTCGAAGAAGCAGAAGCCATAGAAAGAGTCGAAGTAGAAGTCGAAGAGGCAGAAGCCATAGAAAAAGTCGAAGAAGCCGAAGTCGAAGAAAAAGTCGAAGATGCAGAAGTCATAGAAAAATTCGAAAAGAAAAAATCGAAGAAGTAGAAGTCGAAGAAAAGGCGAAGAGGCAGAATCCATAGAAAAAGTCGAAGAAAAAGTCGAAGAGGCAGAAGCCATAGAAAAAGTCGAAGAAGTAGAAGTCGAAGAAAAAGTCGAAGATGCAGAAGTCATAGAAAAAGTCAAAAAGAAAAAATCGAAGAAGTAGAAGTCGAAGAAAAGGCGAAGAGGCAGAATCCATAGAAAAAGTCGAAGAAAAAGTCGAAGAGGCAGAAGCCATAGAAAAAGTCGAAGAAGTAGAAGTCGAAGAAAAAGTCGAAGAGGCAGAAGCCATAGAAAAATTCGAAAAAAAGTCGAAGAAGCAGAAGCCATAGAAAAAGTGGAAGTAGAAGTCGAAGAGGCAGAAGCCATAGAAAAAGTCGAAGAAGTAGAAGTTGAAGAAAAAGTCGAAGATGCAGAAGTCATAGAAAAATTCGAAAAGAAAAAGTCGAAGAAGTAGAAGTCGAAGAAAAAGTCGAAGAGGCAGAAGCCATAGAAAAAGTCGAAGAAAAAGTCGAAGAGGCCGAAGCCATAGAAAAATTCGAAGTAGAAGTCGAAGAGGCAGAAGCCATAGAAAAAGTCGAAGAAGTAGAAGTCGAAGAAAAAGTCGAAGAGGCAGAATCCATAGAAAAAGTTGAAGAAAAAGTCGAAGAGGCCGAAGCCATAGAAAAATTCGAAAAAAAAGTCGAAGAAGCAGAAGCCATAGAAAGAGTCGAAGTAGAAGTCGAAGAGGCAGAAGCCATAGAAAAAGTCGAAGAAGCCGAAGTCGAAGAAAAAGTCGAAGATGCAGAAGTCATAGAAAAATTCGAAAAGAAAAAATCGAAGAAGTAGAAGTCGAAGAAAAGGCGAAGAGGCAGAATCCATAGAAAAAGTCGAAGAAAAAGTCGAAGAGGCAGAAGCCATAGAAAAAGTCGAAGAAGTAGAAGTCGAAGAAAAAGTCGAAGATGCAGAAGTCATAGAAAAATTCGAAAAGAAAAAATCGAAGAAGTAGAAGTCGAAGAAAAGGCGAAGAGGCAGAATCCATAGAAAAAGTCGAAGAAAAAGTCGAAGAGGCAGAAGCCATAGAAAAAGTCGAAGAAGTAGAAGTCGAAGAAAAAGTCGAAGAGGCAGAAGCCATAGAAAAATTCGAAAAAAAGTCGAAGAAGCAGAAGCCATAGAAAAAGTGGAAGTAGAAGTCGAAGAGGCAGAAGCCATAGAAAAAGTCGAAGAAGTAGAAGTCATAGAAAAATTCGAAAAAAAAAGTCGAAGAAGCAGAAGTCATAGAAAAAACTCGAAGTAGTAGAAGTCGAAAAGGCAGAAGCCATAGAAAAAACTCGAAGTAGTAGAAGTCGAAGAGGCAGAAGCCACAGAAAAAAATTGAGGAAAAAGTCGAAGAGGCAGAAGCCATAGAAAAAGTCGAAGAACTAGAAGTCGAAGTCGAAGAAAAAGTCGAAGATGCAGAAGTTATAGAAAAATTCGAAAAAAAAGTCGAAGAGGCATGGTCCATAGAAAAAGTCGAAGACGAAGAAGTCGAAGAAAAAGTCGAAGGGGCAGAATCCATAGAAAAAGTCGAAGAAAAAGTCGAAGAGGCAGAAGCCATAGAAAAAAATCGAAGAAAATGTAGGAGGCAGAAGCCATAGAAAAAGTCGAAGAAGTAGAAGTCGAAGAAAAAGTCGAAGTAGAAGTCGAAGAGGCAGAAGCCATAGAAAAAGTCGAAGATGTAGAAGTCGAAGAAAAAGTCGAAGAGGCAGAAGTCGAAGAAAAAGTCGAAGATGCAGAAGTCATAGAAAAATTCGAAAAGAAAAAGTCGAAGAAGTAGAAGTCGAAGAAAAAGTCGAAGAGGCAGAAGCCAAAGAAAAAAATCGAAGAAAATATAGAAGAGGCAGAAGCCATAGAAAAAGTGGAAGAAGTAGAAGTCGAAGAAAAAGCCGAAGAGGCAGAAGCCATTGAAAAAAATCGAAGAAAATGTAGAAAAGGGCAGAAGCCATAGAAAAAGTCGAAGAAGTAGAAGTCGAAGAAAAAGTTGAAGAGGCAGAAGCCATAGAAACAGTCGAAGAAAAAGTCGAAGAGACAGAAGCCATAGAAAAAAATCGAAGTAAAAGTCGAACAGGCAGAAGCCATAGAAAAAGTAGAAGAAGTAGAAGTCGAAAAAAAAGTCGAAGAGGCAGAAGCCATAGAAAAAAATCAAAGAAAATGTTGAACCGGCAGAAGCCATAGAAAAAGTGGAAGAAGTAGAAGTCGAAGAAAAAGTCGAAGAGGCAGAAGCCATAGAAAAAGTCGAAGTAGAAGTCGAAGAGGCAGAAGCCATTGAAAAAGTCGAAGAAGTAGAAGTCGAAGTCGAAGAAAAAGTCGAAGAGGCAGAAGCCATAGAAAAAGTCGAAGAAGCAGAAGTCGAAGAAAAAGTCGAAGATGCAGAAGTCATAGAAAAATTCGAAAAGAAAAAGTCGAAGAAGTAGAAGTCGAAGAAAAAGTCGAAGAGGCAGAAGCCAAAGAAAAAAATCGAAGAAAATGTAGAAGAGGTAGAAGCCATAGAAAAAGTGGAAGAAGTAGAAGTCGAAGAAAAAGTCGAAGAGGCAGAAGACATAGAAAAATTTGAAAAAAAGTCGAAGAAGCAGAAGTCATGGAAAAAACTCGAAGTAGTAGAAGTCGAAAAGGCAGAAGCCATAGAAAAAACTCGAAGTAGTAGAAGTCGAAGAGGCAGAAGCCACAGAAAAAAACTGAGGAAAAAGTCGAAGAGGCAGAAGCCATAGAAAAAGTCGAAGAACTAGAAGTCGAAGTCGAAAGAAAAAGTCGAAGATGCAGAAGTTATAGAAAAATTTTAAAAAAAAGTCGAAGAGGCATGGTCCATAGAAAAAGTCGAAGACAAAGAAGTCGAAGAAAAAGTCGAAGGGGCAGAATCCATAGAAAAAGTTGAAGAAAAAGTCGAAGAGGCAGAAGCCATAGAAAAAAATCGAAGAAAATGTAGGAGGCAGAAGCCATAGAAAAAGTCGAAGAAGTAAAAGTCGAAGAAAAAGTCGAAGATGAAGAAGTTATAGAAAAATTAAAAAAAAAAAAAAGTCGAAGAGGCAGAAGCCATAGAAAAATTTTAAAAAAAGTCGAAGAAGCAGAAGCCATAGAAAAAGTCGAAGTAGAAGTCGAAGAGGCAGAAGCCATAGAAAAAGTCGAAGATGTAGAAGTCGAAGAAAAAGTCGAAGAGGCAGAAGCCATAGAAAAAGTCGAAGAAGCAGAAGTTGAAGAAAAAGTCGAAGATGCAGAAGTCATAGAAAAATTCGAAAAGAAAAAGTCGAAGAAGTAGAAGTCGAAGAAAAAGTCGAAGAGGCAGAAGCCATAGAAAAAATTCGAAGAAAATGTAGAAGAAGCAGAAGCCATAGAAAAAGTCGAAGAAGTATAATTCGAAGAAAAAGTCGAAGAAGCAGAAGCCATAGAAAAAGTCGAAGAAGTAGAAGTCGAAGAAAAAGTCGAAGATGAAGAAGTTATAGAAAAATTAAAAAAAAAAAAAAGTCGAAGAGGCAGAAGCCATAGAAAAATTTTAAAAAAAGTCGAAGAAGCAGAAGCCATAGAAAAAGTCGAAGTAGAAGTCGAAGAGGCAGAAGCCATAGAAAAAGTCGAAGAAGCAGAAGTCGAAGAAAAAGTCGAAGAGGCAGAATCCATAGAAAAAGTCGAAGATGCAGAAGTCGAAGAAAAGGCGAAGAGGCAGAATCCATAGGAAAAAGTCGAAGAAGCAGAAGTCGAAGAAAAAGTCGAAGAGGCAGAAGCCAAAGAAAAAATCGAAGAAAATGTAGAAGAGGCAGAAGCCATAGAAAAAGCGGAAGAAGTAAAAGTCGAAGAAAAAGTCGAAGAGGCAGAAGCCATAGAAAAAACTCGAAGTAGTAGAAGTCGAAGAGGCAGAAGCCACAGAAAAAAATTGAGGAAAAAGTCGAAGAGGCAGAAGCCATAGAAAAATTCGAAAAAAGGTCGAAGAAGCAGAAGCCATAGAAAAAGTCGAAGAAGCAGAAGTCGAAGAAAAAGTCGAAGATGCAGAAGTCATAGAAAAATTCGAAAAGAAAAATTCAAAGAGGCAGAAGCCATAGAAAAAAATCGAAGGAAATGTCGAAGAGGCAGAAGCCATAGAAAAATTCGAAAAAAAGTCGAAGAAGCAGAAGCCATTGAAAAAACTCGAAGTAGTAGAAGTCGAAAAGGCAGAAGCCATAGAAAAAACTCGAAGTAGTAGAAGTCGAAGAGGCAGAAGCCACAGAAAAAAATTGAGGAAAAAGTCGAAGAGGCAGAAGCCATAGAAAAAGTCGAAGAACTAGAAGTCGAAGTCGAAGAAAAAGTCGAAGATGCAGAAGCCATAGAAAAATTTGAAAAAAAAAGTCGAAGAGGCATGCGCCATAGAAAATTTCGAAGAAGTAGAAGTCGAAGAAAAAGTCGAAGCGGCAGAAGCCATAGAAAAAAAAACGAAGAAAATGTCAAAGAGGCAGAAGTCATAGAAAAATTCGAAAAGAAAAAGTTGAAGAAGTAGAAGTCGAAGAAAAAGTCGAAGGGGCAGAAGCCATAGAAAAAATCGAAGAAAAAGTCGAAGAGGCCGAAGCCATAGAAAAATTCGAAGTAGAAGTCGAAGAGGCAGAAGCCATAGAAAAAGTCGAAGAAGTAGAAGTCGAAGAAAAAGTCGAAGAGGCAGAATCCATAGAAAAAGTTGAAGAAAAAGTCGAAGAGGCCGAAGCCATAGAAAAATTCGAAAAAAAGTCGAAGAAGCAGAAGCCATAGAAAGAGTCGAAGTAGAAGTCGAAGAGGCAGAAGCCATAGAAAAAGTCGAAGAAGCCGAAGTCGAAGAAAAAGTCGAAGATGCAGAAGTCATAGAAAAATTCGAAAAGAAAAAATCGAAGAAGTAGAAGTCGAAGAAAAGGCGAAGAGGCAGAATCCATAGAAAAAGTCGAAGAAAAAGTCGAAGAGGCAGAAGCCATAGAAAAAGTCGAAGAAGTAGAAGTCGAAGAAAAAGTCGAAGATGCAGAAGTCATAGAAAAATTCGAAAGAAAAATCGAAGAAGTAGAAGTCGAAGAAAAGGCGAAGAGGCAGAATCCATAGAAAAAGTCGAAGAAAAAGTCGAAGAGGCAGAAGCCATAGAAAAAGTCGAAGAAGTAGAAGTCGAAGAAAAAGTCGAAGAGGCAGAAGCCATAGAAAAATTCGAAAAAAAGTCGAAGAAGCAGAAGCCATAGAAAAAGTCGAAGAAGTAGAAGTCATAGAAAAATTCGAAAAAAAAAGTCGAAGAAGCAGAAGTCATAGAAAAAACTCGAAGTAGTAGAAGTCGAAAAGGCAGAAGCCATAGAAAAAACTTGAAGTAGTAGAAGTCGAAGAGGCAGAAGCCACAGAAAAAAATTGAGGAAAAAGTCGAAGAGGCAGAAGCCATAGAAAAAGTCGAAGAACTAGAAGTCGAAGTCGAAGAAAAAGTCGAAGATGCAGAAGTTATAGAAAAATTCGAAAAAAAAGTCGAAGAGGCATGGTCCATAGAAAAAGTCGAAGACGAAGAAGTCGAAGAAAAAGTCGAAGGGGCAGAATCCATAGAAAAAGTCGAAGAAAAAGTCGAAGAGGCAGAATCCATAGAAAAAAATCGAAGAAAATGTAGGAGGCAGAAGCCATAGAAAAAGTCGAAGAAGTAGAAGTCGAAGAAAAAGTCGAAGTAGAAGTCGAAGAGGCAGAAGCCATTGAAAAAGTCGAAGAAAAAGTCGAAGAGGCAGAAGCCATAGAAAAAGTCGAAGAGGCAGAAGTCGAAGAAAAAGTCGAAGATGCAGAAGTCATAGAAAAATTCGAAAAGAAAAAGTCGAAGAAGTAGAAGTCGAAGAAAAAGTCGAAGAGGCAGAAGCCAAAGAAAAAAATCGAAGAAAATGTAGAAGAGGCAGAAGCCATAGAAAAAGTGGAAGAAGTAGAAGTCGAAGAAAAAGCCGAAGAGGCAGAAGCCATGAAAAAATCGAAGAAAAGTGAAAGGCAGAAGCCATAGAAAAAGTCGAAGAAGTAGAAGTCGAAGAAAAGTGAAGGGCAGAAGCCATAGAAAATCGAAGAAAAAGTCGAAGAGCAGAAGCCATAGAAAAAAATCGAAGTAAAAGTCGAACAGGCAGAAGCCATAGAAAAAGTAGAAGAAGTAGAAGTCGAAAAAAAAGTCGAAGAGGCAGAAGCCATAGAAAAAAATCAAAGAAAACGTTGAACCGGCAGAAGCCATAGAAAAAGTGGAAGAAGTAGAAGTCGAAGAAAAAGTCGAAGAGGCAGAAGCCATAGAAAAAGTCGAAGTAGCAGAAGTCGAAGAAAAAGTCGAAGATGCAGAAGTCATAGAAAAATTCGAAAAGAAAAAGTCGAAGAAGTAGAAGTCGAAGAAAAAGTCGAAGAGGCAGAAGCCAAAGAAAAAAATCGAAGAAAATGTAGAAGAGGTAGAAGCCATAGAAAAAGTGGAAGAAGTAGAAGTCGAAGAAAAAGTCGAAGAGGCAGAAGACATAGAAAAATTTGAAAAAAAGTCGAAGAAGCAGAAGTCATGGAAAAAACTCGAAGTAGTAGAAGTCGAAAAGGCAGAAGCCATAGAAAAAACTCGAAGTAGTAGAAGTCGAAGAGGCAGAAGCCACAGAAAAAAACTGAGGAAAAAGTCGAAGAGGCAGAAGCCATAGAAAAAGTCGAAGAACTAGAAGTCGAAGTCGAAAGAAAAAGTCGAAGATGCAGAAGTTATAGAAAAATTTAAAAAAAAAGTCGAAGAGGCATGGTCCATAGAAAAAGTCGAAGACGAAGAAGTCGAAGAAAAAGTCGAAGGGGCAGAATCCATAGAAAAAGTCGAAGAAAAAGTCGAAGAGGCAGAAGCCATAGAAAAAAATCGAAGAAAATGTAGGAGGCAGAAGCCATAGAAAAAGTCGAAGAAGTAAAAGTCGAAGAAAAAGTCGAAGATGAAGAAGTTATAGAAAAATTAAAAAAAAAAAAAAGTCGAAGAGGCAGAAGCCATAGAAAAATTTTAAAAAAAGTCGAAGAAGCAGAAGCCATAGAAAAAGTCGAAGTAGAAGTCGAAGAGGCAGAAGCCATAGAAAAAGTCGAAGATGTAGAAGTCGAAGAAAAAGTCGAAGAGGCAGAAGCCATAGAAAAAGTCGAAGAAGCAGAAGTTGAAGAAAAAGTCGAAGATGCAGAAGTCATAGAAAAATTCGAAAAGAAAAAGTCGAAGAAGTAGAAGTCGAAGAAAAAGTCGAAGAGGCAGAAGCCATAGAAAAAAATCGAAGAAAATGTAGAAGAGGCAGAAGCCATAGAAAAAGTCGAAGAAGTATAAGTCGAAGAAAAAGTCGAAGAGGCAGAAGCCATAGAAAAAAGTCGAAGAAGTAGAAGTCGAAGAAAAAGTCGAAGATGAAGAAGTCATAGAAAAATTAAAAAAGAAAAAAAGTCGAAGAGGCAGAAGCCATAGAAAAATTCGAAAAAAAGTCGAAGAAGCAGAAGCCATAGAAAAAGTCGAAGTAGAAGTCGAAGAGGCAGAAGCCATAGAAAAA
>JAMKFB010000304.1:89878-111961 GCA_036247105.1 Cirrhinus mrigala
TGCCTCTTCGACTTTTTCTTCGACTTCGGCTTCTTCGACTTTTTCTATGGCTTCTGCCTCTTCGACTTCTACTTCGACTCTTTCTATGGCTTCTGCTTCTTCGACTTTTTTTCGAATTTTTCTATGGCTTCGGCCTCTTCGACTTTTTCTTCAACTTTTTCTATGGATTCTGCCTCTTCGACTTTTTCTTCGACTTCTACTTCTTCGACTTTTTCTATGGCTTCTGCCTCTTCGACTTCTACTTCGAATTTTTCTATGGCTTCGGCCTCTTCGACTTTTTCTTCGACTTTTTCTATGGCTTCTGCCTCTTCGACTTTTTCTTCGACTTCTACTTCTTCGACTTTTTCTTTTCGAATTTTTCTATGACTTCTGCATCTTCGACTTTTTCTTCAACTTCTACTTCTTCGACTTTTTCTATGGCTTCTGCCTCTTCGACTTCTACTTCCACTTTTTCTATGGCTTCTGCTTCTTCGACTTTTTTTCGAATTTTTCTATGGCTTCTGCCTCTTCGACTTTTTCTTCGACTTCTACTTCTTCGACTTTTTCTATGGCTTCTGCCTTTTCGACTTTTTCTTCGACTTTTTCTATGGATTCTGCCTCTTCGCCTTTTCTTCGACTTCTACTTCTTCGATTTTTTCTTTTTGACTTTTTCTATGACTTCTGCATCTTCGACTTTTTCTTCGACTTCTACTTCTTCGACTTTTTCTATGGCTTCTGCCTCTTCGACTTTTTCTTCGACTTTTTCTATGGATTCTGCCTCTTCGCCTTTTCTTCGACTTCTACTTCTTCGATTTTTTCTTTTCGAATTTTTCTATGACTTCTGCATCTTCGACTTTTTCTTCGACTTCGGCTTCTTCGACTTTTTCTATGGCTTCTGCCTCTTCGACTTCTACTTCGACTCTTTCTATGGCTTCTGCTTCTTCGACTTTTTTTCGAATTTTTCTATGGCTTCGGCCTCTTTGACTTTTTCTTCAACTTTTTCTATGGATTCTGCCTCTTCGACTTTTTCTTCGACTTCTACTTCTTCGACTTTTTCTATGGCTTCTGCCTCTTCGACTTCTACTTCGAATTTTTCTATGGCTTCGGCCTCTTCGACTTTTTCTTCGATTTTTTCTATGGCTTCTGCCCCTTCGACTTTTTCTTCGACTTCTACTTCTTCAACTTTTTCTTTTCGAATTTTTCTATGACTTCTGCCTCTTTGACATTTTCTTCGTTTTTTTTCTATGGCTTCTGCCGCTTCGACTTTTTCTTCGACTTCTACTTCTTCGAAATTTTCTATGGCGCATGCCTCTTCGACTTTTTTTTTCAAATTTTTCTGTGGCTTCTGCATCTTCGACTTTTTCTTCGACTTCGACTTCTAGTTCTTCGACTTTTTCTATGGCTTCTGCCTCTTCGACTTTTTCCTCAATTTTTTTCTGTGGCTTCTGCCTCTTCGACTTCTACTACTTCGAGTTTTTTCTATGGCTTCTGCCTTTTCGACTTCTACTACTTCGAGTTTTTTCAATGGCTTCTGCTTCTTCGACTTTTTTTCGAATTTTTCTATGGCTTCTGCCTCTTCGACATTTCCTTCGATTTTTTTCTATGGCTTCTGCCTCTTTGAATTTTTCTTTTCGAATTTTTCTATGACTTCTGCATCTTCGACTTTTTCTTCGACTTCTGCTTCTTCGACTTTTTCTATGGCTTCTGCCTCTTCGACTTTTTCTTCGACTTCTACTTCTTCGACTTTTTCTATGGCTTCTGCTTCTTCGACTTTTTTTTAAATTCTTCTATGGCTTCTGCCTCTTCGACTTTTTTTTTTCAAATTTTTCTATAACTTCTTCATCTTCGACTTTTTCTTCGACTTCTACTTCGACGACTTTTTCCTATGGATTCTGCCTCTTCGCCTTTTCTTCGACTTCTGCATCTTCGACTCTTTCTTCGACTTCTGCTTCTTCGACTTTTTCTATGGCTTCTGCTTCTTCGACTTTTTTTAAAATTTTTCTATGGCTTCTGCCTCTTCGACTTTTTTTTTTTTTTAATTTTTCTATAACTTCTTCATCTTCGACTTTTTCTTCGACTTCTACTTCTTCGACTTTTTCTATGGCTTCTGCTTCTTCGACTTTTTCTTCGAATTATACTTCTTCGACTTTTTCTATGGCTTCTGCTTCTTCTACATTTTCTTCGAATTTTTTCTATGGCTTCTGCCTCTTCGACTTTTTCTTCGACTTCTACTTCTTCGACTTTTTCTTTTCGAATTTTTCTATGACTTCTGCATCTTCGACTTTTTCTTCAACTTCTGCTTCTTCGACTTTTTCTATGGCTTCTGCCTCTTCGACTTTTTCTTCGACTTCTACATCTTCGACTTTTTCTATGGCTTCTGCCTCTTCGACTTCTACTTCGACTTTTTCTATGGCTTCTGCTTCTTCGACTTTTTTTAAAATTTTTCTATGGCTTCTGCCTCTTCGACTTTTTTTTTTTTTTAATTTTTCTATAACTTCTTCATCTTCGACTTTTTCTTCGACTTTTACTTCTTCGACTTTTTCTATGGCTTCTGCCTCCTACATTTTCTTCGATTTTTTTCTATGGCTTCTGCCTCTTCGACTTTTTCTTCGACTTTTTCTATGGATTCTGCCCCTTCGACTTTTTCTTCGACTTCTTCGTCTTCGACTTTTTCTATGGACCATGCCTCTTCGACTTTTTTTTTAAATTTTTCTATAACTTCTGCATCTTCGACTTTTTCTTTCGACTTCGACTTCTAGTTCTTCGACTTTTTCTATGGCTTCTGCCTCTTCGACTTTTTCCTCAGTTTTTTTTCTGTGGCTTCTGCCTCTTCGACTTCTACTACTTCGAGTTTTTTCTATGGCTTCTGCCTTTTCGACTTCTACTACTTCGAGTTTTTTCCATGACTTCTGCTTCTTCGACTTTTTTTCAAATTTTTCTATGTCTTCTGCCTCTTCGACTTTTTCTTCGACTTCTACTTCTTCGACTTTTTCTATGGCTTCTGCCTCTTCGACATTTTCTTCGATTTTTTTCTATGGCTTCTGCCTCTTCGACTTTTTCTTCGACTTCTACTTCTTCGACTTTTTCTTTTCGAATTTTTCTATGACTTCTGCATCTTCGACTTTTTCTTCGACTTCTGCTTCTTCGACTTTTTCTATGGCTTCTGCCTCTTCGACTTTTTCTTCGACTTCTACTTCTTCGACTTTTTCTATGGCTTCTGCCTCTTCGACTTTTTCTTCGATTTTTTCTATGGCTTCTGCCTCTTCGACTTTTTCTTCGACTTCTACTTCTTCGACTTTTTCTATGGCTTCTGCCTCTTCGACTTTCTACTTCGATTTTTTCTATGACTTCTGCTTCTTCGACTTTTTCTTCGAATTTTTCTATGGCTTCTGCCTCTTCGACTTTTTCTTCGACTTCTACTTCTTCGACTTTTTCTATGGCTTCTGCCTTCTTCTACTTTTTCTTCGATTTTTTTCTATGGCTTCTGCCTCTTCGACTTTTTCTTCGACTTCTACTTCTTCGACTTTTTCTATGGCTTCTGCCTCTTCGACTTTTTCTTCGACTTTTTCTATGGATTCTGCCTCTTCGCCTTTTCTTCGACTTCTACTTCTTCGATTTTTTCTTTTCGAATTTTTCTATGACTTCTGCATCTTCGACTTTTTCTTCGACTTCTACTTCTTCGACTTTTTCTATGGCTTCTGCCTCTTCGACTTTTTCTTCGACTTTTTCTATGGATTCTGCCTCTTCGCCTTTTCTTCGACTTCTACTTCTTCGATTTTTTCTTTTCGAATTTTTCTATGACTTCTGCATCTTCGACTTTTTCTTCGACTTCGGCTTCTTCGACTTTTTCTATGGCTTCTGCCTCTTCGACTTCTACTTCGACTCTTTCTATGGCTTCTGCTTCTTCGACTTTTTTTCGAATTTTTCTATGGCTTCGGCCTCTTCGACTTTTTCTTCAACTTTTTCTATGGATTCTGCCTCTTCGACTTTTTCTTCGACTTCTACTTCTTCGACTTTTTCTATGGCTTCTGCCTCTTCGACTTCTACTTCGAATTTTTCTATGGCTTCGGCCTCTTCGACTTTTTCTTCGATTTTTTCTATGGCTTCTGCCCCTTCGACTTTTTCTTCGACTTCTACTTCTTCAACTTTTTCTTTTCGAATTTTTCTATGACTTCTGCCTCTTTGACATTTTCTTCGTTTTTTTTTCTATGGCTTCTGCCGCTTCGACTTTTTCTTCGACTTCTACTTCTTCGAAATTTTCTATGGCGCATGCCTCTTCGACTTTTTTTTTCAAATTTTTCTATGGCTTCTGCATCTTCGACTTTTTCTTCGACTTCGACTTCTAGTTCTTCGACTTTTTCTATGGCTTCTGCCTCTTCGACTTTTTCCTCAATTTTTTTCTGTGGCTTCTGCCTCTTCGACTTCTACTACTTCGAGTTTTTTCTATGGCTTCTGCCTTTTCGACTTCTACTACTTCGAGTTTTTTCAATGGCTTCTGCTTCTTCGACTTTTTTTCGAATTTTTCTATGGCTTCTGCCTCTTCGACATTTCCTTCGATTTTTTTCTATGGCTTCTGCCTCTTTGAATTTTTCTTTTCGAATTTTTCTATGACTTCTGCATCTTCGACTTTTTCTTCGACTTCTGCTTCTTCGACTTTTTCTATGGCTTCTGCCTCTTCGACTTTTTCTTCGACTTCTACTTCTTCGACTTTTTCTATGGCTTCTGCTTCTTCGACTTTTTTTTAAATTCTTCTATGGCTTCTGCCTCTTCGACTTTTTTTTTTCAAATTTTTCTATAACTTCTTCATCTTCGACTTTTTCTTCGACTTCTACTTCGACCTTTCTATGGCTTCTGCCTCTTCGACTTTTTCTATGGCTTCTGCCTCTTCGACTTTTTCTTCGACTTCTACTTCTTCGACTTTTTCTATGGCTTCTGCCTCTTCGACTTCTACTTCGACTTTTTCTATGGCTTCTGCTTCTTCGACCTTTTTTTCGAATTTTTCTATGGCTTCTGCCTCTTCGACTTTTTCCTCAATTTTTTTCTGTGGCTTCTGCCTCTTCGACTTCTACTACTTCGAGTTTTTTCTATGGCTTCTGCCTCTTCGACTTTTTCTTCGACTTTTACTTCTTCCACTTTTTCTATGGCTTCTGCCTCTTCTACATTTTCTTCGATTTTTTTCTTTGGCTTCTGCCTCTTCGACTTTTTCTTCGACTTCTGCTTCTTCGACTTTTTCCTATGGATTCTGCCTCTTCGCCTTTTCTTCGACTTCTGCTCTTCGACTTTTTCTATGGCTTCTGCCTCTTCGACTTTTCTTCGACTTCTCTTCTTCGACTTTTTCTATGGCTTCTGCCTCTTCGACTTCTACTTCGACTTTTTCTATGGCTTCTGCTTCTTCGACTTTTTTTAAAATTTTTCTATGGCTTCTGCCTCTTCGACTTTTTTTTTTTTTTAATTTTTCTATAACTTCTTCATCTTCGACTTTTTCTTCGACTTCTACTTCTTCGACTTTTTCTATGGCTTCTGCTTCTTCGACTTTTTCTTCGAATTATACTTCTTCGACTTTTTCTATGGCTTCTGCCTCTTCTACATTTTCTTCGAATTTTTTCTATGGCTTCTGCCTCTTCGACTTTTTCTTCGACTTCTACTTCTTCGACTTTTTCTTTTCGAATTTTTCTATGACTTCTGCATCTTCGACTTTTTCTTCAACTTCTGCTTCTTCGACTTTTTCTATGGCTTCTGCCTCTTCGACTTTTTCTTCGACTTCTACATCTTCGACTTTTTCTATGGCTTCTGCCTCTTCGACTTCTACTTCGACTTTTTCTATGGCTTCTGCTTCTTCGACTTTTTTTCAAATTTTTCTATGGCTTCTGCCTCTTCGACTTTTTTTTTTTTTTAATTTTTCTATAACTTCTTCATCTTCGACTTTTTCTTCGACTTTTACTTCTTCGACTTTTTCTATGGCTTCTGCCTCCTACATTTTCTTCGACTTTTTCTATGGATTCTGCCCCTTCGATTTTTTCTTCGACTTCTGCCCCTTCGACTTTTTCTTCGACTTCTTCGTCTTCGACTTTTTCTATGGACCATGCCTCTTCGACTTTTTTTTCGACTTCTATTTCTTCCACTTTTTCTATGGCTTCTGCCTCTTCGACTTTTTCTTCGACTTCTACTTCTTCGACTTTTTCTATGGCTTCTGCCTCTTCGACTTTTTCTTCGATTTTTTTCTATGGCTTCTGCCTCTTCGACTTTTTTTCGACTTCTACTTCTTCGACTTTTTCTATGGCTTCTGCTCTTCATTTTTCTTGACTTCTACTTCTTCGACTTTTTTCTATGGCTTCTGCCTCTTCGACTTTTTCTTTCAAATTTTTCTATGACTTCTGCCTCTTCGACTTTTTCTTCGACTTCTGCTTCTTCGACTTTTTCTATGGCTTCTGCCTCTTCGACTTTTTCTTCGACTTCTACTTCTTCGACTTTTTCTATGGCTTCTGCCTCTTCGACTTCTACTTCGACTTTTTCTATGGCTTCTGCTTCTTCGACTTTTTCTTTTCGAATTTTTTCTATGACTTCTGCCTCTTCGACTTTTTCTTCGACTTCTACTTCTTCGACTTTTTCTATGGCTTCTGCCTCTTCGACTTCTACTTCTTCGACTTTTTCTATGGCTTCTGCCTCTTCGACTTTTTCTTCGACTTCTACTTCTTCGACTTTTTCTATGGCTTCTGCCTCTTCGACTTTTTCTTCGAATTTTTTCTATGGCTTCTGCCTCTTCGACTTTTTCTTCGACTTCTACTTCTTCGACTTTTTCTATGGCTTCTGCCTTTCGACTTTCTACTTCGATTTTTTCTATGCTTCTGCTTTTCGACTTTTTTTCGAATTTTTCTATGGCTTCTGCCTCTTCGACTTTTTCTTCGACTTCTACTTCTTCGACTTTTTCTTTTCGAATTTTTCTATGACTTCTGCATCTTCGACTTTTTCTTCGACTTCTGCTTCTTCGACTTTTTCTATGGCTTCTGCCTCTTCGACTTTTTCTTCGACTTCTACTTCTTCGACTTTTTCTATGGCTTCTGCCTCTTCGACTTCTTCTTCGACTTTTTCTATGGCTTCTGCTTCTTCGACTTTTTTTTGAATTTTTCTATGGCTTCTGCCTCTTCGACTTTTTCTTCGATTTTTTTCTATGGCTTCTGCCTCTTCGACTTTTTCTTCGACTTCTACTTCTTCGACTTTTTCTATGGCTTCTGCCTCTTTGACTTTTTCTTCGACTTCTACTTCTTCGACTTTTTCTATGGCTTCTGCCTCTTCGACATTTTCTTCGATTTTTTCTATGGCTTCTGCCTCTTCGACTTTTTCTTCGACTTTTTCTATGGATTCTGCCTCTTCGATTTTTCTTCGACTTCTGCCTCTTCGACTTTTTCTTCGACTTCTTCGTCTTCGACTTTTTCTATGGCTCTGCCTCTTCGACTTTTTTTTCGAATTTTTCTATAACTTCTGCATCTTCGACTTTTTCTTCGACTTCGACTTCTAGTTCTTCGAATTTTCTATGGCATCTGCCTCTTCGACTTCTACTACTTCGAGTTTTTTCTATGACTTCTGCTTCTTCGACTTTTTTTTCGAATTTTTCTATGGCTTCTGCCTCTTCGACTTTTTCTTCGACTTCTACTTCTTCCACTTTTTCTATGGCTTCTGCCTGTTCAACGTTTTCTTTGATTTTTTTCTATGGCTTCTGCCTCTTCGACTTTTTTTTCGACTTCTACTTCTTCTACTTTTTCTATGGCTTCTGCCTCTTCGACTTTTACTTCGATTTTTTTCTATGGCTTCTGCCTCTTCGACTTTTTCTTCGACTTCTACTTCTTCGACTTTTTCTATGAATTCTGCATCTTCGAATTTTTCTTCGACTTCTGCTTCTTCAACTTTTTCTATGGCTTCTGCCTCTTCGACTTTTTCTTTTCAAATTTTTCTATGACTTCTGCATCTTTGACTTTTTCTTCGACTTCTGCTTCTTCGACTTTTTCTATGGCTTCTGCCTCTTCGACTTTTTCTTCGACTTCTACTTCTTCGACTTTTTCTATGGCTTCTGCCTCTTCGACTTCTACTTCGACTTTTTCTATGGCTTCTGCTTCTTCGACTTTTTTTTTAATTTTTCTATGGCTTCTGCCTCTTCGACTTTTTCTTTTTCATTTTTTTCTATGACTTCTGCATCTTCGACTTTTTCTTCGACTTCTACTTCTTCGACTTTTTCTATGGCTTCTGCCTCTTCGACTTCTACTTCTTCGACTTTTTCTATGGCTTCTGCTTCTTCGACTTTTTCTTCGACTTATACTTCTTCGACTTTTTCTATGGCTTCTGCCTCTTCTACATTTTCTTCGAATTTTTTCTATGGCTTCTGCCTCTTCGACTTTTTCTTCGACTTCTACTTCGACTTTTTCTATGGCTTCTGCCTTTTCGACTTCTACTACTTCGAGTTTTTTCTATGACTTCTGCTTTTTCGACTTTTTTTCGAATTTTTCTATGGCTTCTGCCTCTTCTACATTTTTCTTCGATTTTTTTCTTTGGCTTCTGCCTCTTCGACTTTTTCTTCGACTTCTACTTCTTCGACTTTTTCTTTCGAATTTTTCTATGACTTCTGCCTCTTCGACTTTTTCTTCGACTTCTGCTTCTTCGACTTTTTCTATGGCTTTTGCCTCTTCGACTTTTTCTTTGACTTCTACTTCTTCACTTTTCTTTCGAATTTTTCTATGGCTTCTGCCTCTTCGACTTTTTCTTCGACTTCTGCTTCTTCGACTTTTTCTATGGCTTCTGCCTCTTCGACTTTTTCTTCACTTCTACTTCTTCGACTTTTTCTATGGCTTCTGCCTCTTCGACTTTTCTTCGATTTTTTTTCTATGGCTTCTGCCTCTTCGACTTTTTCTTCGACTTTTTCTATGGCTTCTGCCTCTTCGACTTTTTCTTCGATTTTTTCTATGGCTTCTGCCTCTTCGACTTTTTCTTCATCGACTTTTTCTATGGCTTCTGCCTCTTCGACTTTTTCTTCGACTTCTACTTCTTCGACTTTTTCTTTTCGAATTTTTCTATGACTTCTGCATCTTCGACTTTTTCTTCGACTTCTGCTTCTTCGACTTTTTCTATGGCTTCTGCCTCTTCGACTTTTTCTTCGATTTTTTTCTATGCTTCTGCCTCTTCGACTTCTACTTCTTCGACTTTTTCTATGGCTTCTGCCTCTTCGACTTTCTACTTTTTCGACTTTTTCTATGGCTTCTGCCTCTTCGACTTCTACTTCGACTTTTTCTATGGCTTCTGCTTCTTCGACTTTTTTTCGAATTTTTCTATGGCTTCTGCCTCTTCGACTTTTTCCTCAATTTTTTTCTGTGGCTTCTGCCTCTTCGACTTCTACTACTTCGAGTTTTTTCTATGGCTTCTGCCTTTTCGACTTCTACTACTTCGAGTTTTTTCTATGACTTCTGCTTCTTCGACTTTTTTTCGAATTTTTCTATGGCTTCTGCCTCTTCGACTTTTTCTTCGACTTCTACTTCTTCCACTTTTTCTATGGCTTCTGCCTCTTCTACATTTTCTTCGATTTTTTTCTTTGGCTTCTGCCTCTTCGACTTTTTCTTCGACTTCTACTTCTTCGACTTTTTCTTTTCGAATTTTTCTATGACTTCTGCATCTTCGACTTTTTCTTCGACTTCTGCTTCTTCGACTTTTTCTATGGCTTCTGCCTCTTCGACTTTTTCTTCGACTTCTACTTCTTCGACTTTTTCTATGGCTTCTACCTCTTCGACTTCTACTTCGAATTTTTCTATGGCTTCTGTTTCTTCGACTTTTTCTATGGCTTCTGCCTCTTCGACTTTTTCTTCGACTTCTACTTCTTCGACTTTTTCTATGGCTTCTGCCTCTTCGACTTTTTCCTCAATTTTTTTTCTATGGCTTCTGCCTTTTCGACTTCTACTACTTCGAGTTTTTTCTATGACTTCTGCTTCTTCGACTTTTTTTCGAATTTTTCTATGGCTTCTGCCTCTTCGACTTTTTCTTCGACTTTTTCTTTGGCTTCTGCCTCTTCGACTTTTTCTTCGACTTCTACTTCTTCGACTTTTTCTTTTCGAATTTTTCTATGACTTCTGCATCTTCGACTTTTTCTTCGACTTCTGCTTCTTCGACTTTTTCTATGGCTTCTGCCTCTTCGACTTTTTCTTCGACTTCTACTTCTTCGACTTTTTCTATGGCTTCTGCCTCTTCGACTTCTACTTCGACTTTTTCTATGGCTTCTGCTTCTTCGACTTTTTCTTCGAATTTTTCTATGGCTTCTGCCTCTTCGACTTTTTCTTCGACTTCTACTTCTTCGACTTTTTCTATGGCTTCTGCCTCTTTGACTTTTTCTTCGACTTTTTCTATGGATTCTGCCTCTTCGCCTTTTCTTCGACTTCTACTTCTTCGACTTTTTCTTTTCGAATTTTTCTATGACTTCTGCATCTTCGACTTTTTCTTCGACTTCTGCTTCTTCGACTTTTTCTATGGCTTCTGCCTCTTCGACTTTTTCTTCGACTTCTACTTCTTCGACTTTTTCTATGGCTTCTGCCTCTTCGACTTTTTTTCGACTTCTACTTCTTCGACTTTTTCTATGGCTTCTGCCTGTTCGACTTTTTCTTGCGATTTTTTTCTATGGCTTCTGCCTCTTCGACTTTTTCTTCGACTTCTACTTCTTCGACTTTTTCTATGGCTTCTGCCTCTTCTACATTTTCTTCGATTTTTTTCTATGGCTTCTGCCTCTTCGACTTTTTCTTCGACTTCTGCTTCTTCACTTTTCTATGGCTTCTGCCTCTTCGACTTTTTCTTTTCGAATTTTTCTATGACTTCTGCATCTTCGACTTTTTCTTCGACTTCTGCTTCTTCGACTTTTTCTATGGCTTCTGCCTCTTCGACTTTTTCTTCGACTTCTACTTCTTCGACTTTTTCTATGGCTTCTGCCTCTTCGACTTCTACTTCGACTTTTTCTATGGCTTCTGCTTCTTCGACTTTTTTTTCGAATTTTTCTATGGCTTCTGCCTCTTCGACTTTTTCCTCAATTTTTTTCTGTGGCTTCTGCCTCTTCGACTTCTACTACTTCGAGTTTTTTCTATGGCTTCTGCCTTTTCGACTTCTACTACTTCGAGTTTTTTCTATGACTTCTGCTTCTTCGACTTTTTTTTAATTTTTCTATGGCTTCTGCCTCTTCGACTTTTTCTTCGACTTCTACTTCTTCCACTTTTTCTATGGCTTCTGCCGGTTCAACGTTTTCTTTGATTTTTTTCTATGGCTTCTGCCTCTTCGACTTTTTTTTCGACTTCTACTTCTTCTACTTTTTCTATGGCTTCTGCCTGTTCAACTTTTACTTCGATTTTTTTCTATGGCTTCTGCCTCTTCGACTTTTTCTTCGACTTCTACTTCTTCGACTTTTTCTATGGCTTCTGCCTCTTCTACATTTTCTTCGATTTTTTTCGATGGCTTCTGCCTCTTCGACTTTTTCTTCGACTTCTACTTCTTCGACTTTTTCTATGAATTCTGCATCTTCGAATTTTTCTTCGACTTCTGCTTCTTCAACTTTTTCTATGGCTTCTGCCTCTTCGACTTTTTCTTTTCAAATTTTTCTATGACTTCTGCATCTTCGACTTTTTCTTCGACTTCTGCTTCTTCGACTTTTTCTATAGCTTCTGCCTCTTCGACTTTTTCTTCGACTTCTACTTCTTCGACTTTTTCTATGGCTTCTGCCTCTTCGACTTCTACTTCGACTTTTTCTATGGCTTCTGCCTCTTCGACTTCTACTTCGACTTTTTCTATGGCTTCTGCCTCTTCGACTTCTACTTCGACTTTTTCTATGGCTTCTGCTTCTTCGACTTTTTTTTCGAATTTTTCTATGGCTTCTGCCTCTTCGACTTTTTCCTCAATTTTTTTCTGTGGCTTCTGCCTCTTCGACTTCTACTACTTCGAGTTTTTTCTATGGCTTCTGCCTTTTCGACTTCTACTACTTCGAGTTTTTTCTATGACTTCTGCTTCTTCGACTTTTTCTTCGAATTTTTCTATGGCTTCTGCCTCTTCGACTTTTTCTTCGACTTCTACTTCTTCCACTTTTTCTATGGCTTCTGCCTCTTCTACGTTTTCTTCGATTCTTTTTCTATGGCTTCTGCCTCTTCGACTTTTTCTTCGACTTCTACTTCTTCTACTTTTTCTATGGCTTCTGCCTGTTCGACTTTTACTTCGATTTTTTTCTATGGCTTCTGCCTCTTCGACTTTTTCTTCGACTTCTACTTCTTCGACTTTTTCTATGGCTTCTGCCTCTTCGACTTTTCCTTCGATTTTTTCTATGGCTTCTGCCTCTTCGACTTTTTCTTCGACTTCTACTTCTTCGACTTTTTCTATGAATTCTGCATCTTCGACTTTTTCTTCGACTTCTGCTTCTTCAACTTTTTCTATGGCTTCTGCCTCTTCGACTTTTTCTTTTCGAATTTTTCTATGACTTCTGCATCTTCGACTTTTTCTTCGACTTCTGCTTCTTCGACTTTTTCTATGGCTTCTGCCTCTTCGACTTTTTCTTCGACTTCTACTTCTTCGACTTTTTCTATGGCTTCTGCCTCTTCTGACATTTTCTTCGATTTTTTCTATGGCTTCTGCCTCTTCGACTTTTTCTTCGACTTCTACTTCTTCGACTTTTTCTTTTCGAATTTTTCTATGACTTCTGCATCTTCGACTTTTTCTTCGACTTCTGCTTCTTCGACTTTTTCTATGGCTTCTGCCTCTTCGACTTTTTCTTCGACTTCTACTTCTTCGACTTTTTCTATGGCTTCTGCCTCTTCGACTTTTTCTTCGACTTCTACTTCTTCGACTTTTTCTATGGCTTCTGCCTCTTCGACTTTTCTTCGATTTTTTTCTATGGCTTCTGCCTCTTCGACTTTTTCTTCGACTTCTACTTCTTCGACTTTTTCTATGGCTTCTGCCTCTTCGACTTTTTCTTCGATTTTTTTCTATGGCTTCTGCCTCTTCGACTTTTTCTTCGACTTCTGCTTCTTCACTTTTTCTATGGCTTCTGCCTCTTCGACTTTTTCTTTTCGAATTTTTCTATGACTTCTGCATCTTCGACTTTTTCTTCGACTTCTGCTTCTTCGACTTTTTCTATGGCTTCTGCCTCTTCGACTTTTTCTTCGACTTCTACTTCTTCGACTTTTTCTATGGCTTCTGCCTCTTCGACTTCTACTTCGACTTTTTCTATGGCTTCTGCTTCTTTGACTTTTTTTCGAATTTTTCTATGGCTTCTGCCTCTTCGACTTTTTCCTCAATTTTTTTCTGTGGCTTCTGCCTCTTCGACTTCTACTACTTCGAGTTTTTTCTATGGCTTCTGCCTTTTCGACTTCTACTACTTCGAGTTTTTTCTATGACTTCTGCTTCTTCGACTTTTTTTTTAATTTTTCTATGGCTTCTGCCTCTTCGACTTTTTCTTCGACTTCTACTTCTTCCACTTTTTCTATGGCTTCTGCCGGTTCAACGTTTTCTTTGATTTTTTTCTATGGCTTCTGCCTCTTCGACTTTTTTTTCGACTTCTACTTCTTCTACTTTTTCTATGGCTTCTGCCTGTTCAACTTTTACTTCGATTTTTTTCTATGGCTTCTGCCTCTTCGACTTTTTCTTCGACTTCTACTTCTTCGACTTTTTCTATGGCTTCTGCCTCTTCTACATTTTCTTCGATTTTTTTCGATGGCTTCTGCCTCTTCGACTTTTTCTTCGACTTCTACTTCTTCGACTTTTTCTATGAATTCTGCATCTTCGAATTTTTCTTCGACTTCTGCTTCTTCAACTTTTTCTATGGCTTCTGCCTCTTCGACTTTTTCTTTTCAAATTTTTCTATGACTTCTGCATCTTCGACTTTTTCTTCGACTTCTGCTTCTTCGACTTTTTCTATGGCTTCTGCCTCTTCGACTTTTTCTTCGACTTCTACTTCTTCGACTTTTTCTATGGCTTCTGCCTCTTCGACTTCTACTTCGACTTTTTCTATGGCTTCTGCTTCTTTGACTTTTTTTTTTTATTTTTCTATGGCTTCTGCCTCTTCGACTTTTTCCTCAATTTTTTTCTGTGGCTTCTGCCTCTTCGACTTCTACTACTTCGAGTTTTTTCTATGGCTTCTGCCTTTTCGACTTCTACTACTTCGAGTTTTTTCTATGACTTCTGCTTCTTCGACTTTTTTTCGAATTTTTCTATGGCTTCTGCCTCTTCGACTTTTTCTTCGACTTCTACTTCTTCCACTTTTTCTATGGCTTCTGCCTCTTCTACATTTTCTTCGATTTTTTTTCTTTGGCTTCTGCCTCTTCGACTTTTTCTTCGACTTCTACTTCTTCGACTTTTTCTTTTCGAATTTTTCTATGACTTCTGCATCTTCGACTTTTTCTTCGACTTCTGCTTCTTCGACTTTTTCTATGGCTTCTGCCTCTTCGACTTTTTCTATGTCTTCTGCCTCTTCGACTTCTACTTCGACTTTTTCTATGGCTTCTGCTTCTTCGACTTTTTTTCGAATTTTTCTATGGCTTCTGCCTCTTCGACTTTTTCCTCAATTTTTTTCTGTGGCTTCTGCCTCTTCGACTTCTACTACTTCGAGTTTTTTCTATGGCTTCTGCCTTTTCGACTTCTACTACTTCGAGTTTTTTCTATGACTTCTGCTTCTTCGACTTTTTTTCGAATTTTTCTATGGCTTCTGCCTCTTCGACTTTTTCTTCCACTTCTACTTCTTCCACTTTTTCTATGGCTTCTGCCTCTTCTACATTTTCTTCGATTTTTTTCTTTGGCTTCTGCCTCTTCGACTTTTTCTTCGACTTCTACTTCTTCGACTTTTTCTTTTGGAATTTTTCTATGACTTCTGCATCTTCGACTTTTTCTTCGACTTCTGCTTCTTCGACTTTTTCTATGGCTTCTGCCTCTTCGACTTTTTCTTCGACTTCTACTTCTTCGACTTTTTCTATGGCTTCTACCTCTTCGACTTCTACTTCGAATTTTTCTATGGCTTCTGTTTCTTCGACTTTTTCTATGGCTTCTGCCTCTTCGACTTTTTCTTCGACTTCTACTTCTTCGACTTTTTCTATGGCTTCTGCCTCTTCGACTTTTTCCTCAATTTTTTTTCTGTGGCTTCTGCCTCTTCGACTTCTACTACTTCGAGTTTTTTTCCATGGCTTCTGCCTTTTCGACTTCTACTACTTCGAGTTTTTTCTATGACTTCTGCTTCTTCGACTTTTTTTCGAATTTTTCTATGGCTTCTGCCTCTTCGACTTTTTCTTCGACTTTTTCTTTGGCTTCTGCCTCTTCGACTTTTTCTTCGACTTCTACTTCTTCGACTTTTTCTTTTCGAATTTTTCTATGGCTTCTGCTTCTTCGACTTTTTCTTCGAATTATACTTCGACTTTTTCTGTGGCTTCTGCCTCTTCTACATTTTCTTCGATTTTTTTCGATGGCTTCTGCCTCTTCGACTTTTTCTTCGACTTCTACTTCTTCGACTTTTTCTTTTCGAATTTTTCTATGACTTCTGCATCTTCGACTTTTTCTTCAACTTCTGCTTCTTCGACATTTTCTATGGCTTCTGCCTCTTCGACTTTTTCTTCGACTTCTACTTCTTCGACTTTTTCTATGGCTTCTGCCTCTTTGACTTTTTCTTCGACTTTTTCTATGGATTCTGCCTCTTCGCCTTTTCTTCGACTTCTACTTCTTCGACTTTTTCTTTTCGAATTTTTCTATGACTTCTGCATCTTCGACTTTTTCTTCGACTTCTGCTTCTTCGACTTTTTCTATGGCTTCTGCCTCTTCGACTTTTTCTTCGACTTCTACTTCTTCGACTTTTTCTATGGCTTCTGCCTCTTCGACTTTTTTTTCGACTTCTACTTCTTCTACTTTTTCTATGGCTTCTGCCTGTTCGACTTTTACTGCGATTTTTTTCTATGGCTTCTGCCTCTTCGACTTTTTCTTCGACTTCTACTTCTTCGACTTTTTCTATGGCTTCTGCCTCTTCTACATTTTCTTCGATTTTTTTTGATGGCTTCTGCCTCTTCGACTTTTTCTTCGACTTCTGCTTCTTCAACTTTTTCTATGGCTTCTGCCTCTTCGACTTTTTCTTTTCAAATTTTTCTATGACTTCTGCATCTTCGACTTTTTCTTCGACTTCTGCTTCTTCGACTTTTTCTATGGCTTCTGCCTCTTCGACTTTTTCTTCGACTTCTACTTCTTCGACTTTTTCTATGGCTTCTGCCTCTTCGACTTCTACTTCGACTTTTTCTATGGCTTCTGCTTCTTTGACTTTTTTTTTAAATTTTTCTATGGCTTCTGCCTCTTCGACTTTTTCCTCAATTTTTTTCTGTGGCTTCTGCCTCTTCGACTTCTACTACTTCGAGTTTTTTCTATGGCTTCTGCCTTTTCGACTTCTACTACTTCGAGTTTTTTCTATGACTTCTGCTTCTTCGACTTTTTTTTTAATTTTTCTATGGCTTCTGCCTCTTCGACTTTTTCTTCGACTTCTACTTCTTCCACTTTTTCTATGGCTTCTGCCGGTTCAACGTTTTCTTTGATTTTTTTCTATGGCTTCTGCCTCTTCGACTTTTTTTTCGACTTCTACTTCTTCTACTTTTTCTATGGCTTCTGCCTGTTCAACTTTTACTTCGATTTTTTTCTATGGCTTCTGCCTCTTCGACTTTTTCTTCGACTTCTACTTCTTCGACTTTTTCTATGGCTTCTGCCTCTTCTACATTTTCTTCGATTTTTTTCGATGGCTTCTGCCTCTTCGACTTTTTCTTCGACTTCTACTTCTTCGACTTTTTCTATGAATTCTGCATCTTCGAATTTTTCTTCGACTTCTGCTTCTTCAACTTTTTCTATGGCTTCTGCCTCTTCGACTTTTTCTTTTCAAATTTTTCTATGACTTCTGCATCTTCGACTTTTTCTTCGACTTCTGCTTCTTCGACTTTTTCTATAGCTTCTGCCTCTTCGACTTTTTCTTCGACTTCTACTTCTTCGACTTTTTCTATGGCTTCTGCCTCTTCGACTTCTACTTCGACTTTTTCTATGGCTTCTGCTTCTTTGACTTTTTTTTTTTATTTTTCTATGGCTTCTGCCTCTTCTACATTTTCTTCGAATTTTTTCTATGGCTTCTGCCTCTTCGACTTTTTCTTCGACTTCTACTTCTTCGACTTTTTCTATGGCTTCTGCCTCTTCGACTTTTTCTTCGACTTCTACTTCTTCGACTTTTTCTATGTCTTCTGCCTCTTCGACTTCTACTTCGACTTTTTCTATGGCTTCTGCTTCTTCGACTTTTTTTCGAATTTTTCTATGGCTTCTGCCTCTTCGACTTTTTCCTCAATTTTTTTCTGTGGCTTCTGCCTCTTCGACTTCTACTACTTCGAGTTTTTTCTATGGCTTCTGCCTTTTCGACTTCTACTACTTCGAGTTTTTTCTATGACTTCTGCTTCTTCGACTTTTTTTCGAATTTTTCTATGGCTTCTGCCTCTTCGACTTTTTCTTCGACTTCTACTTCTTCCACTTTTTCTATGGCTTCTGCCTCTTCTACATTTTCTTCGATTTTTTTTCTTTGGCTTCTGCCTCTTCGACTTTTTCTTCGACTTCTACTTCTTCGACTTTTTCTTTTCGAATTTTTCTATGACTTCTGCATCTTCGACTTTTTCTTCGACTTCTGCTTCTTCGACTTTTTCTATGGCTTCTGCCTCTTCGACTTTTTCTATGTCTTCTGCCTCTTCGACTTCTACTTCGACTTTTTCTATGGCTTCTGCTTCTTCGACTTTTTTTCGAATTTTTCTATGGCTTCTGCCTCTTCGACTTTTTCCTCAATTTTTTTCTGTGGCTTCTGCCTCTTCGACTTCTACTACTTCGAGTTTTTTCTATGGCTTCTGCCTTTTCGACTTCTACTACTTCGAGTTTTTTCTATGACTTCTGCTTCTTCGACTTTTTTTCGAATTTTTCTATGGCTTCTGCCTCTTCGACTTTTTCTTCCACTTCTACTTCTTCCACTTTTTCTATGGCTTCTGCCTCTTCTACATTTTCTTCGATTTTTTTCTTTGGCTTCTGCCTCTTCGACTTTTTCTTCGACTTCTACTTCTTCGACTTTTTCTTTTGGAATTTTTCTATGACTTCTGCATCTTCGACTTTTTCTTCGACTTCTGCTTCTTCGACTTTTTCTATGGCTTCTGCCTCTTCGACTTTTTCTTCGACTTCTACTTCTTCGACTTTTTCTATGGCTTCTACCTCTTCGACTTCTACTTCGAATTTTTCTATGGCTTCTGTTTCTTCGACTTTTTCTATGGCTTCTGCCTCTTCGACTTTTTCTTCGACTTCTACTTCTTCGACTTTTTCTATGGCTTCTGCCTCTTCGACTTTTTCCTCAATTTTTTTTCTGTGGCTTCTGCCTCTTCGACTTCTACTACTTCGAGTTTTTTTCCATGGCTTCTGCCTTTTCGACTTCTACTACTTCGAGTTTTTTCTATGACTTCTGCTTCTTCGACTTTTTTTCGAATTTTTCTATGGCTTCTGCCTCTTCGACTTTTTCTTCGACTTTTTCTTTGGCTTCTGCCTCTTCGACTTTTTCTTCGACTTCTACTTCTTCGACTTTTTCTTTTCGAATTTTTCTATGGCTTCTGCTTCTTCGACTTTTTCTTCGAATTATACTTCGACTTTTTCTGTGGCTTCTGCCTCTTCTACATTTTCTTCGATTTTTTTCGATGGCTTCTGCCTCTTCGACTTTTTCTTCGACTTCTACTTCTTCGACTTTTTCTTTTCGAATTTTTCTATGACTTCTGCATCTTCGACTTTTTCTTCAACTTCTGCTTCTTCGACATTTTCTATGGCTTCTGCCTCTTCGACTTTTTCTTCGACTTCTACTTCTTCGACTTTTTCTATGGCTTCTGCCTCTTTGACTTTTTCTTCGACTTTTTCTTGACTTCTCCTCTTCGACTTTTTCTATGGCTTCTGCCTTCTTCGACTTTCTTCTTCGACTTTTTCTATGGCTTCTGCTTCTTCGACTTTTCTTCGATTTTTTTCTATGGCTTCTGCCTCTTCGACTTTTTCTTCGACTTCTACTTCTTCGACTTTTTCTATGGCTTCTGCCTCTTCTACATTTTCTTCGATTTTTTCTATGGCTTCTGCCTCTTCGACTTTTTCTTCGACTTCTACTTCTTCTTCGACTTTTTCTTTTCGAATTTTTCTATGACTTCTGCATCTTCGACTTTTTCTTCGACTTCTGCTTCTTCGACTTTTTCTATGGCTTCTGCCTCTTCGACTTTTTCTTCGACTTCTACTTCTTCGACTTTTTCTATGGCTTCTGCCTCTTCGACTTCTACTTCGACTTTTTCTATGGCTTCTGCTTCTTCGACTTTTTTTTCGAATTTTTCTATGGCTTCTGCCTCTTCGACTTTTTCCTCAATTTTTTTCTATGGCTTCTGCCTCTTCGACTTCTACTACTTCGAGTTTTTTCTATGGCTTCTGCCTTTTCGACTTCTACTACTTCGAGTTTTTTCTATGACTTCTGCTTCTTCGACTTTTTTTTTAATTTTTCTATGGCTTCTGCCTCTTCGACTTTTTCTTCGACTTCTACTTCTTCCACTTTTTCTATGGCTTCTGCCGGTTCAACGTTTTCTTTGATTTTTTTCTATGGCTTCTGCCTCTTCGACTTTTTTTTTCGACTTCTACTTCTTCTACTTTTTCTATGGCTTCTGCCTGTTCAACTTTTACTTCGATTTTTTTCTATGGCTTCTGCCTCTTCGACTTTTTCTTCGACTTCTACTTCTTCGACTTTTTCTATGGCTTCTGCCTCTTCTACATTTTCTTCGATTTTTTTCGATGGCTTCTGCCTCTTCGACTTTTTCTTCGACTTCTACTTCTTCGACTTTTTCTATGAATTCTGCATCTTCGAATTTTTCTTCGACTTCTGCTTCTTCAACTTTTTCTATGGCTTCTGCCTCTTCGACTTTTTCTTTTCAAATTTTTCTATGACTTCTGCATCTTCGACTTTTTCTTCGACTTCTGCTTCTTCGACTTTTTCTATAGCTTCTGCCTCTTCGACTTCTACTTCGACTTTTTCTTCGACTTCTACTTCTTCGACTTTTTCTATGGCTTCTGCCTCTTCGACTTCTACTTCGACTTTTTCTATGGCTTCTGCTTCTTCGACTTTTTTTCGAATTTTTCTATGGCTTCTGCCTCTTCGACTTTTTCTTCGACTTCTACTTCTTCGACTTTTTCTATGGCTTCTGCCTCTTTGACTTTTTCTTCGACTTTTTCTATGGATTCTGCCTCTTCGCCTTTTCTTCGACTTCTACTTCTTCGACTTTTTCTTTTCGAATTTTTCTATGACTTCTGCATCTTCGACTTTTTCTTCGACTTCTGCTTCTTCGACTTTTTCTATGGCTTCTGCCTCTTCGACTTTTTCTTCGACTTCTACTTCTTCGACTTTTTCTATGGCTTCTGCCTCTTCGACTTCTACCTCGACTTTTTCTATGGCTTCTGCCTCTTCGACTTTTTCTTCGACTTTTTCTATGGATTCTGCCTCTTCGACTTTTTCCTCAATTTTTTTCTATGGCTTCTGCCTCTTCGACTTCTACTACTTCGAGTTTTTTCTATGGCTTCTGCCTTTTCGACTTCTACTACTTCGAGTTTTTTCTATGACTTCTGCTTCTTCGACTTTTTTTGTAATTTTTCTATGGCTTCTGCCTCTTCGACTTTTTCTTCGACTTCTACTTCTTCCACTTTTTCTATGGCTTCTGCCGGTTCAACGTTTTCTTTGATTTTTTTCTATGGCTTCTGCCTCTTCGACTTTTTTTTTCGACTTCTACTTCTTCTACTTTTTCTATGGCTTCTGCCTGTTCAACTTTTACTTCGATTTTTTTCTATGGCTTCTGCCTCTTCGACTTTTTCTTCGACTTCTACTTCTTCGACTTTTTCTATGGCTTCTGCCTCTTCTACATTTTCTTCGATTTTTTTCGATGGCTTCTGCCTCTTCGACTTTTTCTTCGACTTCTACTTCTTCGACTTTTTCTATGAATTCTGCATCTTCGAATTTTTCTTCGACTTCTGCTTCTTCAACTTTTTCTATGGCTTCTGCCTCTTCGACTTTTTCTTTTCAAATTTTTCTATGACTTCTGCATCTTCGACTTTTTCTTCGACTTCTGCTTCTTCGACTTTTTCTATAGCTTCTGCCTCTTCGACTTTTTCTTCGACTTCTACTTCTTCGACTTTTTCTATGGCTTCTGCCTCTTCGACTTCTACTTCGACTTTTTCTATGGCTTCTGCTTCTTCGACTTTTTTTTCTTTATTTTTCTATGGCTTCTGCCTCTTCTACATTTTCTTCGAATTTTTTCTATGGCTTCTGCCTCTTCGACTTTTTCTTCGACTTCTACTTCTTCGACTTTTTCTATGGCTTCTGCCTCTTCGACTTTTTCTTCGACTTCTACTTCTTCGACTTTTTCTATGGCTTCTGCCTCTTCGACTTCTACTTCGACTTTTTCTATGGCTTCTGCTTCTTCGACTTTTTTTCGAATTTTTCTATGGCTTCTGCCTCTTCGACTTTTTCCTCAATTTTTTTCTGTGGCTTCTGCCTCTTCGACTTCTACTACTTCGAGTTTTTTCTATGGCTTCTGCCTTTTCGACTTCTACTACTTCGAGTTTTTTCTATGACTTCTGCTTCTTCGACTTTTTTTCGAATTTTTCTATGGCTTCTGCCTCTTCGACTTTTTCTTCGACTTCTACTTCTTCCACTTTTTCTATGGCTTCTGCCTCTTCTACATTTTCTTCGATTTTTTTCTTTGGCTTCTGCCTCTTCGACTTTTTCTTCGACTTCTACTTCTTCGACTTTTTCTTTTCGAATTTTTCTATGACTTCTGCATCTTCGACTTTTTCTTCGACTTCTGCTTCTTCGACTTTTTCTATGGCTTCTGCCTCTTCGACTTTTTCTATGTCTTCTGCCTCTTCGACTTCTACTTCGACTTTTTCTATGGCTTCTGCTTCTTCGACTTTTTCTTCGAATTTTTCTATGGCTTCTGCCTCTTCGACTTTTTCCTCAATTTTTTTCTGTGGCTTCTGCCTCTTCGACTTCTACTACTTCGAGTTTTTTTCTAT
>JAMKFB010000304.1:112461-158229 GCA_036247105.1 Cirrhinus mrigala
CATAGAAAAAAACTGAAGAAAAAGTCGAAGAGGCAGAAGCCATAGAAAAAGTAGAAGAAGTAGAAGTCGAAGAGGCAGAAGCCATAGAAAAAGTTGAAGAAGTAGAAGTCGGAGAAAAAGTCGAAGGGGCAGAAGCCACAGAAAAAAATCAAAGAAAAAGTCGAAGAGGCAGAAGCCATAGAAAAAGTCGAAGAAGTAGAAGTTGAAGAAAACGTCGAAGAGGCAGAAGCCATAGAAAAACTCGAAGAAGTAGAAGTCAAAAAGGCAGAAGCCATAGAAAAAACTCGAACTAGAAGTCAAAGAGGCAGAAGCCACAGAAAAAGTCGAAGAAGTAGAAGTTGAAGAGGCAGAAGCCATAGAAAAAGTCGAAGAAGTAGAAGTTGAAGAGGCAGAAGCCATAGAAAAAGTCGAAGAAGTAGAAGTTGAAGAGGCAGAAGCCATAAAAAAAATCGAAGAAAAAGTCGAGGAGGCAGAAGCCATAAAAAAAGTCGAAGAAGCAGAAGTCGAAGAAAAAGTTGAAGAGGCAGAAGCCATAGAAAAAAAATCAAAGAAAAAGTGTAAGAGGCAGAAGTCATAGAAAAATGAAAACAAACAAAAAAAAAAGTCGAAGAGGCAGACGGCATAGAAAAAGTCGAAGAAGTAGAAGTCGATGGGGCAGAAGCCATAGAAAAAAATCGAAGTAAAAGTCGAAGAGGCAGAAGCCATAGAAACAGTCGAAGAAAAAGTCGAAGAGACAGAAGCCATAGAAAAACTCGAAGAAGTGGAAGTCAAAAAGGCAGAAGCCATAGAAAAAACTTGAACTAGAAATCAAAGAGGCAGAAGCCACAGAAAAAAATCGAAGAAAAAGTCAAAGAGGCAGAAGCCATAGAAAAAGTCTAAGAAGTAGAAACCGAACAAACAGTCGAAGATGCAGAAGCCATAGAAAAAGTCGAAGAAGTAGAAGTCGAAGAGGCAGAAGCCATAGGAAAATTTGAAAAAAAAAGTCGAAGAGGCAGAAGCCATAGAAAAAGTCGAAGAAGCAGAAGCCATAGAAAAAGTCGAAGGGGCAGAAGCCATAGAAAAAGTCGAAGGGGCAGAAACTATAGAAAAAGTCGAAGACGTAGAAGTCGAAGAGGCAGAATCCATAGAAAAAGTCGAAGAAAAAGTCAAAGAGGCAGAAGCCATAGAAAAAGTCGAAGAAGTAGAAGTCGAAGAAAAAGTTGAAGAGGCAGAAGCCATAGAAAAAAATCAAAGAAAAAGTGGAAGAGGCAAAAGTCATAGAAAAATTTGAAAAGAAAAAGTCGAAGAAGTAGAAGTCGAAGAAAAAGTCGAAGATGCAGAAGTCACAGAAAAATTTGAAAAAAAAAAAAAGTTGAAGAAGTAGAAGTCGAAGAGGCAGAAGCCATAGAAAAAGTCGAAGAAGTAGAAGTTGAAGAGGCAGAAGACATAAAAAAAAATCGAAGAAAAAGTCGAGGAGGCAGAAGCCATAGAAAAAGTCGAAGAAGTAGAAGTCGAAGAAAAAGTTGAGGAGGCAGAAGCCATAGAAAAAAATCTAAGAAAAAGTGTAAGAGGCAGAAGTCATAGAAAAATGAAAAAAAAAAAAAAAAAAAAGTCGAAGAGGCAGACGGCATAGAAAAAGTCGAAGAAGTAGAAGTCGAAGGGGCAGAAGCCATAGAAAAAAATCGAAGTAAAAGTCGAAGAGGCAGAAGCCATAGAAACAGTCGAAGAAAAAGTCGAAGAGACAGAAGCCATGGAAGAAGTCTAAGAATTAGAAGTCGAAGAAAAAGTCGAAGAGGCAGAAGCCACAGAAAAAAATCGAAGAAAATGTCGAAGAGGCAGAAGCCATAGAAAAATTCGAAAAAAAGTCGAAGAAGTAGGATTCGAAGAAAAAGTCGAAGATGCAGAAGTCATAGAAAAAGTCGAAAAAAAAAAAAAAAGTCGAAGAGGCAGACGCCATAGAAAAAGTCGAAGAAGGAGAAGTCGAAGAGGCAGATGCCATAGAAAAATTCAAAGAAAAAGTCGAACCGGCAGAAGCCATAGAAAAAGTCAAAGAAGTAGAAGTCAAAGAAAAAGTAGAAGCGGCAGAAGCCATAGAAAAAAATCGAAGAGGCAGAAGACATAGAAAAATTTCGAAAAAAAGTCGAAGAAGCAGAAGTCATAGAAAAAGTCTAAGAAGTAGAATTCAAAGAAAAAGTCGAAGATGCAGAAGTCATAGAAAAATGAAAAAAAAAAAAAAAAGTCGAAGAGGCAGACGCCATAGAAAAAGTCGAAGAAGTAGAAGTCGAAGAAAAAGTCGAAGAGGTAGAAGCCATGGAAAAAGTCGAAGAAGTAGAAGTCGAAGAGGCAGAAGCCATAGAAAAAAATCGAAGTAAAAGTCGAAGAGACAGAAGCCAAAGGAAAATGACGAAGAAGTAGAAGGTGAAGAAAAAGTCGAAGATGCAGAATTCATAGAAAAATTCAAGTTTTTTTCAAAGTAGTAAAAGTCGAAGAGGCAGAAGCCATAGAAAAAAATCGAAGTAAAAGTCGAAGAGGCAGAAGCCATAGAAACAGTCGAAGAAAAAGTCGAAGAGACAGAAGCCATAGAAACAGTCGAAGAAACAGTTGAAGATGCAGAAGTCATAGAAAAAGTCGAAAAAAAAAACAAAGTCGAAGAAGTAGAAGTCGAAGATGCAGAAGTCATAGAAAAATGCGAAAAAAAAAAAAAAGTCAAAGAGGCAGAGGCCATTGAAAAAGTCGAAAAAGTCATCATCGAAGAAAAAGTCAAAGAGGCAGAAGTCATAGAAAAATTCGAAAAGAAAAAGTCGAACAGGCAGAGCCATAGAAAAAGTCTAAGTAGAAGTCGTAGAGGCAGAAGCCATCGAAAAAAACCGAAGTAAAAGTCAAACAGGCAGAAGCCATAGAAAAAGTCGAAGAAGTAGAAGTCGAAGAAAAAGTCGAAGAGGCAGAAGCCATATTAAAAAGTCGAAGAAAATGTCGAAGAGGCAGAAGCCATAGAAAAATTCGAAAAAAAGTCGAAGAAGTAGAAGTCGAAGAAAAAGTCGAAGAGGCAGAAGCCATGCAAAAAGTCTAAGAAGTAGAAGTCGACGAGGCAGAAGCCAAAGGAAAATGTTGAAGAAGTAGAAGGTGAAGAAAAAGTCGAAGATGCAGAATTCATAGAAAAATTCCAATTTTTTTCGAAGTAGTAAAAAGTCGAAGTAGTAAAAGTCGAAGAGGCAGAAGCCATGGAAAAAGTCTAAGAAGTAGAAGTCATAGAAAAAGTCGAAGAGGTAGAAGCCATGGAAAAAGTCTAAGAAGTAGAAGTTGAAGAAAAAGTCGAAGAGGAAGAAGCCATGGAAAAAAGTCGAAGAATAAGTCGAAGAGGCAGAAGTTATAGAAAAATGCGAAAAAAAAAAAAAAAAAAGTCAAAGAGGCAGAGGCCATTGAAAAAGTCGAAGAAGTAGAAGCCATGGAAAAAGTCGAAGAAGTCGAAGAAAAAGTCAAAGATGCAGAAGTCATAGAAAAATTCGAAAAGAAAAATTCGAAGAAAAAGTCGAAGAGGCAGAAGCCATAGGAAAAAGTCGAAGAAGTAGAAGCCATGGAAAAAGTCGAAGAAGTCGAAGAAAAAGTCAAAGATGCAGAAGTCATAGAAAAATTCGAAAAGAAAAATTCGAAGAAAAAGTCGAAGAGGCAGAGCCATAGAAAAAGTCTAAGTAGAAGTCGTAGAGGCAGAAGCCATAGAAAAGGTCGAAGAAGTAGAAGTCGAAGAAAAAGTTGAAGAGGCAGAAGCCATAGAAAAAAATCAAAGAAAAAGTGGAAGAGGCAGAAGTCATAGAAAAATTCGAAAAGTAAAAGTCGAAGAAGTAGGAGTCGAAAAAAAAGTCGAAGAGGCAGAAGCCATAGAAAAACTCGAAGAAGAAGTCGAAAAGGCAGAAGTCATAGAAAAAACTCAAAGAAGTAGAAGTCGAAGAAAAAGTCGAAGAGGCAGAAGCCATAGAAAAAAATCGAAGAAAATGTCGAAGTGGTAGAAGCCATAGAAAAATTCGAAAAAAAGTCGAAGAAGCAGAAGCCATAGAAAAAGTCTAAGTAGAAGTCGAAGAGGCAGAAGCTATAGAAAAAGTCGAAGAAGTAGAAGTCGAAGAAAAAGTCAAAGAGGCAGAAGCCATAGAAAATGTCGAAGGAGTGGAAGTCGAAGAAAAAGTAGAAGTGGCAGAAGCCATAGAAAAAAAATCGAAGAAAATGTCAAAGAGGCAGAAGCCATAGAAAAATTCGAAAAAAAGTCGAAGAAGTAGAATTTGAAGAAAAAGTCGAAGATGCAGAAGTCATAGAAAAAGTCGAAAAAAAAAAAAAAGTCGAAGAGGCAGACGCCATACAAAAAGTCGAAGAAGTAGAAGTCGAAGAGGCAGAAGCCATAGAAAAAAATCGAAGTAAAAGTCAAAGAGGCAGAAGCCATAGAAACAGTCGAAGAAAAAGTCGAAGAGACAGAAGCCATAGAAAAAGTCTAAGAAGGAGAAGTCGAAGATACAGAAGCCATGGAAAAAGTCTAAGAAGTAGAAGTCGAAGAGACAGAAGCCATAGAAAAAGTCGAACAAGTAGAAGTCAAACAAGCAGAAGCCATAGAAAAAAATCGAAGTAAAAGACCAAGAGGCAGAAGCCATAGAAAAAGTCGAAGAAGTAGAAGTTGAAGAAAAAGTCGAAGATGCAGAAGCCATAGAAAAAAATCAAAGAAAAAGTGGAAGAGGCAAAAGTCATAGAAAAATTTGAAAAGAAAAAGTCGAAGAAGTAGAGGTCGAAGAAAAAGTCGAAGATGCAGAAGCCATAGAAAAAAATCAAAGAAAAAGTGGAAGAGGCAAAAGTCATAGAAAAATTCGAAAAGAAAAAGTCGAAGAAGTAGAAGTCGCAGAAAAAGTCGAAGAGGCAGAAGCCATAGAAAAAATTCGAAGAAAATGTCGAAGTGGTAGAAGCCATAGAAAAATTCGGAAAAAAGTCGAAGAAGCAGAAGCCATAGAAAAAGTCGAAGTATAAGTCGAAGAGGCAGAAGCCATAGAAAAAGTCGAAGAAGTAGAAGTCGAAGTAAAAGTCGAAGAGGCAGAAGCCATAGAAACAGTCGAAGAAAAAGTCGAAGAGACAGAAGCCATGTAAAAAGTTTAAGAATTAGAAGTCGAAGAAAAAGTCGAAGAGGCAGAAGCCATAGAAAAATTCGAAAAAAAGTCTAAGAAGTAGGATTCGAAGAAAAAGTCGAAGATGCAGAAGTCATAGAAAAAGTCGAAAAAAAAAAAAAGTCAAAGAGGCAGACGCCATAGAAAAAGTCGAAGAAGTAGAAGTCGAAGAGGCAGAAGCCATAGAAACAGTCGAAGAAAAAGTCGAAGAGACAGAAGCCATAGAAAAAGTCTAAGAAGGAGAAGTCGAAGATATAGAAGCCATGGAAAAAAATCGAAGTAAAAGTCGAAGAGGCAGAAGCCATAGAAACAGTCGAAGAAAAAGTCGAAGAGACAGAAGCCATGTAAAAAGTTTAAGAAGTAGAAGTCGAAGAAAAAGTCGAAAAGGCAGAAGCCATAGAAAAAGTCGAAGAAGTAGAAGTCGAAGAAAAAGTTGAAGAGGCAGAAGCCATAGAAAAAAATCAAAGAAAAAGTGGAAGAGGCAAAAGTCATAGAAAAATTTGAAAAGAAAAAGTCGAAGAAGTAGAAGTCGAAGAAAAAGTCGAAGATGCAGAAGTCATAGAAAAATTCGAAAAGAAAAAGTCGAAGAAGTAGAAGTCGCAGAAAAAGTCGAAGAGGCAGAAGCCATAGAAAAAATTCGAAGAAAATGTCGAAGTGGTAGAAGCCATCGAAAAATTCGAAAAAAAGTCGAAGAAGCAGAAGCCATAGAAAAAGTCGAAGTATAAGTCGAAGAGGCAGAAGCCATAGAAAAAGTCGAAGAAGTAGAAGTCGAAGTAAAAGTCGAAGAGGCAGAAGCCATAGAAACAGTCGAAGAAAAAGTCGAAGAGACAGAAGCCATGTAAAAAGTTTAAGAATTAGAAGTCGAAGAAAAAGTCGAAGAGGCAGAAGCCATAGAAAAAAAATCAAAGAAAAAGTGGAAGAGGCAGAAGTCATAGAAAAATTCGAAAAGTAAAAGTCGAAGAAGTAGGAGTCGAAAAAAAAGTCGAAGAGGCAGAAGCCATAGAAAAACTCGAAGAAGAAGTCGAAAAGGCAGAAGTCATAGAAAAAACTCAAAGAAGTAGAAGTCGAAGAAAAAGTCGAAGAGGCAGAAGCCATAGAAAAAAATCGAAGAAAATGTCGAAGTCGTAGAAGCCATAGAAAAATTCGAAAAAAAGTCGAAGAAGCAGAAGCCATAGAAAAAGTCTAAGTAGAAGTCGAAGAGGCAGAAGCTATAGAAAAAGTCGAAGAAGTAGAAGTCGAAGAAAAAGTCAAAGAGGCAGAAGCCATAGAAAATGTCGAAGGAGTGGAAGTCGAAGAAAAAGTAGAAGTGGCAGAAGCCATAGAAAAAAAATCGAAGAAAATGTCAAAGAGGCAGAAGCCATAGAAAAATTCGAAAAAAAGTCGAAGAAGTAGAATTTGAAGAAAAAGTCGAAGATGCAGAAGTCATAGAAAAAGTCGAAAAAAAAAAAAAGTCGAAGAGGCAGACGCCATACAAAAAGTCGAAGAAGTAGAAGTCGAAGAGGCAGAAGCCATAGAAAAAAATCGAAGTAAAAGTCGAAGAGGCAGAAGCCATAGAAACAGTCAAAGAAAAAGTCGAAGAGACAGAAGCCATAGAAAAAGTCTAAGAAGGAGAAGTCGAAGATACAGAAGCCATGGAAAAAGTCTAAGAAGTAGAAGTCGAAGAGACAGAAGCCATAGAAAAAGTCGAACAAGTAGAAGTCAAACAAGCAGAAGCCATAGAAAAAAATCGAAGTAAAAGACCAAGAGGCAGAAGCCATAGAAAAAGTCGAAGAAGTAGAAGTTGAAGAAAAAGTCGAAGATGCAGAAGCCATAGAAAAAAATCAAAGAAAAAGTGGAAGAGGCAAAAGTCATAGAAAAATTTGAAAAGAAAAAGTCGAAGAAGTAGAAGTCGAAGAAAAAGTCGAAGATGCAGAAGTCATAGAAAAATTCGAAAAGAAAAAGTCGAAGAAGTAGAAGTCGAAGAAAAAGTCGAAGAGGCAGAAGCCATAGAAAAAATTCGAAGAAAATGTCGAAGTGGTAGAAGCCATAGAAAAATTCGAAAAAAAGTCGAAGAAGCAGAAGCCATAGAAAAAGTCGAAGTATAAGTCGAAGAGGCAGAAGCCATAGAAAAAGTCGAAGAAGTAGAAGTCGAAGTAAAAGTCGAAGAGGCAGAAGCCATAGAAACAGTCGAAGAAAAAGTCGAAGAGACAGAAGCCATGTAAAAAGTTTAAGAATTAGAAGTCGAAGAAAAAGTCGAAGAGGCAGAAGCCATAGAAAAATTCGAAAAAAAGTCTAAGAAGTAGGATTCAAAGAAAAAGTCGAAGATGCAGAAGTCATAGAAAAAGTCGAAAAAAAAAAAAAGTCAAAGAGGCAGACGCCATAGAAAAAGTCGAAGAAGTAGAAGTCGAAGAGGCAGAAGCCATAGAAACAGTCGAAGAAAAAGTCGAAGAGACAGAAGCCATAGAAAAAGTCTAAGAAGGAGAAGTCGAAGATACAGAAGCCATGGAAAAAAATCGAAGTAAAAGTCGAAGAGGCAGAAGCCATAGAAACAGTCGAAGAAAAAGTCGAAGAGACAGAAGCCATAGAAACAGTCGAAGAAAAAGTCGAAGAGACAGAAGCCATAGAAAAAGTCTAAGAAGGAGAAGTCGAAGATACAGAAGCCATGGAAAAAGTCTAAGAAGTAGAAGTCGAAGAGACAGAAGCCATAGAAAAAGTCGAACAAGTAAAGTCAAACAAGCAGAAGCCATAGAAAAAAATCGAAGTAAAAGACCAAGAGGCAGAAGCCATAGAAAAAGTCGAAGAAGTAGAAGTTGAAGAAAAAGTCGAAGATGCAGAAGCCATAGAAAAACTCGAAGAAGAAGAAGTCAAAAAGGCAGATGCCATAGAAAAAGTCAAAGAAGTAGAAGTCGAAGAAAAAGTAGGAGCGGCAGACGCCATAGAAAAAAATCGAAGAAAATGTCCAAGAGGCAGAAGACATAGAAAAATGAAAAAAAAAAAAAAAGTCGAAGAGGCAGAAGCCATAGAAAAAAATCGAAGAAGTAGAATTCGAAGAAAAAGTCGAAGATGCAGAAGTCATAGAAAAATGAAAAAAAAAAAAAAGTTGAAGAGGCAGACGCCATAGAAAAAGTCTAAGAAGTAGAAGTCGAAGAGGCAGAAGCCATAGAAAAAAATCTAAGTAAAAGTTGAAGAGACAGAAGCCATGGAAAAAGTCTAAGAAGTAGAAGTCGAAGAAAAAGTCGAAAAGGCAGAAGCCATAGAAAAAGTCGAAGAAGTAGAAGTCGAAGAAAAAGTTGAAGAGGCAGAAGTCATAGAAAAATTCGAAAAGAAAAAGTCGAAGAAGTAGAAGTCGAAGAAAAAGTCGAAGATGCAGAAGTCATAGAAAAATTCGAAAGGAAAAAGTCGAAGAAGTAGAAGTCGCAGAAAAAGTCGAAGAGGCAGAAGCCATAGAAAAAATTCGAAGAAAATGTCGAAGTGGTAGAAGCCATCGAAAAATTCGAAAAAAAGTCGAAGAAGCAGAAGCCATAGAAAAAGTCGAAGTATAAGTCGAAGAGGCAGAAGCCATAGAAAAAGTCGAAGAAGTAGAAGTCGAAGTAAAAGTCGAAGAGGCAGAAGCCATAGAAACAATCGAAGAAAAAGTCGAAGAGACAGAAGCCATAGAAAAATTCGAAAAAAAGTCTAAGAAGTAGGATTCGAAGAAAAAGTCGAAGATGCAGAAGTCATAGAAAAAGTCGAAAAAAAAAAAAAGTCAAAGAGGCAGACGCCATAGAAAAAGTCGAAGAAGTAGAAGTCGAAGAGGCAGAAGCCATAGAAACAGTCGAAGAAAAAGTCGAAGAGACAGAAGCCATAGAAAAAGTCTAAGAAGGAGAAGTCGAAGATACAGAAGCCATGGAAAAAGTCTAAGAAGTAGAAGTCGAAGAGACAGAAGCCATAGAAAAAGTCGAACAAGTAGAAGTCAAACAAGCAGAAGCCATAGAAAAAAATCGAAGTAAAAGACCAAGAGGCAGAAGCCATAGAAAAAGTCGAAGAGGCAGAAGCCATAGAAAATAATCGAAGAAAATGTAGAAGCGGCAGAAGCCATAGAAAAAGTCGAAGAAGTAGAAGTCGAAGAAAAAGACGAAGAGGCAGAAGCCATAGAAAAAATTCCAAGAAAATGTCGAAGTGGTAGAAGCCATAGAAAAATTCGAAAAAAAAGTCGAAGAAGCAGAAGCCATAGAAAAATTCGAAGAAGTAGAAGTCGAAGAAAAAGTCGAAGAGGCAGAAGCCAGAGAAAAAAATCGAAGTAAAAGTCGAACCGGCAGAAGCCATAGAAAAAGTCGAAGAAGTAGAAGTCGAAGAAAAAGTCGAAGATGCAGAAGTCATAGAAAAAGTCGAAAAAAAAAAAAAGTCGAAGAGGCAGAAGCCATAGAAAAAAATCGAAGAAAATGTCGAAGTGGTAGAAGCCATAGAAAAATTTTAAAAAAAGTCGAAGAAGCAGAAGCCATAGAAAAAGTCGAAGAAGTAGAAGTCGAAGAAAAAGTCGAAGAGGCAGAAGCCATAGAAAAAATTCGAAGAAAATGTCGAAGTGGTAGAAGCCATAGAAAAATTCGAAAAAAAGTCGAAGAAGCAGAAGCCATAGAAAAAGTCTAAGTATAAGTCGAAGAGGCAGAAGCCATAGAAAAAGTCGAAGAAGTAGAAGTCGAAGAAAAAGTCGAAGATGCAGAAGTCATAGAAAAAGTTGAAAAAAAAAAAAAAGTCGAAGAGGCAGAAGCCATAGAAAAAAATCGAAGAAAATGTCGAAGTGGTAGAAGCCATAGAAAAATTAAAAAAAAAGTCGAAGAAGCAGAAGCCATAGAAAAAGTCTAAGTAGAAGTCGAAGAGGCAGAAGCCATAGAAAAAGTCGAAGAAGTAGAAGTCGAAGATGCAGAAGTCATAGAAAAATTCGAAAAGAAAAAGTCGGAGAAGTAGAAGTCGAAGAAAAAGTCGAAGAGGCAGAAGCCATAGAAAAAGTCAAAGAAGTAGAAGTCGAAGAAAAAGTCGAAGAGGCAGAAGCCATAGAAAAAAACTGAAGAAAATGTCGAAGTGGTAGAAGCCATAGAAAAAGTCGAAGAAGTAGAAGTCGAAGAAAAAGTCGAAGATGCAGAAGTCATAGAAAAAGTCGAAAAAAAAAAAAAAGTCAAAGAGGCAGACGCCATAGAAAAAGTCGAAGAAGTAGAAGTCGAAGAGGCAGAAGCCATAGAAACAGTCGAAGAAAAAGTCGAAGAGACAGAAGCCATAGAAAAAGTCGAAGAAGGAGAAGTCGAAGATACAGAAGCCATGGAAAAAGTCTAAGAAGTAGAAGTCGAAGAGACAGAAGCCATAGAAAAAGTCGAAGAAGGAGAAGTCGAAGATACAGAAGCCATGGAAAAAAGTCTAAGAAGTAAAAGACCAAGAGGCAGAAGCCATAGAAAAAGTCGAAGAGGCAGAAGCCATAGAAAATAATCGAAGAAAATGTAGAAGCGGCAGAAGCCATAGAAAAAGTCGAAGAAGTAGAAGTCGAAGAAAAAGTCGAAGATGCAGAAGCCATAGATAAACTCAAAGAAGTAGAAGTCGAAGAGGCAGAAGCCATAGGAAAAAGCCTAAGAAGTAGAAGTCGAAGAAAAAGTGGAAGAGGCAAAAGTCATAGAAAAATTTGAAAAGAAAAAGTCGAAGAAAAAGTCAAAGATGCAGAAGTCATAGAAAAATTCGAAAAGAAAAACTCAAAGAAATAGAAGTCGAAGAAAAAGTCGAAGAGGCAGAAGCCATAGAAAAACTCGAAGAAGTAGAAGTTGAAGAAAAACTCGAAGGGGCAGAAGCCATAGAAAAAGTCTAAGAAGTAGAAGTCGAAGAGGCAGAAGCCATAGAAAAAAATCTAAGTAAAAGTTGAAGAGACAGAAGCCATGGAAAAAGTCTAAGAAGTAGAAGTCGAAGAAAAAGTCGAAAAGGCAGAAGCCATAGAAAAAGTCGAAGAAGTAGAAGTCGAAGAAAAAGTTGAAGAGGCAGAAGTCATAGAAAAATTCGAAAAGAAAAAGTCGAAGAAGTAGAAGTCGAAGAAAAAGTCGAAGATGCAGAAGTCATAGAAAAATTCGAAAAGAAAAAGTCGAAGAAGTAGAAGTCGCAGAAAAAGTCGAAGAGGCAGAAGCCATAGAAAAAATTCGAAGAAAATGTCGAAGTGGTAGAAGCCATAGAAAAATTCGAAAAAAAGTCGAAGAAGCAGAAGCCATAGAAAAAGTCGAAGTATAAGTCGAAGAGGCAGAAGCCATAGAAAAAGTCGAAGAAGTAGAAGTCGAAGTAAAAGTCGAAGAGGCAGAAGCCATAGAAACAGTCGAAGAAAAAGTCGAAGAGACAGAAGCCATGTAAAAAGTTTAAGAATTAGAAGTCGAAGAAAAAGTCGAAGAGGCAGAAGCCATAGAAAAATTCGAAAAAAAGTCTAAGAAGTAGGATTCGAAGAAAAAGTCGAAGATGCAGAAGTCATAGAAAAAGTCGAAAAAAAAAAAAAGTCAAAGAGGCAGACGCCATAGAAAAAGTCGAAGAAGTAGAAGTCGAAGAGGCAGAAGCCATAGAAACAGTCGAAGAAAAAGTCGAAGAGACAGAAGCCATAGAAAAAGTCTAAGAAGGAGAAGTCGAAGATACAGAAGCCATGGAAAAAGTCTAAGAAGTAGAAGTCGAAGAGACAGAAGCCATAGAAAAAGACGAACAAGTAGAAGTCAAACAAGCAGAAGCCATAGAAAAAAATCGAAGTAAAAGACCAAGAGGCAGAAGCCATAGAAAAAGTCGAAGAGGCAGAAGCCATAGAAAATAATCGAAGAAAATGTAGAAGCGGCAGAAGCCATAGAAAAAGTCGAAGAAGTAGAAGTCGAAGAAAAAGTCGAAGAGGCAGAAGCCATAGAAAAAATTCGAAGAAAATGTCGAAGTGGTAGAAGCCATAGAAAAATTCGAAAAAAAAGTCGAAGAAGCAGAAGCCATAGAAAAAGTCTAAGTATAAGTCGAAGAGGCAGAAGCCATAGAAAAATTCGAAGAAGTAGAAGTCGAAGAAAAAGTCGAAGAGGCAGAAGCCAGAGAAAAAAATCGAAGTAAAAGTCGAACCGGCAGAAGCCATAGAAAAAGTCGAAGAAGTAGAAGTCGAAGTCGAAGATGCAGAAGTCATAGAAAAAGTCGAAAAAAAAAAAAGTTGAAGAGGCAGAAGCCATAGAAAAAAATCGAAGAAAATGTCGAAGTGGTAGAAGCCATAGAAAAATTTTAAAAAAAAGTCGAAGAAGCAGAAGCCATAGAAAAAGTCGAAGAAGTAGAAGTCGAAGAAAAAGTCGAAGAGGCAGAAGCCATAGAAAAAATTCGAAGAAAATGTCGAAGTGGTAGAAGCCATAGAAAAATTCGAAAAAAAGTCGAAGAAGCAGAAGCCATAGAAAAAGTCTAAGTATAAGTCGAAGAGGCAGAAGCCATAGAAAAAGTCGAAGAAGTAGAAGTCGAAGAAAAAGTCGAAGATGCAGAAGTCATAGAAAAAGTTGAAAAAAAAAAAAAAGTCGAAGAGGCAGAAGCCATAGAAAAAAATCGAAGAAAATGTCGAAGTGGTAGAAGCCATAGAAAAATTTAAAAAAAAGTCGAAGAAGCAGAAGCCATAGAAAAAGTCTAAGTAGAAGTCGAAGAGGCAGAAGCCATAGAAAAAGTCGAAGAAGTAGAAGTCGAAGATGCAGAAGTCATAGAAAAATTCGAAAAGAAAAAGTCGGAGAAGTAGAAGTCGAAGAAAAAGTCGAAGAGGCAGAAGCCATAGAAAAAGTCAAAGAAGTAGAAGTCGAAGAAAAAGTCGAAGAGGCAGAAGCCATAGAAAAAAACTGAAGAAAATGTCGAAGTGGTAGAAGCCATAGAAAAAGTCGAAGAAGTAGAAGTCGAAGAAAAAGTCGAAGATGCAGAAGTCATAGAAAAAGTCGAAAAAAAAAAAAAAGTCAAAGAGGCAGACGCCATAGAAAAAGTCGAAGAAGTAGAAGTCGAAGAGGCAGAAGCCATAGAAAAAAATCGAAGAAGTAGAATTCGAAGAAAAAGTCGAAGATGCAGAAGTCATAGAAACAGTCGAAGAAAAAGTCGAAGAGACAGAAGCCATAGAAAAAGTCGAAGAAGGAGAAGTCGAAGATACAGAAGCCATGGAAAAAGTCTAAGAAGTAGAAGTCGAAGAGACAGAAGCCATAGAAAAAGTCGAAGAAGGAGAAGTCGAAGATACAGAAGCCATGGAAAAAAGTCTAAGAAGTAAAAGACCAAGAGGCAGAAGCCATAGAAAAAGTCGAAGAGGCAGAAGCCATAGAAAATAATCGAAGAAAATGTAGAAGCGGCAGAAGCCATAGAAAAAGTCGAAGAAGTAGAAGTCGAAGAAAAAGTCGAAGATGCAGAAGCCATAGATAAACTCAAAGAAGTAGAAGTCGAAGAGGCAGAAGCCATAGGAAAAAGCCTAAGAAGTAGAAGTCGAAGAAAAAGTGGAAGAGGCAAAAGTCATAGAAAAATTTGAAAAGAAAAAGTCGAAGAAAAAGTCGAAGATGCAGAAGTCATAGAAAAATTCGAAAAGAAAAACTCAAAGAAATAGAAGTCGAAGAAAAAGTCGAAGAGGCAGAAGCCATAGAAAAACTCGAAGAAGTAGAAGTTGAAGAAAAACTCGAAGGGGCAGAAGCCATAGAAAAAGTCGAAAAAGTAAAAGTCCAAAAAACAGTCGAAGATGCATAAGCCATAGAAAAAAATTGAAGAGTTAGAAGTCGGAGAAAAAGTCGAAGGGGCAGAAGCCATAGAAAAAAATCAAAGAAAAAGTGTAAGAGGCAAAAGTCATAGAAAAATTTGAAAAGAAAATGTCAAAGAAAAAGTCGAAGAGGCAGAAGCCATAGAAAAAAATCGAAGAAAATGTCAAAGAGGCAGAAGCCATAGAAAAATTCGAAGAAGTAGAAGTCGAAGAAAAAGTTGAAGATGCAGAAGCCATAGATAAACTCGAAGAAGTAGATGTCGAAAAGGGAGAAGCCATAGGAAAAAGCCTAAGAAGTAGAAGTCGAAGTAAAAGTCGAAGAGGCAGAAGCCATAGAAAAATGAAAAAAAAAAAAAAGTCGAAGAGGCAGACGCCATAGAAAAAGTCGAAGAAGTAGAAGTCGAAGAAAAAGTTGAAGAGGCAGAAGCCATAGAAACAGTCGAAGAAGTAGAAGTCGAAGAAAAAGTTGAAGAGGCAGAAGCCATAGAAAAAAATAAAAGAAAAAGTGGAAGAGGCAAAAGTCATAAAAAAATTTGAAAAGAAAAAGTCGAAGAAAAAGTCGAAGATGCAGAAGTCATAGAAAAATTCGAAAAGAAAAACTTGAAGAAGTAGAAGTCGAAGAAAAAGTCGAAGAGGCAGAAGCCATAGAAAAACTCGAAGAAGTAGAAGTTGAAGAAAAACTCGAAGGGGCAGAAGCCATAGAAAAAGTCGAAAAAGTAAAAGTCCAAGAAAAAGTCGAAGATGCATAAGCCATAGAAAAAAATTGAAGAAAAAGTCGAAGAGGCAGAAGCCATAGAAAAAGTAGAAGAAGTAGAAGGCGAAGAGGCAGAAGCCATAGAAAAAGTTGAAGAAGTAGAAGTCGGAGAAAAAGTCGAAGGGGCAGAAGCCACAGAAAAAAATCAAAGAAAAAGTCAAAGAGGCAGAAGCCATAGAAAAAGTCGAAGAAGTAGAAGTTGAAGAAAAAGTCGAAGAGGCAGAAGCCATAGAAAAACTCGAAGAAGTAGAAGTCAAAAAGGCAGAAGCCATCGAAAAAACTCGAACTAGAAGTCAAAGAGGCAGAAGCCACAGAAAAAAATCGAAGAAAAAGTCGAAGAGGCAGAAGCCATAGAAAAAGTCTAAGAAGTAGAAATCGAAGAAACAGTCGAAGATACAGAAGTCATAGAAAAAGTCGAAGAAAAAGTTGAAGAGGCAGAAGCCATAGAAAAAAATCAAAGAAAAAGTGGAAGAGGCAAAAGTCATAGAAAAATTTGAAAAGAAAAACTCGAAGAAGTAGAAGTCGAAGAAAAAGTAGAAGATGCAGAAGTCACAGAAAAATTCAAAAAAAAAAAAAAGTTGAAGAAGTAGAAGTCGAAGAGGCAGAAGCCATAGAAAAAGTCGAAGAAGTAGAAGTTGAAGAGGCAGAAGCCATAAAAAAAATCGAAGAAAAAGTCGAGGAGGCAGAAGCCATAAAAAAAGTCGAAGAAGCAGAAGTCGAAGAAAAAGTTGAAGAGGCAGAAGCCATAGAAAAAAAATCAAAGAAAAAGTGTAAGAGGCAGAAGTCATAGAAAAATGAAAACAAACAAAAAAAAAAGTCGAAGAGGCAGACGGCATAGAAAAAGTCGAAGAAGTAGAAGTCGATGGGGCAGAAGCCATAGAAAAAAATCGAAGTAAAAGTCGAAGAGGCAGAAGCCATAGAAACAGTCGAAGAAAAAGTCGAAGAGACAGAAGCCATGGAAAAAGTCTAAAAATTAGAAGTCGAAGAAAAAGTAGAAGAGTCAGAAGCCATAGAAAAACTCGAAGAAGTAGAAGTCAAAAAGGCAGAAGTCATAGAAAAAACTTGAACTAGAAATCAAAGAGGCAGAAGCCACAGAAAAAAATCGAGGAAAAAGTCAAAGAGGCAGAAGCCATAGAAAAAGTCTAAGAAGTAGAAATCGAACAAACAGTCGAAGATGCAGAAGCCATAGAAAAAGTCGAAGAAGTAGAAGTCGAAGAGGCAGAAGCCATAGGAAAATTTGAAAAAAAAAGTCGAAGAGGCAGAAGCCATAGAAAAAGTCGAAGAAGCAGAAGCCATAGAAAAAGTCGAAGGGGCAGAAGCCATAGAAAAAGTCGAAGGGGCAGAAACTATAGAAAAAGTCGAAGACGTAGAAGTCGAAGAGGCAGAATCCATAGAAAAAGTCGAAGAAAAAGTCAAAGAGGCAGAAGCCATAGAAAAAGTCGAAGAAGTAGAAGTCGAAGAAAAAGTTGAAGAGGCAGAAGCCATAGAAAAAAATCAAAGAAAAAGTGGAAGAGGCAAAAGTCATAGAAAAATTTGAAAAGAAAAAGTCGAAGAAGTAGAAGTCGAAGAAAAAGTCGAAGATGCAGAAGTCACAGACAAATTTGAAAAAAAAGAAAAGTTGAAGAAGTAGAAGTCGAAGAGGCAGAAGCCATAGAAAAAGTCGAAGAAGTAGAAGCTGAAGAGGCAGAAGCCATAAAAAAAAATCGAAGAAAAAGTCGAGGAGGCAGAAGCCATAGAAAAAGTCGAAGAAGTAGAAGTCGAAGAAAAAGTTGAGGAGGCAAAAGCCATAGAAAAAAATCTAAGAAAAAGTGTAAGAGGCAGAAGCCATGGAAGAAGTCTAAGAATTAGAAGTCGAAGAAAAAGTCGAAGAGGCAGAAGCCACAGAAAAAAATCGAAGAAAATGTCGAAGAGGCAGAAGCCATAGAAAAATTCGAAGAAAAGTCGAAGAAGTAGGATTCGAAGAAAAAGTCGAAGATGCAGAAGTCATAGAAAAAGTCGAAAAAAAAAAAAAAAGTCGAAGAGGCAGACGCCATAGAAAAAGTCGAAGAAGTAGAAGTCGAAGAGGCAGATGCCATAGAAAAAAATCAAAGAAAAAGTCGAACCGGCAGAAGCCATAGAAAAAGTCAAAGAAGTAGAAGTCAAAGAAAAAGTAGAAGCGGCAGAAGCCATAGAAAAAAATCGAAGAGGCAGAAGACATAGAAAAAGTCTAAGAAGTAGAATTCAAAGAAAAAGTCGAAGATGCAGAAGTCATAGAAAAATGAAAAAAAAAAAAAAGTCGAAGAGGCAGACGCCATAGAAAAAGCCGAAGAAGTAGAAGTCGAAGAAAAAGTCGAAAGGGCAGAAGCCATAGAAAAATTTGAAAAAAAAGTCGAAGAGGCAGAAGCCATAGAAAAAGTCGAAGAAGTAGAAGTCGAAGAAAAAGTCGAAAGGGCAGAAGCCATAGAAAAAAAAATCAAAGAAAAAGTTGAAGAGGCAGAAGCCATAGAAAAAGTCGAAGAAAAAGTCGAAGAGGCAGAAGCCATAGAAAAAAATCAACGAAAATGTAGAAGAGGCAGAAGCCATAGAAAAAGTCGAAGAAGTAGAAGTCGAAGAAAAAGTTGAAGATGCAGAAGCCATAGATAAACTCAAAGAAGTAGATGTCGAAGAGGCAGAAGCCATAGGAAAAATGAAAAAAAAAAAAAAAAAGTCGAAGAGGCAGACGCCATAGAAAAAGTCGAAGAAGTAGAAGTCGAAGAGGCAGAAGCCATAGAAAAAAATCGAAGTAAAAGTCAAAGAGGCAGAAGCCATAGAAACAGTCGAAGAAAAAGTCGAAGAGACAGAAGCCATGGAAAAAGTCTAAGAAGTAGAAGTCAAAGAAAAAGTCGAAGAGGCAGAAGCTATAGAAAAAAATCGAAGAAAAAGTCAAAGAGGCAGAAGCCATAGAAAAAGTCGAAGAAGTAGAAGTCGAAGAAAAAGTTGAAGAGGCAGAAGCCATAGAAAAAAATCAAAGAAAAAGTGGAAGAGGCAAAAGTCATAGAAAAATTTGAAAAGAAAAAGTCGAAGAAAAAGTCGAAGAGGCAGAGGCCATAGAAATATTCGAAAAGAAAAACTCGAAGAAAAAGTCGAAGAGGCAGAAGCCATAGAAAAACTCGAAGAAGTAGAAGTTGAAGAAAAACTCGAAGGGGCAGAAGCCATAGAAAAAGTCGAAAAAGTAAAAGTCCAAGAAAAAGTCGAAGATGCATAAGCCATAGAAAAAAATTGAAGAAAAAGTCGAAGAGGCAGAAGCCATAGAAAAAGTTGAAGAAGTAGAAGTCTGAGAAAAAGTCGAAGGGGCAGAAGCCATAGAAAAATATCAAAGAAAAAGTCGAAGAGGCAGAAGCCATAGAAAAACTCGAAGAAGTAGAAGTTGAAGAAAAAGTCGAAGAGGCAGAAGCCATAGAAAAACTCGAAGAAGTAGAAGTCAAAAAGGCAGAAGCCATAGAAAAAACTCGAACTAGAAGTCAAAGAGGCAGAAGCCACAGAAAAAAATCGAAGAAAAAGTCGAAGAGGCAGAAGCCATAGAAAAAGTCTAAGAAGTAGAAATCGAAGAAACAGTCGAAGATACAGAAGTCATAGAAAAAGTCGAAGAAGTAGAAGTCGAGGAGGCAGAAGCCATAGGAAAATTTGAAAAAAAAAGTCGAAGAGGCAGAAGCCATAGAAAAAGTCGAAGAAGCAGAAGCCATAGAAAAAGTCGAAGGGGCAGAAGCCATAGAAAAAGTCGAAGGGGCAGAAGCTATAGAAAAAGTCGAAGACGTAGAAGTCGAAGAGGCAGAATCCAGAGAAAAAGTCGAAGAAAAAGTCAAAGAGGCAGAAGCCATAGAAAAAGTCGAAGAAGTAGAAGTCGAAGAGGCAGAAGCCATAGGAAAATTTGAAAAAAAAAAGTCGAAGAGGCAGAAGCCATAGAAAAAGTCGAAGAAGCAGAAGCCATAGAAAAAGTCGAAGGGGCAGAAGCCATAGAAAAAGTCGAAGGGGCAGAAGCTATAGAAAAAGTCGAAGACGTAGAAGTCGAAGAGGCAGAATCCAGAGAAAAAGTCGAAGAAAAAGTCAAAGAGGCAGAAGCCATAGAAAAAGTCGAAGAAGTAGAAGTCGAAGAGGCAGAAGCCATAGGAAAATTTGAAAAAAAAAAGTCGAAGAGGCAGAAGCCATAGAAAAAGTCGAAGAAGCAGAAGCCATAGAAAAAGTCGAAGGGGCAGAAGCCATAGAAAAAGTCGAAGATGTAGAAGTCATAGAAAAAGTCGAAGAAGCAGAAGTCGAAGAGGCAGGAGCCATAGAAAAAAGTCGAAGAGGCAGAAGCCATAGAAAAAGTCGAAGAAGTAGAAGTCGAAGAGGCAGAAGCCATAGAAAAAGTTGAAGAAGTAGAAGTCAGAGAAAAATTCGAAGGGGCAGAAGCCATAGAAAAAAATCAAAGAAAAAGTCGAAGAGGCAGAAGCCATAGAAAAACTCGAAGAAGTAGAAGTTGAAGAAAAAGTCGAAGAGGCAGAAGCCATAGAAAAACTTGAGGAAGTAGAAGTCAAGAAGGCAGAAGCCACAGAAAAAAATCGAAGAAAAAGTCGAAGAGGCAGAAGCCATAGAAAAAGTCTAAGAAGTAGAAGTCGAAGAAACAGTCGAAGATGCAGAAGTCATAGAAAAAGTCGAAGAAGTAGAAGTCGAAGAGGCAGAAGCCATAGGAAAATTTGAAAAAAAAAAGTCGAAGAGGCAGAAGCCATAGAAAAAGTCGAAGAAGTAGAAGTCGGAGAAAAAGTCGAAGGGGCAGAAGCCATAGAAAAAAATCGAAGAAAAAGTCGAAGAGGCAGAAGCTATAGAAAAAGTCGAAGAAGTAGAAGTCGAAGAGGCAGAATCCATAGAAAAAGTCGAAGAAAAAGTCGAAGAGGCAGAAGCCATAGAAAAAGTTGAAGTAGTAGAAGTCGTAGAGGCAGAAGCCACAGAAGAAAATTGAGGATAAAGTCGAAGAGGCAGAGGCCATAGAAAAATTCTAAGTAAAAGTCGAACCGGCAGAAGCCATAGAAAAAGTCGAAGAAGTAGAAGTCGAAGAAAAAGTCGAAGAGGCAGAAGCCATAGAAAAAGTTGAAGAAGTAGAAGTAGAAGTCGATGAAAAAGTCGAAGATGCAGAAGTTATAGAAAAATTCGAAAAAAAAAAGTCAAAGAGGCAGAGGCTATAGAAAAAGTCGAAGTAGTAAAAGTCGAAGAAGCAGAAGCCATAGAAAAAGTCAAAGAAGTAGAAGTCGAAGAAAAAGTCGAAGATGCAGAAGCCAAAGAAAAAAATCTAAGAAAAAGTCGAAGAGGCAGAAGCCATACAAAAAGTCAAAGAAGTAGAAGTTGGAGAAAAAGTCGAAGATGTAGAAGTCATAGAAAAAGTCGAAGAAGCAGAAGTCGAAGAGGCAGAAGACATAGGAAAAAGTTGAAAAGGCAGAAGCCATAGAAAAATTTGAAAAAAAAGTCGAAGAGGCAGAAGCCATAGAAAAAGTCGAAGAAGTAGAAGTCGAAGAAAAAGTCGAAAGGGCTGAAGCCATAGAAAAAAATCGAAGAAAAAGTCGAAGAGGCAGAAGTCGAAGAAAAAGTCGAAGATGCAGAAGTCATAGAAAAATTCGAAAAGAAAAAGTCGAAGAAGGAGAAGTCGAAGAAAAAGTCGAAGAGGCAGAATCCATAGAAAAAGTCGAAGAAAAATTCGAAAAGAAAAAGTCGAAGAAGCAGAAGTCGAAGAAAAAGTCGAAGAGGCAGAAGCCATAGAAAAAGTCAAAGAAGAAAAAATCAAAGAAAAAGTCGAAGAGGCAGAAGCCATAGAAAAAACTCGAAATAGTAGAAGTCGAAGAGGCAGAAGCCACAGAAGAAAATTGAGGAAAAAGTCGAAGAGGCAGAAGCCATAGAAAAAGTCGAAGAAGTAGAAGTCGAAAAAAAAAGTCGAAAGGGCAGAAGCCATAGAAAAAAATAAAAGAAAAAGTCGAAGAAGCAGAAGTCGAAGAAAAAGTCGAAGATCCAGAAGTCATAGAAAAATTCGAAAAGAAAAAGTCGAAGAAGCAGAAGTCGAAGAAAAAGTCGAAGAGGCAGAATCCATAGAAAAAGTCAAAGAAAAAGTCGAAGAGGCAGAAGCCATAGAAAAAACTCGAAATAGTAGAAGTCGAAGAGGCAGAAGCCACAGAAGAAAATTGAGGAAAAAGTCGAAGAGGCAGAAGCCATAGAAAAAGTCGAAGAACTAGAAGTCGAAGTCGAACAAAAAGTCGAAGATGCAGAAGTTACAGAAAAATTCGAAAAAAAAGTCGAATAGGCAGAGGCCATAGAAAAAGTCGAAGACGAAGAAGTCGAAGAAAAAGTCGAAGGGGCAGAAGCCACAGAAAAAAAATCGAAGAAAAAGTCGAAGAGGCAGAAGCCATAGAAAAAGTCGAAGAAAAATTCGAAGAGGCAGAAGCCATAGAAAAAATCGAAGAAAATGTAGAAGAGGCAGAAGCCATAGAAAAAGTCGAAGAAGTAGAGGTCGAAGAGGCAGAAGCCATGGAAAGAGTCTAAGAAGTAGAAGTCAAAGAAAAAGTCGAAGAGGCAGAAGCCATAGAAAAAATCAAAGAAAAAGTCGAAGAGGCAGAAGCCATAGAAAAAGTGGAAGAAGTAGAAGTTGAAGAAAAAGTCGAAGATGCAGAAGTTATAGAAAAATTTGAAAAAAAAAAAGTCGAAGAGGCAGAGGCCATAGAAAAAGTCGAAGAAGTAGAAGCCGAAGAAAAAGTCGAAGAGGCAGAAGCCACAGAAAAAATCGAAGAAGTAGAAGTCGAAGAAAAAGTCGAAGAGGCAGAAGCCATAGAAAAAAATCGAAAAAAATGTCGAAGATGCAGAAGTCATAGAAAAATTCGAAAAGAAAAAGTCGAAGAAGTAGAAGTCGAAGAGGCAGAATCCATAGAAAAAGTCGAAGAAAAAGTCGAAGAGGCAGAAGCCATAGAAAAAAATTGAAGAAAATGTGGAAGAGGCAGAAGGCATAGAAAAAGTCGAAGAAAAAGTCGAAGAGGCAGAAGCCATAGAAAAAAATTGAAGAAAATGTAGAAGAGGCAGAAGCCATAGAAAAAAATCGAAGAAAATGTCGAAGAGGCAGAAGCCATAGAAAAATTTTAAGTAGAAGTCGAAGAGGCAGAAGCCATAGAAAAATTCGAAGAAGTAGAAGTCGAAGAAAAAGTCGAAGAGGCAGAAGCCATAAAAAAAATCGAAGAAGCAGAAGTCGAAGAGGCAGAATCCATAGAAAAAGTCAAAGAAAAAGTCGACGAGGCAGAAGCCATAGAAAAAAATTGAAGAAAATGTAGAAGAGGCAGAAGCCATAGAAAAAGTCGAAGAAGTAGAAGTCGAAGAAAAAGTCGAAGAGGCAGAAGCCATAGAAAATAATCGAAGAAAATGTCGAAGAGGCAGAAGCCATAGAAAAAAATCGAAGAAAATGTCGAAGAAGCAGAAGCCATAGAAAAAGTTTAAGTAGAAGTCGAAGAGGCAGAAGCCATAGAAAAAGTCGAAGAAGTAGAAGTCGAAGAAAAAGTCTATGAGGCAGAAGCCATAAAAAAAGTCGAAGAAGCAGAAGTCGTAGAGGCAGAATCCATAGAAAAAGTGGAAGAAGTAGAAGTCGAAGAAAAAGTCGAAGATGCAGAAGTTATAGAAAAATTTGAAAAAAAAAAAGTCGAAGAGGCAGAGGCCATAGAAAAAAATCGACGAAAATGTAGAAGAGGCAGAAGCCATAGAAAAAGTCGAAGAAGTAGAAGTCGAAGAAAAAGTTGAAGATGCAGAAGCCATAGATAAACTCAAAGAAGTAGATGTCGAAGAGGCAGAAGCCATAGGAAAAATGAAAAAAAAAAAAAAAAAAGTCGAAGAGGCAGACGCCATAGAAAAAGTCGAAGAAGTAGAAGTCGAAGAGGCAGAAGCCATAGAAAAAAATCGAAGTAAAAGTCAAAGAGGCAGAAGCCATAGAAACAGTCGAAGAAAAAGTCGAAGAGACAGAAGCCATGGAAAAAGTCTAAGAAGTAGAAGTCAAAGAAAAAGTCGAAGAGGCAGAAGCTATAGAAAAAAATCGAAGAAAAAGTCAAAGAGGCAGAAGCCATAGAAAAAGTCGAAGAAGTAGAAGTCGAAGAAAAAGTTGAAGAGGCAGAAGCCATAGAAAAAAATCAAAGAAAAAGTGGAAGAGGCAAAAGTCATAGAAAAATTTGAAAAGAAAAAGTCGAAGAAAAAGTCGAAGAGGCAGAGGCCATAGAAAAATTCGAAAAGAAAAACTCGAAGAAAAAGTCGAAGAGGCAGAAGCCATAGAAAAACTCGAAGAAGTAGAAGTTGAAGAAAAACTCGAAGGGGCAGAAGCCATAGAAAAAGTCGAAAAAGTAAAAGTCCAAGAAAAAGTCGAAGAGGCAGAAGCCATAGAAAAAATCAAAGAAAAAGTCGAAGAGGCAGAAGCCATAGAAAAAGTTGAAGAAGTAGAAGTCTGAGAAAAAGTCGAAGGGGCAGAAGCCATAGAAAAATATCAAAGAAAAAGTCGAAGAGGCAGAAGCCATAGAAAAACTCGAAGAAGTAGAAGTTGAAGAAAAAGTCGAAGAGGCAGAAGCCATAGAAAAACTCGAAGAAGTAGAAGTCAAAAAGGCAGAAGCCATAGAAAAAACTCGAACTAGAAGTCAAAGAGGCAGAAGCCACAGAAAAAAATCGAAGAAAAAGTCGAAGAGGCAGAAGCCATAGAAAAAGTCTAAGAAGTAGAAGTCGAAGAAACAGTCGAAGATGCAGAAGTCATAGAAAAAGTCGAAGAAGTAGAAGTCGAAGAGGCAGAAGCCATAGGAAAATTTGAAAAAAAAAAGTCGAAGAGGCAGAAGCCATAGAAAAAGTCGAAGGGGCAGAAGCCATAGAAAAAGTCGAAGATGTAGAAGTCATAGAAAAAGTCGAAGAAGCAGAAGTCGAAGAGGCAGGAGCCATAGAAAAAAGTCGAAGAGGCAGAAGCCATAGAAAAAGTCGAAGAAGTAGAAGTCGAAGAGGCAGAAGCCATAGAAAAAGTTGAAGAAGTAGAAGTCAGAGAAAAATTCGAAGGGGCAGAAGCCATAGAAAAAAATCAAAGAAAAAGTCGAAGAGGCAGAAGCCATAGAAAAACTCGAAGAAGTAGAAGTTGAAGAAAAAGTCGAAGAGGCAGAAGCCATAGAAAAACTTGAGGAAGTAGAAGTCAAAAAGGCAGAAGCCACAGAAAAAAATCGAAGAAAAAGTCGAAGAGGCAGAAGCCATAGAAAAAGTCTAAGAAGTAGAAGTCGAAGAAACAGTCGAAGATGCAGAAGTCATAGAAAAAGTCGAAGAAGTAGAAGTCGAAGAGGCAGAAGCCATAGGAAAATTTGAAAAAAAAAAGTCGAAGAGGCAGAAGCCATAGAAAAAGTCGAAGAAGTAGAAGTCGGAGAAAAAGTCGAAGGGGCAGAAGCCATAGAAAAAAATCGAAGAAAAAGTCGAAGAGGCAGAAGCTATAGAAAAAGTCGAAGAAGTAGAAGTCGAAGAGGCAGAATCCATAGAAAAAGTCGAAGAAAAAGTCGAAGAGGCAGAAGCCATAGAAAAAGTTGAAGTAGTAGAAGTCGTAGAGGCAGAAGCCACAGAAGAAAATTGAGGATAAAGTCGAAGAGGCAGAGGCCATAGAAAAATTCTAAGTAAAAGTCGAACCGGCAGAAGCCATAGAAAAAGTCGAAGAAGTAGAAGTCGAAGAAAAAGTCGAAGAGGCAGAAGCCATAGAAAAAGTTGAAGAAGTAGAAGTAGAAGTCGATGAAAAAGTCGAAGATGCAGAAGTTATAGAAAAATTCGAAAAAAAAAAGTCAAAGAGGCAGAGGCTATAGAAAAAGTCGAAGTAGTAAAAGTCGAAGAAGCAGAAGCCATAGAAAAAGTCAAAGAAGTAGAAGTCGAAGAAAAAGTCGAAGATGCAGAAGCCAAAGAAAAAAATCTAAGAAAAAGTCGAAGAGGCAGAAGCCATACAAAAAGTCAAAGAAGTAGAAGTTGGAGAAAAAGTCGAAGATGTAGAAGTCATAGAAAAAGTCGAAGAAGCAGAAGTCGAAGAGGCAGAAGACATAGGAAAAAGTTGAAAAGGCAGAAGCCATAGAAAAATTTGAAAAAAAAGTCGAAGAGGCAGAAGCCATAGAAAAAGTCGAAGAAGTAGAAGTCGAAGAAAAAGTCGAAAGGGCTGAAGCCATAGAAAAAAATCGAAGAAAAAGTCGAAGAGGCAGAAGTCGAAGAAAAAGTCGAAGATGCAGAAGTCATAGAAAAATTCGAAAAGAAAAAGTCGAAGAAGCAGAAGTCGAAGAAAAAGTCGAAGAGGCAGAAGCCATAGAAAAAGTCAAAGAAGAAAAAATCAAAGAAAAAGTCGAAGAGGCAGAAGCCATAGAAAAAACTCGAAATAGTAGAAGTCGAAGAGGCAGAAGCCACAGAAGAAAATTGAGGAAAAAGTCGAAGAGGCAGAAGCCATAGAAAAAGTCGAAGAACTAGAAGTCGAAGTCGAAGAAAAAGTCGAAGAAAAAGTCAAAGGGGCAGAAGCCATAGAAAAAGTCGAAGAAGTAGAAGTCGAAAAAAAAAGTCGAAAGGGCAGAAGCCATAGAAAAAAATAAAAGAAAAAGTCGAAGAAGCAGAAGTCGAAGAAAAAGTCGAAGATCCAGAAGTCATAGAAAAATTCGAAAAGAAAAAGTCGAAGAAGCAGAAGTCGAAGAAAAAGTCGAAGAGGCAGAATCCATAGAAAAAGTCAAAGAAAAAGTCGAAGAGGCAGAAGCCATAGAAAAAACTCGAAATAGTAGAAGTCGAAGAGGCAGAAGCCACAGAAGAAAATTGAGGAAAAAGTCGAAGAGGCAGAAGCCATAGAAAAAGTCGAAGAACTAGAAGTCGAAGTCGAACAAAAAGTCGAAGATGCAGAAGTTACAGAAAAATTCGAAAAAAAAGTCGAATAGGCAGAGGCCATAGAAAAAGTCGAAGACGAAGAAGTCGAAGAAAAAGTCGAAGGGGCAGAAGCCACAGAAAAAAAATCGAAGAAAAAGTCGAAGAGGCAGAAGCCATAGAAAAAGTCGAAGAAAAATTCGAAGAGGCAGAAGCCATAGAAAAAATCGAAGAAAATGTAGAAGAGGCAGAAGCCATAGAAAAAGTCGAAGAAGTAGAGGTCGAAGAGGCAGAAGCCATGGAAAGAGTCTAAGAAGTAGAAGTCAAAGAAAAAGTCGAAGAGGCAGAAGCCATAGAAAAAATCAAAGAAAAAGTCGAAGAGGCAGAAGCCATAGAAAAAGTGGAAGAAGTAGAAGTTGAAGAAAAAGTCGAAGATGCAGAAGTTATAGAAAAATTTGAAAAAAAAAAAGTCGAAGAGGCAGAGGCCATAGAAAAAGTCGAAGAAGTAGAAGCCGAAGAAAAAGTCGAAGAGGCAGAAGCCACAGAAAAAATCGAAGAAGTAGAAGTCGAAGAAAAAGTCGAAGAGGCAGAAGCCATAGAAAAAAATCGAAAAAAATGTCGAAGAGGCAGAAGTTATACAAAAAGTCGAAGAAGTAGAAGTCGAAGATGCAGAAGTCATAGAAAAATTCGAAAAGAAAAAGTCGAAGAAGTAGAAGTCGAAGAGGCAGAATCCATAGAAAAAGTCGAAGAAAAAGTCGAAGAGGCAGAAGCCATAGAAAAAAATTGAAGAAAATGTGGAAGAGGCAGAAGGCATAGAAAAAGTCGAAGAAAAAGTCGAAGAGGCAGAAGCCATAGAAAAAAATTGAAGAAAATGTAGAAGAGGCAGAAGCCATAGAAAAAAATCGAAGAAAATGTCGAAGAGGCAGAAGCCATAGAAAAATTTTAAGTAGAAGTCGAAGAGGCAGAAGCCATAGAAAAATTCGAAGAAGTAGAAGTCGAAGAAAAAGTCGAAGAGGCAGAAGCCATAAAAAAAGTCGAAGAAGCAGAAGTCGAAGAGGCAGAATCCATAGAAAAAGTCAAAGAAAAAGTCGACGAGGCAGAAGCCATAGAAAAAAATTGAAGAAAATGTAGAAGAGGCAGAAGCCATAGAAAAAGTCGAAGAAGTAGAAGTCGAAGAAAAAGTCGAAGAGGCAGAAGCCATAGAAAATAATCGAAGAAAATGTCGAAGAGGCAGAAGCCATAGAAAAAAATCGAAGAAAATGTCGAAGAAGCAGAAGCCATAGAAAAAGTTTAAGTAGAAGTCGAAGAGGCAGAAGCCATAGAAAAAGTCGAAGAAGTAGAAGTCGAAGAAAAAGTCTATGAGGCAGAAGCCATAAAAAAAGTCGAAGAAGCAGAAGTCGTAGAGGCAGAATCCATAGAAAAAAATCGAAAAAAATGTAAAAGAGGCAGAAGCCATAGAAAAAGTGGAAGAAGTAGAAGTCGAAGAAAAAGTCGAAGATGCAGAAGTTATAGAAAAATTTGAAAAAAAAAAAGTCGAAGAGGCAGAGGCCATAGAAAAAAATCGACGAAAATGTAGAAGAGGCAGAAGCCATAGAAAAAGTCGAAGAAGTAGAAGTCGAAGAAAAAGTTGAAGATGCAGAAGCCATAGATAAACTCAAAGAAGTAGATGTCGAAGAGGCAGAAGCCATAGGAAAAATGAAAAAAAAAAAAAAAAAGTCGAAGAGGCAGACGCCATAGAAAAAGTCGAAGAAGTAGAAGTCGAAGAGGCAGAAGCCATAGAAAAAAATCGAAGTAAAAGTCAAAGAGGCAGAAGCCATAGAAACAGTCGAAGAAAAAGTCGAAGAGACAGAAGCCATGGAAAAAGTCTAAGAAGTAGAAGTCAAAGAAAAAGTCGAAGAGGCAGAAGCTATAGAAAAAAATCGAAGAAAAAGTCAAAGAGGCAGAAGCCATAGAAAAAGTCGAAGAAGTAGAAGTCGAAGAAAAAGTTGAAGAGGCAGAAGCCATAGAAAAAAATCAAAGAAAAAGTGGAAGAGGCAAAAGTCATAGAAAAATTTGAAAAGAAAAAGTCGAAGAAAAAGTCGAAGAGGCAGAGGCCATAGAAAAATTCGAAAAGAAAAACTCGAAGAAAAAGTCGAAGAGGCAGAAGCCATAGAAAAACTCGAAGAAGTAGAAGTTGAAGAAAAACTCGAAGGGGCAGAAGCCATAGAAAAAGTCGAAAAAGTAAAAGTCCAAGAAAAAGTCGAAGAGGCAGAAGCCATAGAAAAAATCAAAGAAAAAGTCGAAGAGGCAGAAGCCATAGAAAAAGTTGAAGAAGTAGAAGTCTGAGAAAAAGTCGAAGGGGCAGAAGCCATAGAAAAATATCAAAGAAAAAGTCGAAGAGGCAGAAGCCATAGAAAAACTCGAAGAAGTAGAAGTTGAAGAAAAAGTCGAAGAGGCAGAAGCCATAGAAAAACTCGAAGAAGTAGAAGTCAAAAAGGCAGAAGCCATAGAAAAAACTCGAACTAGAAGTCAAAGAGGCAGAAGCCACAGAAAAAAATCGAAGAAAAAGTCGAAGAGGCAGAAGCCATAGAAAAAGTCTAAGAAGTAGAAGTCGAAGAAACAGTCGAAGATGCAGAAGTCATAGAAAAAGTCGAAGAAGTAGAAGTCGAAGAGGCAGAAGCCATAGGAAAATTTGAAAAAAAAAAGTCGAAGAGGCAGAAGCCATAGAAAAAGTCGAAGGGGCAGAAGCCATAGAAAAAGTCGAAGAAGCAGAAGTCGAAGAGGCAGGAGCCATAGAAAAAAGTCGAAGAGGCAGAAGCCATAGAAAAAGTCGAAGAAGTAGAAGTCGAAGAGGCAGAAGCCATAGAAAAAGTTGAAGAAGTAGAAGTCAGAGAAAAATTCGAAGGGGCAGAAGCCATAGAAAAAAATCAAAGAAAAAGTCGAAGAGGCAGAAGCCATAGAAAAACTCGAAGAAGTAGAAGTTGAAGAAAAAGTCGAAGAGGCAGAAGCCATAGAAAAACTTGAGGAAGTAGAAGTCAAAAAGGCAGAAGCCACAGAAAAAAATCGAAGAAAAAGTCGAAGAGGCAGAAGCCATAGAAAAAGTCTAAGAAGTAGAAGTCGAAGAAACAGTCGAAGATGCAGAAGTCATAGAAAAAGTCGAAGAAGTAGAAGTCGAAGAGGCAGAAGCCATAGGAAAATTTGAAAAAAAAAAGTCGAAGAGGCAGAAGCCATAGAAAAAGTCGAAGAAGTAGAAGTCGGAGAAAAAGTCGAAGGGGCAGAAGCCATAGAAAAAAATCGAAGAAAAAGTCGAAGAGGCAGAAGCTATAGAAAAAGTCGAAGAAGTAGAAGTCGAAGAGGCAGAATCCATAGAAAAAGTCGAAGAAAAAGTCGAAGAGGCAGAAGCCATAGAAAAAGTTGAAGTAGTAGAAGTCGTAGAGGCAGAAGCCACAGAAGAAAATTGAGGATAAAGTCGAAGAGGCAGAGGCCATAGAAAAATTCTAAGTAAAAGTCGAACCGGCAGAAGCCATAGAAAAAGTCGAAGAAGTAGAAGTCGAAGAAAAAGTCGAAGAGGCAGAAGCCATAGAAAAAGTTGAAGAAGTAGAAGTAGAAGTCGATGAAAAAGTCGAAGATGCAGAAGTTATAGAAAAATTCGAAAAAAAAAAGTCAAAGAGGCAGAGGCTATAGAAAAAGTCGAAGTAGTAAAAGTCGAAGAAGCAGAAGCCATAGAAAAAGTCAAAGAAGTAGAAGTCGAAGAAAAAGTCGAAGATGCAGAAGCCAAAGAAAAAAATCTAAGAAAAAGTCGAAGAGGCAGAAGCCATACAAAAAGTCAAAGAAGTAGAAGTTGGAGAAAAAGTCGAAGATGTAGAAGTCATAGAAAAAGTCGAAGAAGCAGAAGTCGAAGAGGCAGAAGACATAGGAAAAAGTTGAAAAGGCAGAAGCCATAGAAAAATTTGAAAAAAAAGTCGAAGAGGCAGAAGCCATAGAAAAAGTCGAAGAAGTAGAAGTCGAAGAAAAAGTCGAAAGGGCTGAAGCCATAGAAAAAAATCGAAGAAAAAGTCGAAGAGGCAGAAGTCGAAGAAAAAGTCGAAGATGCAGAAGTCATAGAAAAATTCGAAAAGAAAAAGTCGAAGAAGCAGAAGTCGAAGAAAAAGTCGAAGAGGCAGAAGCCATAGAAAAAGTCAAAGAAGAAAAAATCAAAGAAAAAGTCGAAGAGGCAGAAGCCATAGAAAAAACTCGAAATAGTAGAAGTCGAAGAGGCAGAAGCCACAGAAGAAAATTGAGGAAAAAGTCGAAGAGGCAGAAGCCATAGAAAAAGTCGAAGAACTAGAAGTCGAAGTCGAAGAAAAAGTCGAAGAAAAAGTCAAAGGGGCAGAAGCCATAGAAAAAGTCGAAGAAGTAGAAGTCGAAAAAAAAAGTCGAAAGGGCAGAAGCCATAGAAAAAAATAAAAGAAAAAGTCGAAGAAGCAGAAGTCGAAGAAAAAGTCGAAGATCCAGAAGTCATAGAAAAATTCGAAAAGAAAAAGTCGAAGAAGCAGAAGTCGAAGAAAAAGTCGAAGAGGCAGAATCCATAGAAAAAGTCAAAGAAAAAGTCGAAGAGGCAGAAGCCATAGAAAAAACTCGAAATAGTAGAAGTCGAAGAGGCAGAAGCCACAGAAGAAAATTGAGGAAAAAGTCGAAGAGGCAGAAGCCATAGAAAAAGTCGAAGAACTAGAAGTCGAAGTCGAACAAAAAGTCGAAGATGCAGAAGTTACAGAAAAATTCGAAAAAAAAGTCGAATAGGCAGAGGCCATAGAAAAAGTCGAAGACGAAGAAGTCGAAGAAAAAGTCGAAGGGGCAGAAGCCACAGAAAAAAAATCGAAGAAAAAGTCGAAGAGGCAGAAGCCATAGAAAAAGTCGAAGAAAAATTCGAAGAGGCAGAAGCCATAGAAAAAATCGAAGAAAATGTAGAAGAGGCAGAAGCCATAGAAAAAGTCGAAGAAGTAGAGGTCGAAGAGGCAGAAGCCATGGAAAGAGTCTAAGAAGTAGAAGTCAAAGAAAAAGTCGAAGAGGCAGAAGCCATAGAAAAAATCAAAGAAAAAGTCGAAGAGGCAGAAGCCATAGAAAAAGTGGAAGAAGTAGAAGTTGAAGAAAAAGTCGAAGATGCAGAAGTTATAGAAAAATTTGAAAAAAAAAAAGTCGAAGAGGCAGAGGCCATAGAAAAAGTCGAAGAAGTAGAAGCCGAAGAAAAAGTCGAAGAGGCAGAAGCCACAGAAAAAATCGAAGAAGTAGAAGTCGAAGAAAAAGTCGAAGAGGCAGAAGCCATAGAAAAAAATCGAAAAAAATGTCGAAGAGGCAGAAGTTATACAAAAAGTCGAAGAAGTAGAAGTCGAAGATGCAGAAGTCATAGAAAAATTCGAAAAGAAAAAGTCGAAGAAGTAGAAGTCGAAGAGGCAGAATCCATAGAAAAAGTCGAAGAAAAAGTCGAAGAGGCAGAAGCCATAGAAAAAAATTGAAGAAAATGTGGAAGAGGCAGAAGGCATAGAAAAAGTCGAAGAAAAAGTCGAAGAGGCAGAAGCCATAGAAAAAAATTGAAGAAAATGTAGAAGAGGCAGAAGCCATAGAAAAAAATCGAAGAAAATGTCGAAGAGGCAGAAGCCATAGAAAAATTTTAAGTAGAAGTCGAAGAGGCAGAAGCCATAGAAAAATTCGAAGAAGTAGAAGTCGAAGAAAAAGTCGAAGAGGCAGAAGCCATAAAAAAAGTCGAAGAAGCAGAAGTCGAAGAGGCAGAATCCATAGAAAAAGTCAAAGAAAAAGTCGACGAGGCAGAAGCCATAGAAAAAAATTGAAGAAAATGTAGAAGAGGCAGAAGCCATAGAAAAAGTCGAAGAAGTAGAAGTCGAAGAAAAAGTCGAAGAGGCAGAAGCCATAGAAAATAATCGAAGAAAATGTCGAAGAGGCAGAAGCCATAGAAAAAAATCGAAGAAAATGTCGAAGAAGCAGAAGCCATAGAAAAAGTTTAAGTAGAAGTCGAAGAGGCAGAAGCCATAGAAAAAGTCGAAGAAGTAGAAGTCGAAGAAAAAGTCTATGAGGCAGAAGCCATAAAAAAAGTCGAAGAAGCAGAAGTCGTAGAGGCAGAATCCATAGAAAAAAATCGAAAAAAATGTAAAAGAGGCAGAAGCCATAGAAAAAGTGGAAGAAGTAGAAGTCGAAGAAAAAGTCGAAGATGCAGAAGTTATAGAAAAATTTGAAAAAAAAAAAGTCGAAGAGGCAGAGGCCATAGAAAAAAATCGACGAAAATGTAGAAGAGGCAGAAGCCATAGAAAAAGTCGAAGAAGTAGAAGTCGAAGAAAAAGTTGAAGATGCAGAAGCCATAGATAAACTCAAAGAAGTAGATGTCGAAGAGGCAGAAGCCATAGGAAAAATGAAAAAAAAAAAAAAAAAGTCGAAGAGGCAGACGCCATAGAAAAAGTCGAAGAAGTAGAAGTCGAAGAGGCAGAAGCCATAGAAAAAAATCGAAGTAAAAGTCAAAGAGGCAGAAGCCATAGAAACAGTCGAAGAAAAAGTCGAAGAGACAGAAGCCATGGAAAAAGTCTAAGAAGTAGAAGTCAAAGAAAAAGTCGAAGAGGCAGAAGCTATAGAAAAAAATCGAAGAAAAAGTCAAAGAGGCAGAAGCCATAGAAAAAGTCGAAGAAGTAGAAGTCGAAGAAAAAGTTGAAGAGGCAGAAGCCATAGAAAAAAATCAAAGAAAAAGTGGAAGAGGCAAAAGTCATAGAAAAATTTGAAAAGAAAAAGTCGAAGAAAAAGTCGAAGAGGCAGAGGCCATAGAAAAATTCGAAAAGAAAAACTCGAAGAAAAAGTCGAAGAGGCAGAAGCCATAGAAAAACTCGAAGAAGTAGAAGTTGAAGAAAAACTCGAAGGGGCAGAAGCCATAGAAAAAGTCGAAAAAGTAAAAGTCCAAGAAAAAGTCGAAGAGGCAGAAGCCATAGAAAAAATCAAAGAAAAAGTCGAAGAGGCAGAAGCCATAGAAAAAGTTGAAGAAGTAGAAGTCTGAGAAAAAGTCGAAGGGGCAGAAGCCATAGAAAAATATCAAAGAAAAAGTCGAAGAGGCAGAAGCCATAGAAAAACTCGAAGAAGTAGAAGTTGAAGAAAAAGTCGAAGAGGCAGAAGCCATAGAAAAACTCGAAGAAGTAGAAGTCAAAAAGGCAGAAGCCATAGAAAAAACTCGAACTAGAAGTCAAAGAGGCAGAAGCCACAGAAAAAAATCGAAGAAAAAGTCGAAGAGGCAGAAGCCATAGAAAAAGTCTAAGAAGTAGAAGTCGAAGAAACAGTCGAAGATGCAGAAGTCATAGAAAAAGTCGAAGAAGTAGAAGTCGAAGAGGCAGAAGCCATAGGAAAATTTGAAAAAAAAAAGTCGAAGAGGCAGAAGCCATAGAAAAAGTCGAAGGGGCAGAAGCCATAGAAAAAGTCGAAGAAGCAGAAGTCGAAGAGGCAGGAGCCATAGAAAAAAGTCGAAGAGGCAGAAGCCATAGAAAAAGTCGAAGAAGTAGAAGTCGAAGAGGCAGAAGCCATAGAAAAAGTTGAAGAAGTAGAAGTCAGAGAAAAATTCGAAGGGGCAGAAGCCATAGAAAAAAATCAAAGAAAAAGTCGAAGAGGCAGAAGCCATAGAAAAACTCGAAGAAGTAGAAGTTGAAGAAAAAGTCGAAGAGGCAGAAGCCATAGAAAAACTTGAGGAAGTAGAAGTCAAAAAGGCAGAAGCCACAGAAAAAAATCGAAGAAAAAGTCGAAGAGGCAGAAGCCATAGAAAAAGTCTAAGAAGTAGAAGTCGAAGAAACAGTCGAAGATGCAGAAGTCATAGAAAAAGTCGAAGAAGTAGAAGTCGAAGAGGCAGAAGCCATAGGAAAATTTGAAAAAAAAAAGTCGAAGAGGCAGAAGCCATAGAAAAAGTCGAAGAAGTAGAAGTCGGAGAAAAAGTCGAAGGGGCAGAAGCCATAGAAAAAAATCGAAGAAAAAGTCGAAGAGGCAGAAGCTATAGAAAAAGTCGAAGAAGTAGAAGTCGAAGAGGCAGAATCCATAGAAAAAGTCGAAGAAAAAGTCGAAGAGGCAGAAGCCATAGAAAAAGTTGAAGTAGTAGAAGTCGTAGAGGCAGAAGCCACAGAAGAAAATTGAGGATAAAGTCGAAGAGGCAGAGGCCATAGAAAAATTCTAAGTAAAAGTCGAACCGGCAGAAGCCATAGAAAAAGTCGAAGAAGTAGAAGTCGAAGAAAAAGTTGAAGATGCAGAAGCCATAGATAAACTCAAAGAAGTAGATGTCGAAGAGGCAGAAGCCATAGGAAAAATGAAAAAAAAAAAAAAAAAGTCGAAGAGGCAGACGCCATAGAAAAAGTCGAAGAAGTAGAAGTCGAAGAGGCAGAAGCCATAGAAAAAAATCGAAGTAAAAGTCAAAGAGGCAGAAGCCATAGAAACAGTCGAAGAAAAAGTCGAAGAGACAGAAGCCATGGAAAAAGTCTAAGAAGTAGAAGTCAAAGAAAAAGTCGAAGAGGCAGAAGCTATAGAAAAAAATCGAAGAAAAAGTCAAAGAGGCAGAAGCCATAGAAAAAGTCGAAGAAGTAGAAGTCGAAGAAAAAGTTGAAGAGGCAGAAGCCATAGAAAAAAATCAAAGAAAAAGTGGAAGAGGCAAAAGTCATAGAAAAATTTGAAAAGAAAAAGTCGAAGAAAAAGTCGAAGAGGCAGAGGCCATAGAAAAATTCGAAAAGAAAAACTCGAAGAAAAAGTCGAAGAGGCAGAAGCCATAGAAAAACTCGAAGAAGTAGAAGTTGAAGAAAAACTCGAAGGGGCAGAAGCCATAGAAAAAGTCGAAAAAGTAAAAGTCCAAGAAAAAGTCGAAGAGGCAGAAGCCATAGAAAAAATCAAAGAAAAAGTCGAAGAGGCAGAAGCCATAGAAAAAGTTGAAGAAGTAGAAGTCTGAGAAAAAGTCGAAGGGGCAGAAGCCATAGAAAAATATCAAAGAAAAAGTCGAAGAGGCAGAAGCCATAGAAAAACTCGAAGAAGTAGAAGTTGAAGAAAAAGTCGAAGAGGCAGAAGCCATAGAAAAACTCGAAGAAGTAGAAGTCAAAAAGGCAGAAGCCATAGAAAAAACTCGAACTAGAAGTCAAAGAGGCAGAAGCCACAGAAAAAAATCGAAGAAAAAGTCGAAGAGGCAGAAGCCATAGAAAAAGTCTAAGAAGTAGAAGTCGAAGAAACAGTCGAAGATGCAGAAGTCATAGAAAAAGTCGAAGAAGTAGAAGTCGAAGAGGCAGAAGCCATAGGAAAATTTGAAAAAAAAAAGTCGAAGAGGCAGAAGCCATAGAAAAAGTCGAAGGGGCAGAAGCCATAGAAAAAGTCGAAGAAGCAGAAGTCGAAGAGGCAGGAGCCATAGAAAAAAGTCGAAGAGGCAGAAGCCATAGAAAAAGTCGAAGAAGTAGAAGTCGAAGAGGCAGAAGCCATAGAAAAAGTTGAAGAAGTAGAAGTCAGAGAAAAATTCGAAGGGGCAGAAGCCATAGAAAAAAATCAAAGAAAAAGTCGAAGAGGCAGAAGCCATAGAAAAACTCGAAGAAGTAGAAGTTGAAGAAAAAGTCGAAGAGGCAGAAGCCATAGAAAAACTTGAGGAAGTAGAAGTCAAAAAGGCAGAAGCCACAGAAAAAAATCGAAGAAAAAGTCGAAGAGGCAGAAGCCATAGAAAAAGTCTAAGAAGTAGAAGTCGAAGAAACAGTCGAAGATGCAGAAGTCATAGAAAAAGTCGAAGAAGTAGAAGTCGAAGAGGCAGAAGCCATAGGAAAATTTGAAAAAAAAAAGTCGAAGAGGCAGAAGCCATAGAAAAAGTCGAAGAAGTAGAAGTCGGAGAAAAAGTCGAAGGGGCAGAAGCCATAGAAAAAAATCGAAGAAAAAGTCGAAGAGGCAGAAGCTATAGAAAAAGTCGAAGAAGTAGAAGTCGAAGAGGCAGAATCCATAGAAAAAGTCGAAGAAAAAGTCGAAGAGGCAGAAGCCATAGAAAAAGTTGAAGTAGTAGAAGTCGTAGAGGCAGAAGCCACAGAAGAAAATTGAGGATAAAGTCGAAGAGGCAGAGGCCATAGAAAAATTCTAAGTAAAAGTCGAACCGGCAGAAGCCATAGAAAAAGTCGAAGAAGTAGAAGTCGAAGAAAAAGTCGAAGAGGCAGAAGCCATAGAAAAAGTTGAAGAAGTAGAAGTAGAAGTCGATGAAAAAGTCGAAGATGCAGAAGTTATAGAAAAATTCGAAAAAAAAAAGTCAAAGAGGCAGAGGCTATAGAAAAAGTCGAAGTAGTAAAAGTCGAAGAAGCAGAAGCCATAGAAAAAGTCAAAGAAGTAGAAGTCGAAGAAAAAGTCGAAGATGCAGAAGCCAAAGAAAAAAATCTAAGAAAAAGTCGAAGAGGCAGAAGCCATACAAAAAGTCAAAGAAGTAGAAGTTGGAGAAAAAGTCGAAGATGTAGAAGTCATAGAAAAAGTCGAAGAAGCAGAAGTCGAAGAGGCAGAAGACATAGGAAAAAGTTGAAAAGGCAGAAGCCATAGAAAAATTTGAAAAAAAAGTCGAAGAGGCAGAAGCCATAGAAAAAGTCGAAGAAGTAGAAGTCGAAGAAAAAGTCGAAAGGGCTGAAGCCATAGAAAAAAATCGAAGAAAAAGTCGAAGAGGCAGAAGTCGAAGAAAAAGTCGAAGATGCAGAAGTCATAGAAAAATTCGAAAAGAAAAAGTCGAAGAAGCAGAAGTCGAAGAAAAAGTCGAAGAGGCAGAAGCCATAGAAAAAGTCAAAGAAGAAAAAATCAAAGAAAAAGTCGAAGAGGCAGAAGCCATAGAAAAAACTCGAAATAGTAGAAGTCGAAGAGGCAGAAGCCACAGAAGAAAATTGAGGAAAAAGTCGAAGAGGCAGAAGCCATAGAAAAAGTCGAAGAACTAGAAGTCGAAGTCGAAGAAAAAGTCGAAGAAAAAGTCAAAGGGGCAGAAGCCATAGAAAAAGTCGAAGAAGTAGAAGTCGAAAAAAAAAGTCGAAAGGGCAGAAGCCATAGAAAAAAATAAAAGAAAAAGTCGAAGAAGCAGAAGTCGAAGAAAAAGTCGAAGATCCAGAAGTCATAGAAAAATTCGAAAAGAAAAAGTCGAAGAAGCAGAAGTCGAAGAAAAAGTCGAAGAGGCAGAATCCATAGAAAAAGTCAAAGAAAAAGTCGAAGAGGCAGAAGCCATAGAAAAAACTCGAAATAGTAGAAGTCGAAGAGGCAGAAGCCACAGAAGAAAATTGAGGAAAAAGTCGAAGAGGCAGAAGCCATAGAAAAAGTCGAAGAACTAGAAGTCGAAGTCGAACAAAAAGTCGAAGATGCAGAAGTTACAGAAAAATTCGAAAAAAAAGTCGAATAGGCAGAGGCCATAGAAAAAGTCGAAGACGAAGAAGTCGAAGAAAAAGTCGAAGGGGCAGAAGCCACAGAAAAAAAATCGAAGAAAAAGTCGAAGAGGCAGAAGCCATAGAAAAAGTCGAAGAAAAATTCGAAGAGGCAGAAGCCATAGAAAAAATCGAAGAAAATGTAGAAGAGGCAGAAGCCATAGAAAAAGTCGAAGAAGTAGAGGTCGAAGAGGCAGAAGCCATGGAAAGAGTCTAAGAAGTAGAAGTCAAAGAAAAAGTCGAAGAGGCAGAAGCCATAGAAAAAATCAAAGAAAAAGTCGAAGAGGCAGAAGCCATAGAAAAAGTGGAAGAAGTAGAAGTTGAAGAAAAAGTCGAAGATGCAGAAGTTATAGAAAAATTTGAAAAAAAAAAAGTCGAAGAGGCAGAGGCCATAGAAAAAGTCGAAGAAGTAGAAGCCGAAGAAAAAGTCGAAGAGGCAGAAGCCACAGAAAAAATCGAAGAAGTAGAAGTCGAAGAAAAAGTCGAAGAGGCAGAAGCCATAGAAAAAAATCGAAAAAAAATGTCGAAGAGGCAGAAGTTATACAAAAAGTCGAAGAAGTAGAAGTCGAAGATGCAGAAGTCATAGAAAAATTCGAAAAGAAAAAGTCGAAGAAGTAGAAGTCGAAGAGGCAGAATCCATAGAAAAAGTCGAAGAAAAAGTCGAAGAGGCAGAAGCCATAGAAAAAAATTGAAGAAAATGTGGAAGAGGCAGAAGGCATAGAAAAAGTCGAAGAAAAAGTCGAAGAGGCAGAAGCCATAGAAAAAAATTGAAGAAAATGTAGAAGAGGCAGAAGCCATAGAAAAAAATCGAAGAAAATGTCGAAGAGGCAGAAGCCATAGAAAAATTTTAAGTAGAAGTCGAAGAGGCAGAAGCCATAGAAAAATTCGAAGAAGTAGAAGTCGAAGAAAAAGTCGAAGAGGCAGAAGCCATAAAAAAAGTCGAAGAAGCAGAAGTCGAAGAGGCAGAATCCATAGAAAAAGTCAAAGAAAAAGTCGACGAGGCAGAAGCCATAGAAAAAAATTGAAGAAAATGTAGAAGAGGCAGAAGCCATAGAAAAAGTCGAAGAAGTAGAAGTCGAAGAAAAAGTCGAAGAGGCAGAAGCCATAGAAAATAATCGAAGAAAATGTCGAAGAGGCAGAAGCCATAGAAAAAAATCGAAGAAAATGTCGAAGAAGCAGAAGCCATAGAAAAAGTTTAAGTAGAAGTCGAAGAGGCAGAAGCCATAGAAAAAGTCGAAGAAGTAGAAGTCGAAGAAAAAGTCTATGAGGCAGAAGCCATAAAAAAAGTCGAAGAAGCAGAAGTCGTAGAGGCAGAATCCATAGAAAAAAATCGAAAAAAAATGTAAAAGAGGCAGAAGCCATAGAAAAAGTGGAAGAAGTAGAAGTCGAAGAAAAAGTCGAAGATGCAGAAGTTATAGAAAAATTTGAAAAAAAAAAAGTCGAAGAGGCAGAGGCCATAGAAAAAAATCGACGAAAATGTAGAAGAGGCAGAAGCCATAGAAAAAGTCGAAGAAGTAGAAGTCGAAGAAAAAGTTGAAGATGCAGAAGCCATAGATAAACTCAAAGAAGTAGATGTCGAAGAGGCAGAAGCCATAGGAAAAATGAAAAAAAAAAAAAAAAAGTCGAAGAGGCAGACGCCATAGAAAAAGTCGAAGAAGTAGAAGTCGAAGAGGCAGAAGCCATAGAAAAAAATCGAAGTAAAAGTCAAAGAGGCAGAAGCCATAGAAACAGTCGAAGAAAAAGTCGAAGAGACAGAAGCCATGGAAAAAGTCTAAGAAGTAGAAGTCAAAGAAAAAGTCGAAGAGGCAGAAGCTATAGAAAAAAATCGAAGAAAAAGTCAAAGAGGCAGAAGCCATAGAAAAAGTCGAAGAAGTAGAAGTCGAAGAAAAAGTTGAAGAGGCAGAAGCCATAGAAAAAAATCAAAGAAAAAGTGGAAGAGGCAAAAGTCATAGAAAAATTTGAAAAGAAAAAGTCGAAGAAAAAGTCGAAGAGGCAGAGGCCATAGAAAAATTCGAAAAGAAAAACTCGAAGAAAAAGTCGAAGAGGCAGAAGCCATAGAAAAACTCGAAGAAGTAGAAGTTGAAGAAAAACTCGAAGGGGCAGAAGCCATAGAAAAAGTCGAAAAAGTAAAAGTCCAAGAAAAAGTCGAAGAGGCAGAAGCCATAGAAAAAATCAAAGAAAAAGTCGAAGAGGCAGAAGCCATAGAAAAAGTTGAAGAAGTAGAAGTCTGAGAAAAAGTCGAAGGGGCAGAAGCCATAGAAAAATATCAAAGAAAAAGTCGAAGAGGCAGAAGCCATAGAAAAACTCGAAGAAGTAGAAGTTGAAGAAAAAGTCGAAGAGGCAGAAGCCATAGAAAAACTCGAAGAAGTAGAAGTCAAAAAGGCAGAAGCCATAGAAAAAACTCGAACTAGAAGTCAAAGAGGCAGAAGCCACAGAAAAAAATCGAAGAAAAAGTCGAAGAGGCAGAAGCCATAGAAAAAGTCTAAGAAGTAGAAGTCGAAGAAACAGTCGAAGATGCAGAAGTCATAGAAAAAGTCGAAGAAGTAGAAGTCGAAGAGGCAGAAGCCATAGGAAAATTTGAAAAAAAAAAGTCGAAGAGGCAGAAGCCATAGAAAAAGTCGAAGGGGCAGAAGCCATAGAAAAAGTCGAAGAAGCAGAAGTCGAAGAGGCAGGAGCCATAGAAAAAAGTCGAAGAGGCAGAAGCCATAGAAAAAGTCGAAGAAGTAGAAGTCGAAGAGGCAGAAGCCATAGAAAAAGTTGAAGAAGTAGAAGTCAGAGAAAAATTCGAAGGGGCAGAAGCCATAGAAAAAAATCAAAGAAAAAGTCGAAGAGGCAGAAGCCATAGAAAAACTCGAAGAAGTAGAAGTTGAAGAAAAAGTCGAAGAGGCAGAAGCCATAGAAAAACTTGAGGAAGTAGAAGTCAAAAAGGCAGAAGCCACAGAAAAAAATCGAAGAAAAAGTCGAAGAGGCAGAAGCCATAGAAAAAGTCTAAGAAGTAGAAGTCGAAGAAACAGTCGAAGATGCAGAAGTCATAGAAAAAGTCGAAGAAGTAGAAGTCGAAGAGGCAGAAGCCATAGGAAAATTTGAAAAAAAAAAGTCGAAGAGGCAGAAGCCATAGAAAAAGTCGAAGAAGTAGAAGTCGGAGAAAAAGTCGAAGGGGCAGAAGCCATAGAAAAAAATCGAAGAAAAAGTCGAAGAGGCAGAAGCTATAGAAAAAGTCGAAGAAGTAGAAGTCGAAGAGGCAGAATCCATAGAAAAAGTCGAAGAAAAAGTCGAAGAGGCAGAAGCCATAGAAAAAGTTGAAGTAGTAGAAGTCGTAGAGGCAGAAGCCACAGAAGAAAATTGAGGATAAAGTCGAAGAGGCAGAGGCCATAGAAAAATTCTAAGTAAAAGTCGAACCGGCAGAAGCCATAGAAAAAGTCGAAGAAGTAGAAGTCGAAGAAAAAGTCGAAGAGGCAGAAGCCATAGAAAAAGTTGAAGAAGTAGAAGTAGAAGTCGATGAAAAAGTCGAAGATGCAGAAGTTATAGAAAAATTCGAAAAAAAAAAAGTCAAAGAGGCAGAGGCTATAGAAAAAGTCGAAGTAGTAAAAGTCGAAGAAGCAGAAGCCATAGAAAAAGTCAAAGAAGTAGAAGTCGAAGAAAAAGTCGAAGATGCAGAAGCCAAAGAAAAAAATCTAAGAAAAAGTCGAAGAGGCAGAAGCCATACAAAAAGTCAAAGAAGTAGAAGTTGGAGAAAAAGTCGAAGATGTAGAAGTCATAGAAAAAGTCGAAGAAGCAGAAGTCGAAGAGGCAGAAGACATAGGAAAAAGTTGAAAAGGCAGAAGCCATAGAAAAATTTGAAAAAAAAGTCGAAGAGGCAGAAGCCATAGAAAAAGTCGAAGAAGTAGAAGTCGAAGAAAAAGTCGAAAGGGCTGAAGCCATAGAAAAAAATCGAAGAAAAAGTCGAAGAGGCAGAAGTCGAAGAAAAAGTCGAAGATGCAGAAGTCATAGAAAAATTCGAAAAGAAAAAGTCGAAGAAGCAGAAGTCGAAGAAAAAGTCGAAGAGGCAGAAGCCATAGAAAAAGTCAAAGAAGAAAAAATCAAAGAAAAAGTCGAAGAGGCAGAAGCCATAGAAAAAACTCGAAATAGTAGAAGTCGAAGAGGCAGAAGCCACAGAAGAAAATTGAGGAAAAAGTCGAAGAGGCAGAAGCCATAGAAAAAGTCGAAGAACTAGAAGTCGAAGTCGAAGAAAAAGTCGAAGAAAAAGTCAAAGGGGCAGAAGCCATAGAAAAAGTCGAAGAAGTAGAAGTCGAAAAAAAAAGTCGAAAGGGCAGAAGCCATAGAAAAAAATAAAAGAAAAAGTCGAAGAAGCAGAAGTCGAAGAAAAAGTCGAAGATCCAGAAGTCATAGAAAAATTCGAAAAGAAAAAGTCGAAGAAGCAGAAGTCGAAGAAAAAGTCGAAGAGGCAGAATCCATAGAAAAAGTCAAAGAAAAAGTCGAAGAGGCAGAAGCCATAGAAAAAACTCGAAATAGTAGAAGTCGAAGAGGCAGAAGCCACAGAAGAAAATTGAGGAAAAAGTCGAAGAGGCAGAAGCCATAGAAAAAGTCGAAGAACTAGAAGTCGAAGTCGAACAAAAAGTCGAAGATGCAGAAGTTACAGAAAAATTCGAAAAAAAAGTCGAATAGGCAGAGGCCATAGAAAAAGTCGAAGACGAAGAAGTCGAAGAAAAAGTCGAAGGGGCAGAAGCCACAGAAAAAAAATCGAAGAAAAAGTCGAAGAGGCAGAAGCCATAGAAAAAGTCGAAGAAAAATTCGAAGAGGCAGAAGCCATAGAAAAAATCGAAGAAAATGTAGAAGAGGCAGAAGCCATAGAAAAAGTCGAAGAAGTAGAGGTCGAAGAGGCAGAAGCCATGGAAAGAGTCTAAGAAGTAGAAGTCAAAGAAAAAGTCGAAGAGGCAGAAGCCATAGAAAAAATCAAAGAAAAAGTCGAAGAGGCAGAAGCCATAGAAAAAGTGGAAGAAGTAGAAGTTGAAGAAAAAGTCGAAGATGCAGAAGTTATAGAAAAATTTGAAAAAAAAAAAGTCGAAGAGGCAGAGGCCATAGAAAAAGTCGAAGAAGTAGAAGCCGAAGAAAAAGTCGAAGAGGCAGAAGCCACAGAAAAAATCGAAGAAGTAGAAGTCGAAGAAAAAGTCGAAGAGGCAGAAGCCATAGAAAAAAATCGAAAAAAATGTCGAAGAGGCAGAAGTTATACAAAAAGTCGAAGAAGTAGAAGTCGAAGATGCAGAAGCCATAGAAAAAAATTGAAGAAAATGTAGAAGAGGCAGAAGCCATAGAAAAAAATCGAAGAAAATGTCGAAGAGGCAGAAGCCATAGAAAAATTTTAAGTAGAAGTCGAAGAGGCAGAAGCCATAGAAAAATTCGAAGAAGTAGAAGTCGAAGAGGCAGAATCCATAGAAAAAGTCAAAGAAAAAGTCGACGAGGCAGAAGCCATAGAAAAAAATTGAAGAAAATGTAGAAGAGGCAGAAGCCATAGAAAAAGTCGAAGAAGTAGAAGTCGAAGAAAAAGTCGAAGAGGCAGAAGCCATAGAAAATAATCGAAGAAAATGTCGAAGAGGCAGAAGCCATAGAAAAAAATCGAAGAAAATGTCGAAGAAGCAGAAGCCATAGAAAAAGTTTAAGTAGAAGTCGAAGAGGCAGAAGCCATAGAAAAAGTCGAAGAAGTAGAAGTCGAAGAAAAAGTCTATGAGGCAGAAGCCATAAAAAAAGTCGAAGAAGCAGAAGTCGTAGAGGCAGAATCCATAGAAAAAAATCGAAAAAAATGTAAAAGAGGCAGAAGCCATAGAAAAAGTGGAAGAAGTAGAAGTCGAAGAAAAAGTCGAAGATGCAGAAGTTATAGAAAAATTTGAAAAAAAAAAAGTCGAAGAGGCAGAGGCCATAGAAAAAAATCGACGAAAATGTAGAAGAGGCAGAAGCCATAGAAAAAGTCGAAGAAGTAGAAGTCGAAGAAAAAGTTGAAGATGCAGAAGCCATAGATAAACTCAAAGAAGTAGATGTCGAAGAGGCAGAAGCCATAGGAAAAATGAAAAAAAAAAAAAAAAAGTCGAAGAGGCAGACGCCATAGAAAAAGTCGAAGAAGTAGAAGTCGAAGAGGCAGAAGCCATAGAAAAAAATCGAAGTAAAAGTCAAAGAGGCAGAAGCCATAGAAACAGTCGAAGAAAAAGTCGAAGAGACAGAAGCCATGGAAAAAGTCTAAGAAGTAGAAGTCAAAGAAAAAGTCGAAGAGGCAGAAGCTATAGAAAAAAATCGAAGAAAAAGTCAAAGAGGCAGAAGCCATAGAAAAAGTCGAAGAAGTAGAAGTCGAAGAAAAAGTTGAAGAGGCAGAAGCCATAGAAAAAAATCAAAGAAAAAGTGGAAGAGGCAAAAGTCATAGAAAAATTTGAAAAGAAAAAGTCGAAGAAAAAGTCGAAGAGGCAGAGGCCATAGAAAAATTCGAAAAGAAAAACTCGAAGAAAAAGTCGAAGAGGCAGAAGCCATAGAAAAACTCGAAGAAGTAGAAGTTGAAGAAAAACTCGAAGGGGCAGAAGCCATAGAAAAAGTCGAAAAAGTAAAAGTCCAAGAAAAAGTCGAAGAGGCAGAAGCCATAGAAAAAATCAAAGAAAAAGTCGAAGAGGCAGAAGCCATAGAAAAAGTTGAAGAAGTAGAAGTCTGAGAAAAAGTCGAAGGGGCAGAAGCCATAGAAAAATATCAAAGAAAAAGTCGAAGAGGCAGAAGCCATAGAAAAACTCGAAGAAGTAGAAGTAAAAAAGGCAGAAGCCATAGAAAAAACTCGAACTAGAAGTCAAAGAGGCAGAAGCCACAGAAAAAAATCGAAGAAAAAGTCGAAGAGGCAGAAGCCATAGAAAAAGTCTAAGAAGTAGAAGTCGAAGAAACAGTCGAAGATGCAGAAGTCATAGAAAAAGTCGAAGAAGTAGAAGTCGAAGAGGCAGAAGCCATAGGAAAATTTGAAAAAAAAAAGTCGAAGAGGCAGAAGCCATAGAAAAAGTCGAAGATGTAGAAGTCATAGAAAAAGTCGAAGAAGCAGAAGTCGAAGAGGCAGGAGCCATAGAAAAAAGTCGAAGAGGCAGAAGCCATAGAAAAAGTCGAAGAAGTAGAAGTCGAAGAGGCAGAAGCCATAGAAAAAGTTGAAGAAGTAGAAGTCAGAGAAAAATTCGAAGGGGCAGAAGCCATAGAAAAAAATCAAAGAAAAAGTCGAAGAGGCAGAAGCCATAGAAAAACTCGAAGAAGTAGAAGTTGAAGAAAAAGTCGAAGAGGCAGAAGCCATAGAAAAACTTGAGGAAGTAGAAGTCAAAAAGGCAGAAGCCACAGAAAAAAATCGAAGAAAAAGTCGAAGAGGCAGAAGCCATAGAAAAAGTCTAAGAAGTAGAAGTCGAAGAAACAGTCGAAGATGCAGAAGTCATAGAAAAAGTCGAAGAAGTAGAAGTCGAAGAGGCAGAAGCCATAGGAAAATTTGAAAAAAAAAAGTCGAAGAGGCAGAAGCAATAGAAAAAGTCGAAGAAGTAGAAGTCGGAGAAAAAGTCGAAGGGGCAGAAGCCATAGAAAAAAATCGAAGAAAAAGTCGAAGAGGCAGAAGCTATAGAAAAAGTCGAAGAAGTAGAAGTCGAAGAGGCAGAATCCATAGAAAAAGTCGAAGAAAAAGTCGAAGAGGCAGAAGCCATAGAAAAAGTTGAAGTAGTAGAAGTCGTAGAGGCAGAAGCCACAGAAGAAAATTGAGGATAAAGTCGAAGAGGCAGAGGCCATAGAAAAATTCTAAGTAAAAGTCGAACCGGCAGAAGCCATAGAAAAAGTCGAAGAAGTAGAAGTAGAAGTCGATGAAAAAGTCGAAGATGCAGAAGTTATAGAAAAAGTTGAAGAAGTAGAAGTAGAAGTCGATGAAAAAGTCGAAGAGGCAGAAGCCATAGAAAAAGTTGAAGAAGTAGAAGTAGAAGTCGATGAAAAAGTCGAAGATGCAGAAGTTATAGAAAAATTCGAAAAAAAAAAGTCAAAGAGGCAGAGGCTATAGAAAAAGTCGAAGTAGTAAAAGTCGAAGAGGCAGAAGCCATAGAAAAAGTCAAAGAAGTAGAAGTCGAAGAAAAAGTCGAAGATGCAGAAGCCAAAGAAAAAAAATCTAAGAAAAAGTCGAAGAGGCAGAAGCCATACAAAAAGTCAAAGAAGTAGAAGTTGGAGAAAAAGTCGAAGATGTAGAAGTCATAGAAAAAGTCGAAGAAGCAGAAGTCGAAGAGGCAGAAGACATAGGAAAAAGTTGAAAAGGCAGAAGCCATAGAAAAATTTGAAAAAAAAGTCGAAGAGGCAGAAGCCATAGAAAAAGTCGAAGAAGTAGAAGTCGAAGAAAAAGTCGAAAGGGCTGAAGCCATAGAAAAAAATCGAAGAAAAAGTCGAAGAGGCAGAAGTCGAAGAAAAAGTCGAAGATGCAGAAGTCATAGAAAAATTCGAAAAGAAAAAGTCGAAGAAGGAGAAGTCGAAGAAAAAGTCGAAGAGGCAGAATCCATAGAAAAAGTCGAAGAAAAATTCGAAAAGAAAAAGTCGAAGAAGCAGAAGTCGAAGAAAAAGTCGAAGAGGCAGAAGCCATAGAAAAAGTCAAAGAAGAAAAAATCAAAGAAAAAGTCGAAGAGGCAGAAGCCATAGAAAAAACTCGAAATAGTAGAAGTCGAAGAGGCAGAAGCCACAGAAGAAAATTGAGGAAAAAGTCGAAGAGGCAGAAGCCATAGAAAAAGTCGAAGAACTAGAAGTCGAAGTCGAAGAAAAAGTCGAAGATGCAGAAGTTATAGAAAAATTCGAAAAAAAAGTCGAGTAGGCAGAGGCCATAGAAAAAGTCGAAGAAAAAGTCAAAGGGGCAGAAGCCATAGAAAAAGTCGAAGAAGTAGAAGTCGAAAAAAAAAGTCGAAAGGGCAGAAGCCATAGAAAAAAATAAAAGAAAAAGTCGAAGAAGCAGAAGTCGAAGAAAAAGTCGAAGATCCAGAA
>JAMKFB010000304.1:158729-193365 GCA_036247105.1 Cirrhinus mrigala
TTCTTCGACTTTTTCTTCGAATTCTACTTCTTTGACTTTTTCTATGGCCTCTGCCTCTTCGACTTTTTCTTCATTTTTTTTCTATGGCTTCTGCATCTTCAACTTTTTCTTCGACTTCTACTTCTTGTACTTTTTCTATGGCTTCTGCCTCTTCGACTTTTTCTTCATTTTTTTTCTATGGCTTCTGCATCTTCGACTTTTTCTTCGACTTTTACTTCTTCAACTTTTTCTTTGGCTTCTGCCTCTTTGACTTTTCCTTCGACTTTTTGTATGGCTTCTGCCGCTTCAACTTTTTCCTATATCTTCTGCCTATTCGACTTCTACTTCGACTTTTTCTATGACCTCTGCATCTTCGACTTTTTCATCTACTTCGACTTCTGCTTCTTCGACTTTTTCTTTGGCTTCTGCCTCTTTAACTTTTTCTTCGACTTTTTCTATGGCTTCTGCGTCTTCGACTTTTTCTTCGATTTTTTTCTATGGCTTCTGCCTTTTCAACTTTTTCCTATGGCTCCTGCCTCTTCGACTTCTGCTTCTTCAACTTTTTCTATGACTTCTACATCTTCGACTTTTTCTTCGACTTCTACTTCTTCGACTTTTTCCATGGCTTCTGCTTCTTCGACTTTTTTTTCGCCTTTTTTATGGCTTCGGCCTCTTCGACATTTTCTTCGATTTTTTTCTATGGCTTCTGCCTCTTCGACTTTTTCTTCAACTTCTACTTCTTTGACTTTTTCTATGGCTTCTGCCTCTTTTACATTTTTTTTCGATTTTTTTCTATGGATTCTGCCTCTTCGACTTCTGCTTCTTCGACTTTTTTTATGGCTTCTGCCTCATCGACTTTTTCTTCGACTTCTACTTCTTCGACTTTTTCTATGGCTTCTGCCTCTTCGACTTCTACTTAAACTTTTTCTATGGCTTCTGCTTCTTCGACATTTTCTTCGATTTTTTTCTATGGCTTCTGCCTCTTCGACATTTTCTTCGATTATTTTCTATGGCTTCTGCCTCTTCGACATTTTCTTCGATTATTTTCTATGGCTTCTGCCTCTTCAACTTTTTCTTCGACTTCTACTTCTTCGACTTTTTCTATGGCTTCTGCCTCTTCTACATTTTCTTCAATTTTTTTCTATGGCTTCTGCCTCGTCGACTTTTTCTTTGACTTTTTCTATGGATTCTGCCTCTTCGACTTCTGCTTCTTCGACTTTTTTTATGGCTTCTGCCTCTTCGACTTTTTCTTCGACTTCTACTTCTTCGAATTTTTCTATGGCTTCTGCCTCTTCGACTTCTACTTAAAATTTTTCTATGGCTTCTGCTTCTTCGACTTTTTTTTGAATTTTTCTATGGCTTCTGCCTCTTCGACATTTTCTTCGATTTTTTTCTATGGCTTCTGCCTCTTTTACATTTTTTTTCGATTTTTTTCTATGGATTCTGCCTCTTCGACTTCTGCTTCTTCGACTTTTTTTATGGCTTCTGCCTCATCGACTTTTTCTTCGACTTCTACTTCTTCGACTTTTTCTTCGACTTCTACTTCTTTGACTTTTTCTATGGCTTCTGCCTCTTTTACATTTTTTTTCGATTTTTTTCTATGGATTCTGCCTCTTCGACTTCTGCTTCTTCGACTTTTTTTATGGCTTCTGCCTCATCGACTTTTTCTTCGACTTCTACTTCTTCGACTTTTTCTATGGCTTCTGCCTCTTCGACTTCTACTTAAACTTTTTCTATGGCTTCTGCTTCTTCGACATTTTCTTCGATTTTTTTCTATGGCTTCTGCCTCTTCGACATTTTCTTCGACTTCTACTTCTTCGAATTTTTCTATGGCTTCTGCCTCTTCGACTTCTACTTAAAATTTTTCTATGGCTTCTGCTTCTTCGACTTTTTTTCGAATTTTTCTATGGCTTCTGCCTCTTCTACATTTTCTTCAATTTTTTTCTATGGCTTCTGCCTCTTCGACTTTTTCTTCGATTTTTTCTATGGCTTCTGCCTCTTCAACTTTTTCTTCGACTTCTACTTCTTCGACTTTTTCTATGGCTTCTGCCTCTTCTACATTTTCTTCAATTTTTTTCTATGGCTTCTGCCTCGTCGACTTTTTCTTTGACTTTTTCTATGGATTCTGCCTCTTCGACTTCTGCTTCTTCGACTTTTTTTATGGCTTCTGCCTCTTCGACTTTTTCTTCGACTTCTACTTCTTCCACTTTTTCTATGGCTTCTGCCTCTTTTACATTTTTTTTTGATTTTTTTCTATGGATTCTGCCTCTACGACTTCTGCTTCTTCGACTTTTTTTATGGCTTCTGCCTCATCGACTTTTTCTTCGACTTCTACTTCTTCGACTTTTTCTATGGCTTCTGCCTCTTCGACTTCTACTTAAACTTTTTCTATGGCTTCTGCTTCTTCGACATTTTCTTTGATTTTTTTGTATGGCTTCTGCCTCTTCGACATTTTCTTCGATTATTTTCTATGGCTTCTGCCTCTTCGACTTTTTCTTCGACTTCTACTTCTTCGACTTTTTCTATGGCTTCTGCCTCTTCTACATTTTCTTCAATTTTTTTCTATGGCTTCTGCCTCGTCGACTTTTTCTTTGACTTTTTCTATGGATTCTGCCTCTTCGACTTCTGCTTCTTCGACTTTTTTTTTCTAATTTTTCTATGAATTCTGCATCTTCGACTTTTTCTTCACCTTCTACTTTTTGGACATTTTCCTTTGGCTTCTGTCTCTTTGACTTTTACTTCGATTTTTTTCTATGGCTTCTGCCTCTTCGACTTTTATTTCTTCGACTTTTTCTATGGCTTCTGCCTCTTCGACTTTTTTTTCGAATTTTTCTATGGCTTCTGCCTCTTCGACTTTTTCTTTGACTTCTTCTTCTTCGACTTTTTCCATGGCTTCTGCCTCTTTGACTGTTTCTTCGACTTTTTCTTCGAATTCTACTTCTTTGACTTTTTCTATGGCCTCTGCCTCTTCGACTTTTACTACTTCGACTTTTTCTATAACTTCTGCATCTTCGACTTTTTCTTCAGCTTCTACTTCTTCGACTTTTTCTTTTCAAATTTTTCTATGACTTCTGCCTCTTTGACTTTTTCTTCGACTTCTACTTCTTCGACTTTTTCTATGGCTTCTGCCTCTTCGACTTTTTCATTAAATTTTTTTCTTTGGCTTCTGCCTCTTCGACTTCTACTTCTTCGAGTTTTTTCTATGGCTTCTGCCACTTCGACTTTTTCTTCGACTTCTACTTCTTCGACTTTTTCTATGGCTTCTGCCTCTTCTACACTTTCTTCGACTTCTACTTCTTCGACTTTTTCTATGACATCTGCCTCTTTGACTTTTTCTTCGGCTTCTACTTCTTCGACTTTTTCTATGGCCTCTGCCTCTTCGACTTTTTCTTCATTTTTTTTCTATGGCTTCTGCATCTTCAACTTTTTCTTCGACTTCTACTTCTTGTACTTTTTCTATGGCTTCTGCCTCTTCGACTTTTTCTTCATTTTTTTTCTATGGCTTCTGCATCTTCGACTTTTTCTTCGACTTTTACTTCTTCAACTTTTTCTTTGGCTTCTGCCTCTTTGACTTTTCCTTCGACTTTTTGTATGGCTTCTGCCGCTTCAACTTTTTCCTATATCTTCTGCCTATTCGACTTCTACTTCGACTTTTTCTATGACCTCTGCATCTTCGACTTTTTCATCTACTTCGACTTCTGCTTCTTCGACTTTTTCTTTGGCTTCTGCCTCTTTAACTTTTTCTTCGACTTTTTCTATGGCTTCTGCGTCTTCGACTTTTTCTTCGATTTTTTTCTATGGCTTCTGCCTTTTCAACTTTTTCCTATGGCTCCTGCCTCTTCGACTTCTGCTTCTTCAACTTTTTCTATGACTTCTACATCTTCGACTTTTTCTTCGACTTCTACTTCTTCGACTTTTTCCATGGCTTCTGCTTCTTCGACTTTTTTTCGCCTTTTTTATGGCTTCGGCCTCTTCGACATTTTCTTCGATTTTTTTCTATGGCTTCTGCCTCTTCGACTTTTTCTTCAACTTCTACTTCTTTGACTTTTTCTATGGCTTCTGCCTCTTTTACATTTTTTTCGATTTTTTTCTATGGATTCTGCCTCTTCGACTTCTGCTTCTTCGACTTTTTTTATGGCTTCTGCCTCATCGACTTTTTCTTCGACTTCTACTTCTTCGACTTTTTCTATGGCTTCTGCCTCTTCGACTTCTACTTAAACTTTTTCTATGGCTTCTGCTTCTTCGACATTTTCTTCGATTTTTTTCTATGGCTTCTGCCTCTTCGACATTTTCTTCGATTATTTTCTATGGCTTCTGCCTCTTCGACATTTTCTTCGATTATTTTCTATGGCTTCTGCCTCTTCAACTTTTTCTTCGACTTCTACTTCTTCGACTTTTTCTATGGCTTCTGCCTCTTCTACATTTTCTTCAATTTTTTTCTATGGCTTCTGCCTCGTCGACTTTTTCTTTGACTTTTTCTATGGATTCTGCCTCTTCGACTTCTGCTTCTTCGACTTTTTTTATGGCTTCTGCCTCTTCGACTTTTTCTTCGACTTCTACTTCTTCGAATTTTTCTATGGCTTCTGCCTCTTCGACTTCTACTTAAAATTTTTCTATGGCTTCTGCTTCTTCGACTTTTTTTTGAATTTTTCTATGGCTTCTGCCTCTTCGACATTTTCTTCGATTTTTTTCTATGGCTTCTGCCTCTTTTACATTTTTTTCGATTTTTTTCTATGGATTCTGCCTCTTCGACTTCTGCTTCTTCGACTTTTTTTATGGCTTCTGCCTCATCGACTTTTTCTTCGACTTCTACTTCTTCGACTTTTTCTTCGACTTCTACTTCTTTGACTTTTTCTATGGCTTCTGCCTCTTTTACATTTTTTTCGATTTTTTTCTATGGATTCTGCCTCTTCGACTTCTGCTTCTTCGACTTTTTTTATGGCTTCTGCCTCATCGACTTTTTCTTCGACTTCTACTTCTTTGACTTTTTCTATGGCTTCTGCCTCTTCGACTTCTACTTAAACTTTTTCTATGGCTTCTGCTTCTTCGACATTTTCTTCGATTTTTTTCTATGGCTTCTGCCTCTTCGACATTTTCTTCGACTTCTACTTCTTCGAATTTTTCTATGGCTTCTGCCTCTTCGACTTCTACTTAAAATTTTTCTATGGCTTCTGCTTCTTCGACTTTTTTTCGAATTTTTCTATGGCTTCTGCCTCTTCTACATTTTCTTCAATTTTTTTCTATGGCTTCTGCCTCTTCGACTTTTTCTTCGATTTTTTCTATGGCTTCTGCCTCTTCAACTTTTTCTTCGACTTCTACTTCTTCGACTTTTTCTATGGCTTCTGCCTCTTCTACATTTTCTTCAATTTTTTTCTATGGCTTCTGCCTCGTCGACTTTTTCTTTGACTTTTTCTATGGATTCTGCCTCTTCGACTTCTGCTTCTTCGACTTTTTTTATGGCTTCTGCCTCTTCGACTTTTTCTTCGACTTCTACTTCTTCCACTTTTTCTATGGCTTCTGCCTCTTTTACATTTTTTTTTCGATTTTTTTCTATGGATTCTGCCTCTACGACTTCTGCTTCTTCGACTTTTTTTATGGCTTCTGCCTCATCGACTTTTTCTTCGACTTCTACTTCTTCGACTTTTTCTATGGCTTCTGCCTCTTCGACTTCTACTTAAACTTTTTCTATGGCTTCTGCTTCTTCGACATTTTCTTTGATTTTTTTGTATGGCTTCTGCCTCTTCGACATTTTCTTCGATTATTTTCTATGGCTTCTGCCTCTTCGACTTTTTCTTCGACTTCTACTTCTTCGACTTTTTCTATGGCTTCTGCCTCTTCTACATTTTCTTCAATTTTTTTCTATGGCTTCTGCCTCGTCGACTTTTTCTTTGACTTTTTCTATGGATTCTGCCTCTTCGACTTCTGCTTCTTCGACTTTTTTTATGGCTTCTGCCTCTTCGACTTTTTCTTCGACTTCTACTTCTTCGAATTTTTCTATGGCTTCTACCTCTTCGACTTCTACTTAAAATTTTTCCATGGCTTCTGCTTCTTCGACTTCTACTTAAAATTTTTCTATGGCTTCTGCCTCTTCGACATTTTCTTCGATTTTTTTCTATGGCTTCTGCCTCTTCTACATTTTCTTCAATTTTTTTCTATGGCTTCTGCCTCTTCGACTTTTTCTTCGACTTTTTCTATGCCTTCTGCCTCTTCCACATTTTCTTCAATTTTTTTCTATGGCTTCTGCCTCTTCGACTTTTTCTTCGACTTTTTCTATGGATTCTGCCTCTTCGACTTCTACTTCTTTGACTTTTTCTTTTCGAATTTTTCTATGACTTCTGCATCTTCGACTTCTACTTCTTTGACTTTTTGTATAACTTCTGCCTCTTCGACATTTTTTTCGATTTTTTTCTATGGCTTCTGCCTCTTCGACTTTTTCTTCGACTTCTACTTCTTCGATTTTTTCTGTGGCTTCTGCCTCTTCGACTTTTTCTTCGGCTTCTACTTCTTCGACTTTTTCTATGGCCTCTGCCTCTTCGACTTTTTTTTTTTCAAATTTTTCTATAACTTCTGCATCTTCGACTTTTTCTTCAACTTCTACTTCTTCCACTTTTTCTATGGCTTCTGCCTCTTCGACTTTTTCTTTGATTTTTTCTATGGCTTCTGCCTCTTCGACTTTTTCTTTGACTTCTACTTCTTAGACTCTTTCCATGGCTTCTGCCTCTTCGACCTCTACTTCTTCGACTTTTTCTATGGCTTCTGCCTCTTCTACATTTTCTTCGATTTTTTCTATGGCTTCTGCCTCTTCTAATTTTTCTTCGACTTTTTCTATGGCTTCTGCCTCTTCGACTTTTTCTTCGATTTTTTTTCTATGGCTTCTGCCCTTTCGACTTTTTCTTCGACTTCTACTTCTTCGACTTTTTCTATGGCTTCTGCCTCTTCGACTTTTTTTTCAAATTTTTCTATGGCTTCTGCCTTTTCAACTTTTTCCTATGGCTTCTGCCTCTTCGACTTCTGCTTCTTCGACTTTTTCTATGACTTCTACATCTTCGACTTTTTCTTCGACTTCTACTTCTTAGACTTTTTCCATGGCTTCTGCCTCTTCGACTTTTTCTTCGACTTCTACTTCTTTCACTTTTTCCTATGGCTTCTGCTTCTTCGACTTTTTCTTCGACTGCTTCTATGGCTTCTGCCTCTTCGACTTCTACTTCTTCGACTTTTTCTGCGAATTCTACTTCTTCAACTTTTTTTTCAAATGTTTCTATGGCTTCTGCCCCTTCGACTTTTTCTTCGACTTCTTCGTCTTCGACTTTTTCTATGGCCTCTGCCTATTCGACTTTTTTTTTCGAATTTTTCTATGGCTTCTGCATCTTCGACTTTTTGTTCGACTTCGACTTCTAGTTCTTCGACTTTTTCTATGGCTTCTGCCTCTTCGACTTTTTCCTCAATTTTCTTCTGTGGCTTCTGCCTCTTCGACTTCTACTATTTCGAGTTTTTTCTATGGCTTCTGCCTCTTCGACTTTTTCTTTGACTTTTTCTATGGATTCTGCCTCTTCGACTTTTTCTTCGACTTCTGCTTCTTCGACTTTTTCTTTTCGAATTTTTCTATGACTTCTGGATCTTCGACTTTTTCTTCGACTTCTGCTTCTTCGACTTTTTCTTTTATTTTTTTCTATGGCTTCTGCCCTTTCGACTTTTTTTTTCGACTTCTACTTCTTCGACTTTTTCTATGGCTTCTGCCCCTTTGACTTTTTCTTCGACTTTTTCTATGGCCTCTGCCTATTCGACTTTTTTTTTCGAATTTTTCTATAACTTCTGCATCTTCGACTTTTTCTTCGACTTCGACTTCTAGTTCTTCGACTTTTTCTATGGCTTCTGCCTCTTCGACTTTTTCCTCAATTTTCTTCTGTGGCTTCTGCCTCTTCGACTTCTACTATTTCGAGTTTTTTCTATGGCTTCTGCCTCTTCGACTTTTTCTTTGATTTTTTCTTCTTTGACTTTTTCTATGGCTTCTGCCTCTTCGACTTTTTCTTCGACTTCTGCTTCTTCGACTTTTTCTTTTCGAATTTTTCTTCGACTTTTTCTATGGATTCTGCCTCTTCGACTTTTTCTTCGACTTCTCCTTCTTCGACTTTTTCTTTTCGAATTTTTCTATGACTTCTGCATCTTCGACTTTTTCTTCGACTTCTGCCTCTTCGACTTTTTCTTCGATTTTTTTCTATGGCTTCTGCCCTTTCGACTTTTTCTTCGACTTCTACTTCTTCGACTTTTTCTATGGCTTCTGCCTCTTCGACTTTTTTTTCAAATTTTTCTATGGCTTCTGCCTTTTCAACTTTTTCCTATGTCTTCTGCCTCTTCGACTTCTGCTTCTTCGACTTTTTCTATGACTTCTACATCTTCGACTTTTTCTCCAACTTCTACTTCTTTGACTTTTTGTATGGCTTCTGCCTCTTCGACTTTTTCTTAGATTTTTTTCTTTGGCTTCTGCATCTTCGACTTTTTCTTCGACTTCTACTTCTTTGACTTTTTCTATGGCTTCTGCCTCTTCGACTTTTACTACTTCGACTTTTTCTATAGCCTCTGCCTCTTTGACTTTTTTTTTTCGAATTTTTCTATAACTTCTGCATCTTCGACTTTTTCATCGACTTCTACTTCTACTTCTTCAACTTTTTCTATGGCTTCTGCCTCTTCGACTTTTTCTTCGACTTCTACTTCTTCGACTTTTTCTATGGCTTCTGCCGGTTCGACTTTTACTTAGAATTTTTCTATGGCCTCTGCCTCTTCGACTTTAACCTCAATTTTCTTCTGTGGCTTCTGCCTCTACGACTTCTACTACTTCAACTTTTTCTATGGCTTCTGCCTCTTCGACTTTTTCTTCGACTTTTTCTATGGATTCTGCCTCTTCGACTTCTACTTCTTCGACTTTTTCTATAGCTTCTGCCTCTTCGACTTTTTCTTCGATTTTTTTCTATGGCTTCTGCCCCTTCGACTTTTTCTCCGACTTCTACTTCTTCGACTTTTTCTATGGCTTCTGCCTCTTCGACTTTTTTTTTTCAAATTTTCCTATGGCTTCTGCCTCTTCGACTTCTACTTCTTCGACTTTTTCTATGACTTCTGCATCTTCGACTGTTTCTTCGACTTCTACTTCTTAGACTTTTTCTATGGCTTCTGCCTCTTCGACTTTTTCTTCGATTTTTTTCTGTGGCTTCTGCCTTTTTGACTTCTACTTCCTCAAGTTTTTCTATGGCTTCTGCCTCTTCGACTTTTTCTTCAACTTCTACTTCTTCGAGTTTTTCTATGGCTTCTGCCTCTTCGACTTTTTCTTTGATTTTTTTCTATGGCTTCTGCCCCTTCGAATTTTTCTCTGACTTCTACTTCTTCAACTTTTTCTATGGCTTCTGCCTCTTCGACTTCTACTTCTTCGACTTTTTCTATGGCTTCTGCCTCTTCGACTTTTTTCTATGGCTCCTGCCTCTTCGACTTCTGCTTCTTCGACTTTTTCTATGACTTCTACATCTTCGACTTTTTCTATGGCTTCTGCCCCTTCGACTTTTTCTATGGCTTCTGCTTCTTCGACTTTTTCTATGGCTTCTGCCTCTTCGACTTTTTTTTTTCAAATTTTCCTATGGCTTCTGCCTCTTCGACTTCTACTTCTTCGACTTTTTCTTCGATTTTTTTCTGTGGCTTCTGCCTCTTTGACTTCTAGTTCGAGTTTTTTCTATGGCTTCTGCCTTTTTGACTTCTACTTCTTCGAGTTTTTTCTATGGCTTCTGCCTCTTCGACTTTTTCTTCAACTTCTACTTCTGCGAGTTTTTCTATGGCTTCTGCCTCTTCGACTTTTTCCTCAATTTTCTTCTGTGGCTTCTGCCTCTTCGACTTCTACTATTTCGAGTTTTTTCTATGGCTTCTGCCTCTTCGACTTTTTCTTTGACTTTTTCTATGGATTCTGCCTCTTCGACTTTTTCTTCGACTTCTGCTTCTTCGACTTTTTCTTTTCGAATTTTTCTATGACTTCTGGATCTTCGACTTTTTCTTCGACTTCTGCTTCTTCGACTTTTTCTTTTATTTTTTTCTATGGCTTCTGCCCTTTCGACTTTTTTTTTCGACTTCTACTTCTTCGACTTTTTCTATGGCTTCTGCCCCTTTGACTTTTTCTTCGACTTTTTCTATGGCCTCTGCCTATTCGACTTTTTTTTTCGAATTTTTTCTATAACTTCTGCATCTTCGACTTTTTCTTCGACTTCGACTTCTAGTTCTTCGACTTTTTCTATGGCTTCTGCCTCTTCGACTTTTTCCTCAATTTTCTTCTGTGGCTTCTGCCTCTTCGACTTCTACTATTTCGAGTTTTTTCTATGGCTTCTGCCTCTTCGACTTTTTCTTTGATTTTTTCTTCTTTGACTTTTTCTATGGCTTCTGCCTCTTCGACTTTTTCCTCAATTTTCTTCTGTGGCTTCTGCCTCTTCGACTTCTACAATTTCGAGTTTTTTCTATGGCTTCTGCCTCTTCGACTTTTTCTTTGATTTTTTCTTCTTTGACTTTTTCTATGACTTCTGCATCTTCGACTTTTTCTTCGACTTCTGCCTCTTCGACTTTTTCTTCGATTTTTTTCTATGGCTTCTGCCCTTTCGACTTTTTCTTCGACTTCTACTTCTTCGACTTTTTCTATGGCTTCTGCCTCTTTGACTTTTTTTTCAAATTTTTCTATGGCTTCTGCCTTTTCAACTTTTTCCTATGTCTTCTGCCTCTTCGACTTCTGCTTCTTCGACTTTTTCTATGACTTCTACATCTTCGACTTTTTCTCCAACTTCTACTTCTTTGACTTTTTGTATGGCTTCTGCCTCTTCGACTTTTTCTTAGATTTTTTTCTTTGGCTTCTGCATCTTCGACTTTTTCTTCGACTTCTACTTCTTTGACTTTTTCTATGGCTTCTGCCTCTTCGACTTTTACTACTTCGACTTTTTCTATAGCCTCTGCCTCTTTGACTTTTTTTTTTCGAATTTTTCTATAACTTCTGCATCTTCGACTTTTTCATCGACTTCTACTTCTACTTCTTCAACTTTTTCTATGGCTTCTGCCTCTTCGACTTTTTCTTCGACTTCTACTTCTTCGACTTTTTCTATGGCTTCTGCCGGTTCGACTTTTACTTAGAATTTTTCTATGGCCTCTGCCTCTTCGACTTTAACCTCAATTTTCTTCTGTGGCTTCTGCCTCTACGACTTCTACTACTTCAACTTTTTCTATGGCTTCTGCCTCTTCGACTTTTTCTTCGACTTTTTCTATGGATTCTGCCTCTTCGACTTCTACTTCTTCGACTTTTTCTATAGCTTCTGCCTCTTCGACTTTTTCTTCGATTTTTTTTGTATGGCTTCTGCCCCTTCGACTTTTTCTCCGACTTCTACTTCTTCGACTTTTTCTATGGCTTCTGCCTCTTCGACTTTTTTTTTTCAAATTTTCCTATGGCTTCTGCCTCTTCGACTTCTACTTCTTCGACTTTTTCTATGACTTCTGCATCTTCGACTGTTTCTTCGACTTCTACTTCTTAGACTTTTTCTATGGCTTCTGCCTCTTCGACTTTTTCTTCGATTTTTTTCTGTGGCTTCTGCCTTTTTGACTTCTACTTCCTCAAGTTTTTCTATGGCTTCTGCCTCTTCGACTTTTTCTTCAACTTCTACTTCTTCGAGTTTTTCTATGGCTTCTGCCTCTTCGACTTTTTCTTTGATTTTTTTCTATGGCTTCTGCCCCTTCGAATTTTTCTCTGACTTCTACTTCTTCAACTTTTTCTATGGCTTCTGCCTCTTCGACTTCTACTTCTTCGACTTTTTCTATGGCTTCTGCCTCTTCGACTTTTTTCTATGGCTCCTGCCTCTTCGACTTCTGCTTCTTCGACTTTTTCTATGACTTCTACATCTTCGACTTTTTCTATGGCTTCTGCCCCTTCGACTTTTTCTATGGCTTCTGCTTCTTCGACTTTTTCTATGGCTTCTGCCTCTTCGACTTTTTTTTTTCAAATTTTCCTATGGCTTCTGCCTCTTCGACTTCTACTTCTTCGACTTTTTCTTCGATTTTTTTCTGTGGCTTCTGCCTCTTTGACTTCTAGTTCGAGTTTTTTCTATGGCTTCTGCCTTTTTGACTTCTACTTCTTCGAGTTTTTCTATGGCTTCTGCCTCTTCGACTTTTTCTTCAACTTCTACTTCTGCGAGTTTTTCTATGGCTTCTGCCTCTTCGACTTTTTCCTCAATTTTCTTCTGTGGCTTCTGCCTCTTCGACTTCTACTATTTCGAGTTTTTTCTATGGCTTCTGCCTCTTCGACTTTTTCTTTGACTTTTTCTATGGATTCTGCCTCTTCGACTTTTTCTTCGACTTCTGCTTCTTCGACTTTTTCTTTTCGAATTTTTCTATGACTTCTGGATCTTCGACTTTTTCTTCGACTTCTGCTTCTTCGACTTTTTCTTTTATTTTTTTCTATGGCTTCTGCCCTTTCGACTTTTTTTTTCGACTTCTACTTCTTCGACTTTTTCTATGGCTTCTGCCCCTTTGACTTTTTCTTCGACTTTTTCTATGGCCTCTGCCTATTCGACTTTTTTTTTCGAATTTTTCTATAACTTCTGCATCTTCGACTTTTTCTTCGACTTCGACTTCTAGTTCTTCGACTTTTTCTATGGCTTCTGCCTCTTCGACTTTTTCCTCAATTTTCTTCTGTGGCTTCTGCCTCTTCGACTTCTACTATTTCGAGTTTTTTCTATGGCTTCTGCCTCTTCGACTTTTTCTTTGATTTTTTCTTCTTTGACTTTTTCTATGGCTTCTGCCTCTTCGACTTTTTCCTCAATTTTCTTCTGTGGCTTCTGCCTCTTCGACTTCTACATTTCGAGTTTTTTCTATGGCTTCTGCCTCTTCGACTTTTTCTTTGATTTTTTCTTCTTTGACTTTTTCTATGACTTCTGCATCTTCGACTTTTTCTTCGACTTCTGCCTCTTCGACTTTTTCTTCGATTTTTTTCTATGGCTTCTGCCCTTTCGACTTTTTCTTCGACTTCTACTTCTTCGACTTTTTCTATGGCTTCTGCCTCTTCGACTTTTTTTTCAAATTTTTCTATGGCTTCTGCCTTTTCAACTTTTTCCTATGTCTTCTGCCTCTTCGACTTCTGCTTCTTCGACTTTTTCTATGACTTCTACATCTTCGACTTTTTCTCCAACTTCTACTTCTTTGACTTTTTGTATGGCTTCTGCCTCTTCGACTTTTTCTTAGATTTTTTTCTTTGGCTTCTGCATCTTCGACTTTTTCTTCGACTTCTACTTCTTTGACTTTTTCTATGGCTTCTGCCTCTTCGACTTTTACTACTTCGACTTTTTCTATAGCCTCTGCCTCTTTGACTTTTTTTTTTCGAATTTTTCTATAACTTCTGCATCTTCGACTTTTTCATCGACTTCTACTTCTACTTCTTCAACTTTTTCTATGGCTTCTGCCTCTTCGACTTTTTCTTCGACTTCTACTTCTTCGACTTTTTCTATGGCTTCTGCCGGTTCGACTTTTACTTAGAATTTTTCTATGGCCTCTGCCTCTTCGACTTTAACCTCAATTTTCTTCTGTGGCTTCTGCCTCTACGACTTCTACTACTTCAACTTTTTCTATGGCTTCTGCCTCTTCGACTTTTTCTTCGACTTTTTCTATGGATTCTGCCTCTTCGACTTCTACTTCTTCGACTTTTTCTATAGCTTCTGCCTCTTCGACTTTTTCTTCGATTTTTTTCTATGGCTTCTGCCCCTTCGACTTTTTCTCCGACTTCTACTTCTTCGACTTTTTCTATGGCTTCTGCCTCTTCGACTTTTTTTTTTCAAATTTTCCTATGGCTTCTGCCTCTTCGACTTCTACTTCTTCGACTTTTTCTATGACTTCTGCATCTTCGACTGTTTCTTCGACTTCTACTTCTTAGACTTTTTCTATGGCTTCTGCCTCTTCGACTTTTTCTTCGATTTTTTTCTGTGGCTTCTGCCTTTTTGACTTCTACTTCCTCAAGTTTTTCTATGGCTTCTGCCTCTTCGACTTTTTCTTCAACTTCTACTTCTTCGAGTTTTTCTATGGCTTCTGCCTCTTCGACTTTTTCTTTGATTTTTTTCTATGGCTTCTGCCCCTTCGAATTTTTCTCTGACTTCTACTTCTTCAACTTTTTCTATGGCTTCTGCCTCTTCGACTTCTACTTCTTCGACTTTTTCTATGGCTTCTGCCTCTTCGACTTTTTTCTATGGCTCCTGCCTCTTCGACTTCTGCTTCTTCGACTTTTTCTATGACTTCTACATCTTCGACTTTTTCTATGGCTTCTGCCCCTTCGACTTTTTCTATGGCTTCTGCTTCTTCGACTTTTTCTATGGCTTCTGCCTCTTCGACTTTTTTTTTTCAAATTTTCCTATGGCTTCTGCCTCTTCGACTTCTACTTCTTCGACTTTTTCTATGGCTTCTGCCTCTTCGACTTTTTCTTCGATTTTTTTCTGTGGCTTCTGCCTCTTTGACTTCTAGTTCGAGTTTTTTCTATGGCTTCTGCCTTTTTGACTTCTACTTCTTCGAGTTTTTCTATGGCTTCTGCCTCTTCGACTTTTTCTTCAACTTCTACTTCTGCGAGTTTTTCTATGGCTTCTGCCTCTTCGACTTTTTCCTCAATTTTCTTCTGTGGCTTCTGCCTCTTCGACTTCTACTATTTCGAGTTTTTTCTATGGCTTCTGCCTCTTCGACTTTTTCTTTGACTTTTTCTATGGATTCTGCCTCTTCGACTTTTTCTTCGACTTCTGCTTCTTCGACTTTTTCTTTTCGAATTTTTCTATGACTTCTGGATCTTCGACTTTTTCTTCGACTTCTGCTTCTTCGACTTTTTCTTTTATTTTTTTCTATGGCTTCTGCCCTTTCGACTTTTTTTTTCGACTTCTACTTCTTCGACTTTTTCTATGGCTTCTGCCCCTTTGACTTTTTCTTCGACTTTTTCTATGGCCTCTGCCTATTCGACTTTTTTTTCGAATTTTTCTATAACTTCTGCATCTTCGACTTTTTCTTCGACTTCGACTTCTAGTTCTTCGACTTTTTCTATGGCTTCTGCCTCTTCGACTTTTTCCTCAATGTTTTTCTGTGGCTTCTGCCTCTTCGACTTCTACTATTTCGAGTTTTTTCTATGGCTTCTGCCTCTTCGACTTTTTCTTTGATTTTTTCTTCTTTGACTTTTTCTATGGCTTCTGCCTCTTCGACTTTTTCTTCGACTTCTGCTTCTTCGACTTTTTCTTTTCGAATTTTTCTTCGACTTTTTCTATGGATTCTGCCTCTTCGACTTTTTCTTCGACTTCTCCTCCTTCGACTTTTTCTTTTCGAATTTTTCTATGACTTCTGCATCTTCGACTTTTTCTTCGACTTCTGCCTCTTCGACTTTTTCTTCGATTTTTTTCTATGGCTTCTGCCCTTTCGACTTTTTCTTCGACTTCTACTTCTTCGACTTTTTCTATGGCTTCTGCCTCTTCGACTTTTTTTTCAAATTTTTCTATGGCTTCTGCCTTTTCAACTTTTTCCTATGTCTTCTGCCTCTTCGACTTCTGCTTCTTCGACTTTTTCTATGACTTCTACATCTTCGACTTTTTCTCCAACTTCTACTTCTTTGACTTTTTGTATGGCTTCTGCCTCTTCGACTTTTTCTTAGATTTTTTTCTTTGGCTTCTGCATCTTCGACTTTTTCTTCGACTTCTACTTCTTTGACTTTTTCTATGGCTTCTGCCTCTTCGACTTTTACTACTTCGACTTTTTCTATAGCCTCTGCCTCTTTGACTTTTTTTTTTCGAATTTTTCTATAACTTCTGCATCTTCGACTTTTTCATCGACTTCTACTTCTACTTCTTCAACTTTTTCTATGGCTTCTGCCTCTTCGACTTTTTCTTCGACTTCTACTTCTTCGACTTTTTCTATGGCTTCTGCCGGTTCGACTTTTACTTAGAATTTTTCTATGGCCTCTGCCTCTTCGACTTTAACCTCAATTTTCTTCTGTGGCTTCTGCCTCTACGACTTCTACTACTTCAACTTTTTCTATGGCTTCTGCCTCTTCGACTTTTTCTTCGACTTTTTCTATGGATTCTGCCTCTTCGACTTCTACTTCTTCGACTTTTTCTATAGCTTCTGCCTCTTCGACTTTTTCTTCGATTTTTTTTGTATGGCTTCTGCCCCTTCGACTTTTTCTCCGACTTCTACTTCTTCGACTTTTTCTATGGCTTCTGCCTCTTCGACTTTTTTTTTTCAAATTTTCCTATGGCTTCTGCCTCTTCGACTTCTACTTCTTCGACTTTTTCTATGACTTCTGCATCTTCGACTGTTTCTTCGACTTCTACTTCTTAGACTTTTTCTATGGCTTCTGCCTCTTCGACTTTTTCTTCGATTTTTTTCTGTGGCTTCTGCCTTTTTGACTTCTACTTCCTCAAGTTTTTCTATGGCTTCTGCCTCTTCGACTTTTTCTTTGATTTTTTTCTATGGCTTCTGCCCCTTCGAATTTTTCTCTGACTTCTACTTCTTCAACTTTTTCTATGGCTTCTGCCTCTTCGACTTCTACTTCTTCGACTTTTTCTATGGCTTCTGCCTCTTCGACTTTTTTCTATGGCTCCTGCCTCTTCGACTTCTGCTTCTTCGACTTTTTCTATGACTTCTACATCTTCGACTTTTTCTATGGCTTCTGCCCCTTCGACTTTTTCTATGGCTTCTGCTTCTTCGACTTTTTCTATGGCTTCTGCCTCTTCGACTTCTACTTCTTCGACTTTTTCTATGGCTTCTGCCTCTTCGACTTTTTCTTCGATTTTTTTCTGTGGCTTCTGCCTCTTTGACTTCTAGTTCGAGTTTTTTCTATGGCTTCTGCCTTTTTGACTTCTACTTCTTCGAGTTTTTCTATGGCTTCTGCCTCTTCGACTTTTTCTTCAACTTCTACTTCTGCGAGTTTTTCTATGGCTTCTGCCTCTTCGACTTTTTCTTTGATATTTTTCTATGGCTTCTGCCCCTTCGACTTTTTCTCAGACTTCTACTTCTGCAAGTTTTTCTATGGCTTCTGCCTCTTCGACTTTTTCTTTGATATTTTTCTATGGCTTCTGCCTCTTCGACTTTTTCTTCGTTTTTTTTTCCATGGCTTCTGCCTCTTTGACTTCTACTTCTTCGAGTTTTTTCTATGACTTCTGCCTTTTCGACTTCTACTTCTTCGAGTTTTTCTATGGCTTCTGCATCTTCGACTTTTTCTTCGACTTTTACTTCTTCAACTTTTTCTTTGGCTTCTGCCTTTTTGACTTTTTCTTCGACTTTTTGTATGGCTGCTGCCGCTTCAACTTTTTCCTATATCTTCTGCCTATTCGACTTCTACTTCGACTTTTTCTATGACCTCTGCATCTTCGACTTTTTCTTCTACTTCGACTTCTGCTTCTTCGATGTTTTCTATGGCTTCTGCCTCTTCAACTTTTTCCTATATCTTCTGCCTATTCGACTTCTACTTCGACTTTTTCTATGACTTCTGCATCTTCGACTTTTTCTTCGACTTCTACTTCTTCGACTTTTTCTATGGCGTCTGCCTCTTCGACTTTTTTTTTTTTTTCATTTTTCTATGACTTCTGCTTCTTCGACTTTTTTTCGAAATTTTTCTATGTCTTCTGCCTCTTCGATTTTTTTCTATGGCTTCTGCCGCTTCTACTTTTTCTTTGATTTTTTTCTATGGCATCTGCCTCTTCGACTTCTACTTCTTCGACTTTTTCTATGGCTTCTGCCTTTTCGACTTCTACTTCTTCGACTTTTTTTTCTAATTTTTCTATGAATTCTGCATCTTCGACTTTTTCTTCACCTTCTACTTTTTGGACATTTTCCTTTGGCTTCTGTCTCTTTGACTTTTACTTCGATTTTTTTCTATGGCTTCTGCCTCTTCGACTTCTATTTCTTCGACTTTTTCTATGGCTTCTGCCTCTTCGACTTTTTTTTCGAATTTTTCTATGGCTTCTGCCTCTTCGGCTTTTTCTTTGACTTCTACTTCTTCGACTTTTTCCATGGCTTCTGCCTCTTCGACTTTTTCTTCGACTTCTACTTCTTCGACTTTTTCCATGGCTTCTGCCTCTTTGACAGTTTCATCGACTTTTTCTTCGAATTCTACTTCTTTGACTTTTTCTATGGCCTCTGCCTCTTCGACTTCTACTTCTTCGACTTTTTCTATAACTTCTGCATCTTCGACTTTTTCTTCAACTTCTACTTCTTCGACTTTTTCTATGGCTTCTGCCTCTTCGACTTTTTCTTTGATTTTTTTCTATGGCTTCTGCCCCTTCGAATTTTTCTCTGACTTCTACTTCTTCAACTTTTTCTATGGCTTCTGCCTCTTCGACTTCTACTTCTTCGACTTTTTCTATGGCTTCTGCCTCTTCGACTTTTTTCTATGGCTCCTGCCTCTTCGACTTCTGCTTCTTCGACTTTTTCTTCAACTTCTACTTCTTCGACTTTTTCTATGGCTTCTGCCTCTTCGACTTTTTCTTTGATTTTTTTCTATGGCTTCTGCATCTTCGACTTTTTCTTTGACTTCTACTTCTTTGACTTTTTCTATGGCTTCTGCCTCTTCGTCTTTTTCTTTGATTTTTTTCTATGGCTTCTACTTCTTCGACTTTTTCTTCGACTTCTACTTCTTTGACTTTTTCTATGGCTACTGCCTCTTCGACTTTTACTACTTTGACTTTTTCTATAGCCTCTGCCTCTTTGACTTTTTTTTTCGATTTTTTCTATAACTTCTGTATCTTCGACTTTTTATTCGACTTCGACTTCTACTTCTTCGACTTTTTCTATGGCTTCTGCCTCTTCGACTTTTTCTTCGACTTCTACTTCTTCGACTTTTTCTATGGCTTCTGCCTCTTCGACTTCTACTTTTTCGAGTTTTTTCAATGGCTTCTGCCTTTTCGACTTCTACTTCTTCGAGTTTATCTATGGCTTCTGCCTCTTCGACTTTTTCTTTGACTTCTACTTTTTAGACTCTTTCCATGGCTTCTGCCTCTTCGACTTCTACTTCTTCGAGTTTATCTATGGCTTCTGCATCTTCAACTTTTTCTTCGACTTCGACTTCTTTGACTTTATCTATGGCTTCTGCCTCTTCGACTTTTTCTTTGACTTCTACTTCTTAGACTCTTTCCATGGCTTCTGCCTCTTCGACTTCTACTTCTTCGAGTTTATCTATGGCTTCTGCATCTTCAACTTTTTCTTCGACTTCTACTTCTTCGACTTTTTCTATGGCTTCTGCCTCTTCGACTTTTTTTTCGAATTTTTCTATGGCTTCTGCCTCTTCGACTTTTTCTTTGACTTCTTCTTCTTCGACTTTTTCCATGGCTTCTGCCTCTTCGACTTTTTCTTCGACTTCTACTTCTTGGACTTTTTCCATGGCTTCTGCCTCTTTGACTGTTTCTTCGACTTTTTCTTCGAATTCTACTTCTTTGACTTTTTCTATGGCCTCTGCCTCTTCGACTTTTACTACTTCGACTTTTTCTATAACTTCTGCATCTTCGACTTTTTCTTCAACTTCTACTTCTTCGACTTTTTCTTTTCAAATTTTTCTATGACTTCTGCCTCTTTGACTTTTTCTTCGACTTCTACTTCTTCGACTTTTTCTTTTCAAATTTTTCTATGACTTCTGCCTCTTCGACTTTTTCTTTAAATTTTTTTCTTTGGCTTCTGCCTCTTCGACTTCTACTTCTTCGAGTTTTTTCTATGGCTTCTGCCTCTTCGACTTTTTCTTCGACTTCTACTTCTTCGACTTTTTCTACGGCTTCTGCCTCTTCTACACTTTCTTCGACTTCTACTTCTTCGACTTTTTCTATGACATCTGCCTCTCTGACTTTTTCTTCGGCTTCTACTTCTTCGACTTTTTCTATGGCCTCTGCCTCTTCGACTTTTTCTTCATTTTTTTTCTATGGCTTCTGCATCTTCAACTTTTTCTTCGACTTCTACTTCTTGTACTTTTTCTATGGCTTCTGCCTCTTCGACTTTTTCTTCATTTTTTTTCTATGGCTTCTGCATCTTCGACTTTTTCTTCGACTTTTACTTCTTCAACTTTTTCTTTGGCTTCTGCCTCTTTGACTTTTCCTTCGACTTTTTGTATGGCTTCTGCCGCTTCAACTTTTTCCTATATCTTCTGCCTATTCGACTTCTACTTCGACTTTTTCTATGACCTCTGCATCTTCGACTTTTTCTTCTACTTCGACTTCTGCTTCTTCGACTTTTTCTTTGGCTTCTGCCTCTTTAACTTTTTCTTCGACTTTTTCTATGGCTTCTGCATCTTCGACTTTTTCTTCGATTTTTTTCTATGGCTTCTGCCTTTTCGACTTCTACTTCTTCGACTTTTTTTTTCGAATTTTTCTATGAATTCTGCATCTTCGACTTTTTCTTCACCTTCTACTTTTTTGACATTTTCCTTTGGCTTCTGTCTCTTTGACTTTTACTTCGATTTTTTTCTATGGCTTCTGCCTCTTCGACTTCTATTTCTTCGACTTTTTCTATGGCTTCTGCCTCTTCGACTTTTTTTTCGAATTTTTCTATGGCTTCTGCCTCTTCGGCTTTTTCTTTGACTTCTACTTCTTCGACTTTTTCCATGGCTTCTGCCTCTTCGACTTTTTCTTCGACTTCTACTTCTTCGACTTTTTCCATGGCTTCTGCCTCTTTGACAGTTTCATCGACTTTTTCTTCGAATTCTACTTCTTTGACTTTTTCTATGGCCTCTGCCTCTTCGACTTCTACTTCTTCGACTTTTTCTATAACTTCTGCATCTTCGACTTTTTCTTCAACTTCTACTTCTTCGACTTTTTCTATGGCTTCTGCCTCTTCGACTTTTTCTTTGATTTTTTTCTATGGCTTCTGCATCTTCGACTTCTACTTCTTCGACTTCTACTTCTTCGACTTTTTCTATGGCTTCTGCCTCTTCGACTTTTTCTTTGATTTTTTTCTATGGCTTCTACTTCTTCGACTTTTTCTTCGACTTCTACTTCTTTGACTTTTTCTATGGCTACTGCCTCTTCGACTTTTACTACTTTGACTTTTTCTATAGCCTCTGCCTCTTTGACTTTTTTTTTTCGATTTTTTCTATAACTTCTGCATCTTCGACTTTTTATTCGACTTCGACTTCTACTTCTTCGACTTTTTCTATGGCTTCTGCCTCTTCGACTTTTTCTTCGACTTCTACTTCTTCGACTTTTTCTATGGCTTCTGCCTCTTCGACTTCTACTTTTTCGAGTTTTTTCAATGGCTTCTGCCTCTTCGACTTCTACTTCTTCGAGTTTATCTATGGCTTCTGCCTCTTCAACTTTTTCTTTGACTTCTACTTCTTAGACTCTTTCCATGGCTTCTGCCTCTTCGACTTCTACTTCTTCGAGTTTATCTATGGCTTCTGGATCTTCGACTTTTTCTTCGACTTCTGCTTCTTCGACTTTTTCTTTTATTTTTTTCTATGGCTTCTGCCCTTTCGACTTTTTTTTTCGACTTCTACTTCTTCGACTTTTTCTATGGCTTCTGCCCCTTTGACTTTTTCTTCGACTTTTTCTATGGCCTCTGCCTATTCGACTTTTTTTTCGAATTTTTCTATAACTTCTGCATCTTCGACTTTTTCTTCGACTTCGACTTCTAGTTCTTCGACTTTTTCTATGGCTTCTGCCTCTTCGACTTTTTCCTCAATTTTCTTCTGTGGCTTCTGCCTCTTCGACTTCTACTATTTCGAGTTTTTTCTATGGCTTCTGCCTCTTCGACTTTTTCTTTGATTTTTTCTTCTTTGACTTTTTCTATGGCTTCTGCCTCTTCGACTTTTTCTTCGACTTCTGCTTCTTCGACTTTTTCTTTTCGAATTTTTCTTCGACTTTTTCTATGGATTCTGCCTCTTCGACTTTTTCTTCGACTTCTCCTTCTTCGACTTTTTCTTTTCGAATTTTTCTATGACTTCTGCATCTTCGACTTTTTCTTCGACTTCTGCCTCTTCGACTTTTTCTTCGATTTTTTTCTATGGCTTCAGCCCTTTCGACTTTTTCTTCGACTTCTACTTCTTCGACTTTTTCTATGGCTTCTGCCTCTTCGACTTTTTTTTCAAATTTTTCTATGGCTTCTGCCTTTTCAACTTTTTCCTATGTCTTCTGCCTCTTCGACTTCTGCTTCTTCGACTTTTTCTATGACTTCTACATCTTCGACTTTTTCTCCAACTTCTACTTCTTTGACTTTTTGTATGGCTTCTGCCTCTTCGACTTTTTCTTAGATTTTTTTTCTTTGGCTTCTGCATCTTCGACTTTTTCTTCGACTTCTACTTCTTTGACTTTTTCTATGGCTTCTGCCTCTTCGACTTTTACTACTTCGACTTTTTCTATAGCCTCTGCCTCTTTGACTTTTTTTTTTTCGAATTTTTCTATAACTTCTGCATCTTCGACTTTTTCATCGACTTCTACTTCTACTTCTTCAACTTTTTCTATGGCTTCTGCCTCTTCGACTTTTTCTTCGACTTCTACTTCTTCGACTTTTTCCATGGCTTCTGCCTCTTCGACTTTTTCTTCGACTTCTACTTCTTCGACTTTTTCCATGGCTTCTGCCTCTTTGACAGTTTCATCGACTTTTTCTTCGAATTCTACTTCTTTGACTTTTTCTATGGCCTCTGCCTCTTCGACTTCTACTTCTTCGACTTTTTCTATAACTTCTGCATCTTCGACTTTTTCTTCAACTTCTACTTCTTCGACTTTTTCTATGGCTTCTGCCTCTTCGACTTTTTCTTTGATTTTTTTCTATGGCTTCTGCATCTTCGACTTCTACTTCTTCGACTTCTACTTCTTCGACTTTTTCTATGGCTTCTGCCTCTTCGACTTTTTCTTTGATTTTTTTCTATGGCTTCTACTTCTTCGACTTTTTCTTCGACTTCTACTTCTTTGACTTTTTCTATGGCTACTGCCTCTTCGACTTTTACTACTTTGACTTTTTCTATAGCCTCTGCCTCTTTGACTTTTTTTTTTCGATTTTTTCTATAACTTCTGCATCTTCGACTTTTTATTCGACTTCGACTTCTACTTCTTCGACTTTTTCTATGGCTTCTGCCTCTTCGACTTTTTCTTCGACTTCTACTTCTTCGACTTTTTCTATGGCTTCTGCCTCTTCGACTTCTACTTTTTCGAGTTTTTTCAATGGCTTCTGCCTCTTCGACTTCTACTTCTTCGAGTTTATCTATGGCTTCTGCCTCTTCAACTTTTTCTTTGACTTCTACTTCTTAGACTCTTTCCATGGCTTCTGCCTCTTCGACTTCTACTTCTTCGAGTTTATCTATGGCTTCTGGATCTTCGACTTTTTCTTCGACTTCTGCTTCTTCGACTTTTTCTTTTATTTTTTTCTATGGCTTCTGCCCTTTCGACTTTTTTTTTCGACTTCTACTTCTTCGACTTTTTCTATGGCTTCTGCCCCTTTGACTTTTTCTTCGACTTTTTCTATGGCCTCTGCCTATTCGACTTTTTTTTCGAATTTTTCTATAACTTCTGCATCTTCGACTTTTTCTTCGACTTCGACTTCTAGTTCTTCGACTTTTTCTATGGCTTCTGCCTCTTCGACTTTTTCCTCAATTTTCTTCTGTGGCTTCTGCCTCTTCGACTTCTACTATTTCGAGTTTTTTCTATGGCTTCTGCCTCTTCGACTTTTTCTTTGATTTTTTCTTCTTTGACTTTTTCTATGGCTTCTGCCTCTTCGACTTTTTCTTCGACTTCTGCTTCTTCGACTTTTTCTTTTCGAATTTTTCTTCGACTTTTTCTATGGATTCTGCCTCTTCGACTTTTTCTTCGACTTCTCCTTCTTCGACTTTTTCTTTTCGAATTTTTCTATGACTTCTGCATCTTCGACTTTTTCTTCGACTTCTGCCTCTTCGACTTTTTCTTCGATTTTTTTCTATGGCTTCAGCCCTTTCGACTTTTTCTTCGACTTCTACTTCTTCGACTTTTTCTATGGCTTCTGCCTCTTCGACTTTTTTTTCAAATTTTTCTATGGCTTCTGCCTTTTCAACTTTTTCCTATGTCTTCTGCCTCTTCGACTTCTGCTTCTTCGACTTTTTCTATGACTTCTACATCTTCGACTTTTTCTCCAACTTCTACTTCTTTGACTTTTTGTATGGCTTCTGCCTCTTCGACTTTTTCTTAGATTTTTTTTCTTTGGCTTCTGCATCTTCGACTTTTTCTTCGACTTCTACTTCTTTGACTTTTTCTATGGCTTCTGCCTCTTCGACTTTTACTACTTCGACTTTTTCTATAGCCTCTGCCTCTTTGACTTTTTTTTTTCGAATTTTTCTATAACTTCTGCATCTTCGACTTTTTCATCGACTTCTACTTCTACTTCTTCAACTTTTTCTATGGCTTCTGCCTCTTCGACTTTTTCTTCGACTTCTACTTCTTCGACTTTTTCTATGGCTTCTGCCGGTTCGACTTTTACTTAGAATTTTTCTATGGCCTCTGCCTCTTCGACTTTATCCTCAATTTTCTTCTGTGGCTTCTGCCTCTACGACTTCTACTACTTCAACTTTTTCTATGGCTTCTGCCTCTTCGACTTTTTCTTCGACTTTTTCTATGGATTCTGCCTCTTCGACTTCTACTTCTTCGACTTTTTCTATAGCTTCTGCCTCTTCGACTTTTTCTTCGATTTTTTTCTATGGCTTCTGCCCCTTCGACTTTTTCTCCGACTTCTACTTCTTCGACTTTTTCTATGGCTTCTGCCTCTTCGACTTTTTTTTTTCAAATTTTCCTATGGCTTCTGCCTCTTCGACTTCTACTTCTTCGACTTTTTCTATGACTTCTGCATCTTCGACTGTTTCTTCGACTTCTACTTCTTAGACTTTTTCTATGGCTTCTGCCTCTTCGACTTTTTCTTCGATTTTTTTCTGTGGCTTCTGCCTTTTTGACTTCTACTTCCTCAAGTTTTTCTATGGCTTCTGCCTCTTCGACTTTTTCTTCAACTTCTACTTCTTCGAGTTTTTCTATGGCTTCTGCCTCTTCGACTTTTTCTTTGATTTTTTTCTATGGCTTCTGCCCCTTCGAATTTTTCTCTGACTTCTACTTCTTCAACTTTTTCTATGGCTTCTGCCTCTTCGACTTCTACTTCTTCGACTTTTTCTATGGCTTCTGCCTCTTCGACTTTTTTCTATGGCTCCTGCCTCTTCGACTTCTGCTTCTTCGACTTTTTCTATGACTTCTACATCTTCGACTTTTTCTATGGCTTCTGCCCCTTCGACTTTTTCTATGGCTTCTGCTTCTTCGACTTTTTTCTATGGCTCCTGCCTCTTCGACTTCTGCTTCTTCGACTTTTTCTATGACTTCTACATCTTCGACTTTTTCTATGGCTTCTGCCCCTTCGACTTTTTCTATGGCTTCTACTTCTTCGACTTTTTCTATGACTTCTGCATCTTCGACTGTTTCTTCGACTTCTACTTCTTAGACTTTTTCTATGGCTTCTGCCTCTTCGACTTTTTCTTCGATTTTTTTCTGTGGCTTCTGCCTCTTTGACTTCTAGTTCGAGTTTTTTTCTATGGCTTCTGCCTTTTTGACTTCTACTTCTTCGAGTTTTTCTATGGCTTCTGCCTCTTCGACTTTTTCTTCAACTTCTACTTCTTCGAGTTTTTCTATGGCTTCTGCCTCTTCGACTTTTTCTTTGATATTTTTCTATGGCTTCTGCCTCTTCGACTTTTTCTTTGATTTTTTCTATGGCTTCTGCCTCTTCGACTTTTTCTTGGACTTTTACTTTTTCGACTTTTTCTATGGCTTCTGCCCCTTCGAGTTTTTCTTCAACTTCTACTTCTTCGAGTTTTTCTATGGCTTCTGCCTCTTCGACTTTTTCTTCGAGTTTTTCTTTTCGAATTTTTCTATGGCCTCTGCCTCTTCGACTTTTTCTTCGACTTTTTCTTTTCAAGTTTTTCTATGACTTTTGCCTCTTCCACTTTTTCTTTGATTTTTTTCTATGGCTTCTGCCTCTTCAACTTTTTCTTCGACTTCTACTTCTTCGACTTTTTCTATGGCTTCTGCCTCTTTGACTTTTTCTTCGATTTTTTTCTATAGCTTCTGCCTCTTCGACTTTTTCTTTGACTTCTACTTCTTAGACTTTTTCCATGGCTTCTGTCTCTTCGACTTTTTCTTCGACTGTTTCTATGGCTTCTGCCTCTTTGACTTTTACTTCGATTTTTTTCTATGGCTTCTGCCTCTTCGACTTCTACTTCTTCGACTTTTTCTATGGCGTCTGCCTCTTCGACTTTTTTTTTTTTTTTTTTCATTTTTCCTATGGCTTCTGCCTCTTCGACATCTACTTCTTTGAGTTTATCTATGGCTTCTGCATCTTCAACTTTTTCTTCGACTTCTACTTCTTCGACTTTTTCTATGGCTTCTGCCTCTTCTACATTTTCGTCGATTTTTTTCTATGGCCTCTGCCTCTTCGACTTTTTTTTTTCAAATTTTTCTATAACTTCTGCATCTTCGACTTTTTCTTCGACTTCTACTTCTTCCACTTTTTCTATGGCTTCTGCCTCTTTTACATTTTTTTCGATTTTTTTCTATGGATTCTGCCTCTACGACTTCTGCTTCTTCGACTTTTTTTATGGCTTCTGCCTCATAGACTTTTTCTTCGACTTCTACTTCTTCGACTTTTTCTATGGCTTCTGCCTCTTCGACTTCTACTTAAACTTTTTCTATGGCTTCTGCTTCTTCGACATTTTCTTCGATTTTTTTCTATGGCTTCTGCCTCTTCGACATTTTCTTCGATTATTTTCTATGGCTTCTGCCTCTTCGACTTTTTCTTCGACTTCTACTTCTTCGACTTTTTCTATGGCTTCTGCCTCTTCTACATTTTCTTCAATTTTTTTCTATGGCTTCTGCCTCGTCGACTTTTTCTTTGACTTTTTCTATGGATTCTGCCTCTTCGACTTCTGCTTCTTCGACTTTTTTTATGGCTTCTGCCTCTTCGACTTTTTCTTCGACTTCTACTTCTTCGAATTTTTCTATGGCTTCTGCCTCTTCGACTTCTACTTAAAATTTTTCTATGGCTTCTGCTTCTTCGACTTCTACTTAAAATTTTTCTATGGCTTCTGCCTCTTCGACATTTTCTTCGATTTTTTTCTATGGCTTCTGCCTCTTCTACATTTTCTTCAATTTTTTTCTATGGCTTCTGCCTCTTCGACTTTTTCTTCGACTTTTTCTATGCCTTCTGCCTCTTCCACATTTTCTTCAATTTTTTTCTATGGCTTCTGCCTCTTCGACTTTTTCTTCGACTTTTTCTATGGATTCTGCCTCTTCGACTTCTACTTCTTCGACTTTTTCTTTTCGAATTTTTCTATGACTTCTGCATCTTCGACTTCTACTTCTTCGACTTTTTGTATAACTTCTGCCTCTTCGACATTTTTTTCGATTTTTTTCTATGGCTTCTGCCTCTTCGACTTTTTCTTCGACTTCTACTTCTTCGATTTTTTCTGTGGCTTCTGCCTCTTCGACTTTTTCTTCGGCTTCTACTTCTTCGACTTTTTCTATGGCCTCTGCCTCTTCGACTTTTTTTTTTTCAAATTTTTCTATAACTTCTGCATCTTCGACTTTTTCTTCAACTTCTACTTCTTCCACTTTTTCTATGGCTTCTGCCTCTTCGACTTTTTCTTTGATTTTTTCTATGGCTTCTGCCTCTTCGACTTTTTCTTTGACTTCTACTTCTTAGACTCTTTCCATGGCTTCTGCCTCTTCGACCTCTACTTCTTCGACTTTTTCTATGGCTTCTGCCTCTTCTACATTTTCTTCAATTTTTTCTATGGCTTCTGCCTCTTCGAATTTTTCTTCGACTTTTTCTATGGCTTCTGCCTCTTCGACTTTTTCTTCGATTTTTTTTCTGTGGCTTCTGCCCCTTCGACTTTTTCTTCGACTTCTTCGTCTTCGACTTTTTCTATGGCCTCTGCATCTTCGACTTTTTGTTCGACTTCGACTTCTAGTTCTTCGACTTTTTCTATGGCTTCTGCCTCTTCGACTTTTTCCTCAATTTTCTTCTGTGGCTTCTGCCTCTTCGACTTCTACTATTTCGAGTTTTTTCTATGGCTTCTGCCTCTTCGACTTTTTCTTTGACTTTTTCTATGGATTCTGCCTCTTCGACTTTTTCTTCGACTTCTGCTTCTTCGACTTTTTCTTTTCGAATTTTTCTATGACTTCTGGATCTTCGACTTTTTCTTCGACTTCTGCTTCTTCGACTTTTTCTTTTATTTTTTTCTATGGCTTCTGCCCTTTCGACTTTTTTTTTCGACTTCTACTTCTTCGACTTTTTCTATGGCTTCTGCCCCTTTGACTTTTTCTTCGACTTTTTCTTCGACTTCTAGTTCTTCGACTTTTTCTATGGCTTCTGCCTCTTCGACTTTTTCCTCAATTTTCTTCTGTGGCTTCTGCCTCTTCGACTTCTACTATTTCGAGTTTTTTCTATGGCTTCTGCCTCTTCGACTTTTTCTTTGATTTTTTCTTCTTTGACTTTTTCTATGGCTTGTGCCTCTTCGACTTTTTCTTCGACTTCTGCTTCTTCGACTTTTTCTTTTCGAATTTTTCTTCGACTTTTTCTATGGATTCTGCCTCTTCGACTTTTTCTTCGACTTCTCCTTCTTCGACTTTTTCTTTTCGAATTTTTCTATGACTTCTGCATCTTCGACTTTTTCTTCGACTTCTGCCTCTTCGACTTTTTCTTCGATTTTTTTCTATGGCTTCAGCCCTTTCGACTTTTTCTTCGACTTCTACTTCTTCGACTTTTTCTATGGCTTCTGCCTCTTCGACTTTTTTTTCAAATTTTTCTATGGCTTCTGCCTTTTCAACTTTTTCCTATGTCTTCTGCCTCTTCGACTTCTGCTTCTTCGACTTTTTCTATGACTTCTACATCTTCGACTTTTTCTCCAACTTCTACTTCTTTGACTTTTTGTATGGCTTCTGCCTCTTCGACTTTTTCTTAGATTTTTTTCTTTGGCTTCTGCATCTTCGACTTTTTCTTCGACTTCTACTTCTTTGACTTTTTCTATGGCTTCTGCTTCTTCGACTTTTACTACTTCGACTTTTTCTATAGCCTCTGCCTCTTTGACTTTTTTTTTTCGAATTTTTCTATAACTTCTGCATCTTCGACTTTTTCATCGACTTCTACTTCTACTTCTTCAACTTTTTCTATGGCTTCTGCCTCTTCGACTTTTTCTTCGACTTCTACTTCTTCGACTTTTTCTATGGCTTCTGCCGGTTCGACTTTTACTTAGAATTTTTCTATGGCCTCTGCCTCTTCGACTTTATCCTCAATTTTCTTCTGTGGCTTCTGCCTCTACGACTTCTACTACTTCAACTTTTTCTATGGCTTCTGCCTCTTCGACTTTTTCTTCGACTTTTTCTATGGATTCTGCCTCTTCGACTTCTACTTCTTCGACTTTTTCTATAGCTTCTGCCTCTTCGACTTTTTCTTCGATTTTTTTCTATGGCTTCTGCCCCTTCGACTTTTTCTCCGACTTCTACTTCTTCGACTTTTTCTATGGCTTCTGCCTCTTCGACTTTTTTTTTTCAAATTTTCCTATGGCTTCTGCCTCTTCGACTTCTACTTCTTCGACTTTTTCTATGACTTCTGCATCTTCGACTGTTTCTTCGACTTCTACTTCTTAGACTTTTTCTATGGCTTCTGCCTCTTCGACTTTTTCTTCGATTTTTTTCTGTGGCTTCTGCCTTTTTGACTTCTACTTCCTCAAGTTTTTCTATGGCTTCTGCCTCTTCGACTTTTTCTTCAACTTCTACTTCTTCGAGTTTTTCTATGGCTTCTGCCTCTTCGACTTTTTCTTTGATTTTTTTCTATGGCTTCTGCCCCTTCGAATTTTTCTTTGACTTCTACTTCTTCAACTTTTTCTATGGCTTCTGCCTCTTCGACTTCTACTTCTTCGACTTTTTCTATGGCTTCTGCCTCTTCGACTTTTTTCTATGGCTCCTGCCTCTTCGACTTCTGCTTCTTCGACTTTTTCTATGACTTCTACATCTTCGACTTTTTCTATGGCTTCTGCCCCTTCGACTTTTTCTATGGCTTCTGCTTCTTCGACTTTTTCTATGGCTTCTGCCTCTTCGACTTTTTTTTTTCAAATTTTCCTATGGCTTCTGCCTCTTCGACTTCTACTTCTTCGACTTTTTCTATGACTTCTGCATCTTCGACTGTTTCTTCGACTTCTACTTCTTAGACTTTTTCTATGGCTTCTGCCTCTTCGACTTTTTCTTCGATTTTTTTCTGTGGCTTCTGCCTCTTTGACTTCTAGTTCGAGTTTTTTCTATGGCTTCTGCCTTTTTGACTTCTACTTCTTCGAGTTTTTCTATGGCTTCTGCCTCTTCGACTTTTTCTTCAACTTCTACTTCTTCGAGTTTTTCTATGGCTTCTGCCTCTTCGACTTTTTCTTTGATATTTTTCTATGGCTTCTGCCCCTTCGACTTTTTCTCAGACTTCTACTTCTTCAACTTTTTCTATGGCTTCTGCCTCTTCGACTTTTTCTTCAATTTTTTTCTATGGCTTATGCATCTTCGACTTTTTCTTGGACTTTTACTTTTTCGACTTTTTCTATGGCTTCTGCCCCTTCGAGTTTTTCTTCAACTTCTACTTCTTCGAGTTTTTCTATGGCTTCTGCCTCTTCGACTTTTTCTTCGAGTTTTTCTTTTCGAATATTTCTATGGCCTCTGCCTCTTCGACTTTTTCTTCGACTTTTTCTTTTCAAATTTTTCTATGACTTTTGCCTCTTCCACTTTTTCTTTGATTTTTTTCTATGGCTTCTGCCTCTTCAACTTTTTCTTCGACTTCTACTTCTTCGACTTTTTCTATGGCTTCTGCCTCTTTGACTTTTTCTTCGATTTTTTTCTATAGCTTCTGCCTCTTCGACTTTTTCTTTGACTTCTACTTCTTAGACTTTTTCCATGGCTTCTGTCTCTTCGACTTTTTCTTCGACTGTTTCTATGGCTTCTGCCTCTTTGACTTTTACTTCGATTTTTTTCTATGGCTTCTGCCTCTTCGACTTCTACTTCTTCGACTTTTTCTATGGCGTCTGCCTCTTCGACTTTTTTTTTTTTTTTTTCATTTTTCCTATGGCTTCTGCCTCTTCGACATCTACTTCTTTGAGTTTATCTATGGCTTCTGCATCTTCAACTTTTTCTTCGACTTCTACTTCTTCGACTTTTTCTATGGCTTCTGCCTCTTCTACATTTTCGTCGATTTTTTTCTATGGCTTCTGCCTCTTCGACTTTTTCTTCGACTTTTTCTATGGCTTCTGCCTCTTCAACTTTTTCTTCGATTTTTTTTCTATGGCTTCTGCCCTTTCGACTTTTTCTTCGACTTCTACTTCTTCGACTTTTTCTATGGCTTCTGCCTCTTCGACTTTTTTTTCAAATTTTTCTATGGCTTCTGCCCTTTCGACTTTTTCTTCGACTTCTACTTCTTCGACTTTTTCTATGGCGTCTGCCTCTTCGAATTTTCTTTGAATTCTACTTCTTAGACTTTTTCTATGACTTCTGCTTCTTCGACTTTTTTTCGAAATTTTTCTATGTCTTCTACTTCTTCAACTTTTTCTATGGCTTCTGCCTCTTCGACTTTTTCTTCAATTTTTTTCTATGGCTTATGCATCTTCGACTTTTTCTTGGACTTTTACTTTTTCGACTTTTTCTATGGCTTCTGCCCCTTCGAGTTTTTCTTCAACTTCTACTTCTTCGAGTTTTTCTATGGCTTCTGCCTCTTCGACTTTTTCTTCGAGTTTTTCTTTTCGAATTTTTCTATGGCCTCTGCCTCTTCGACTTTTTCTTCGACTTTTTCTTTTCAAATTTTTCTATGACTTTTGCCTCTTCCACTTTTTCTTTGATTTTTTTCTATGGCTTCTGCCTCTTCAACTTTTTCTTCGACTTCTACTTCTTCGACTTTTTCTATGGCTTCTGCCTCTTCGACTTTTTCTTTGACTTCTACTTCTTAGACTTTTTCCATGGCTTCTGCCTCTTTGACTTTTACTTCGATTTTTTTCTATGGCTTCTGCCTCTTCGACTTCTACTTCTTCGACTTTTTCTATGGCGTCTGCCTCTTCGACTTTTTTTTTTTTTTTCATTTTTCTATGGCTTCTGCCTCTTCGACTTTTTCTTCGACTTCTACTTCTTAGGCTTTTTCCTATGGCTTCTGCCTCTTCGACATCTACTTCTTTGAGTTTATCTATGGCTTCTGCATCTTCAACTTTTTCTTCGACTTCTACTTCTTCGACTTTTTCTATGGCTTCTGCCTCTTCTACATTTTCGTCGATTTTTTTCTATGGCTTCTGCCTCTTCGACTTTTTCTTCGACTTTTTCTATGGCTTCTGCCTCTTCAACTTTTTCTTCAATTTTTTTTTCTATGGCTTCTGCCCTTTCGACTTTTTCTTCGACTTCTACTTCTTCGACTTTTTCTATGGCTTCTGCCTCTTCGACTTTTTTTTCAAATTTTTCTATGGCTTCTGCCCTTTCGACTTTTTCTTCGACTTCTACTTCTTCGACTTTTTCTATGGCGTCTGCCTCTTCGACTTTTTTTTTTTTTTCATTTTTCTATGACTTCTGCATCTTCGACTTTTTCTTTGAATTCTACTTCTTAGACTTTTTCTATGACTTCTGCTTCTTCGACTTTTTTTTCGAAATTTTTCTATGTCTTCTGCCTCTTCGATTTTTTTCTATGGCTTCTGCCGCTTCTACTTTTTCTTTGACTTCTACTTCTTTGACTTTTTCTATGGCTTCTGCCGGTTCGACTTTTTCTTTGATTTTTTTCTATGGCATCTGCCTCTTCGACTTCTACTTCTTCGACTTTTTCTATGGCGTCTGCCTCTTCGACTTTTTTTTTTTTTTTTCGACTTTTTCTATGACTTCTGCATCTTCGACTTTTTCTTCGAATCCTACTTCTTCGACTTTTCTTCGAATTTTTCTATGGCTTCTGCCTCTTCGACATTTTCTTCGATTTTTTTCTGTGGCTTCTGCCTCTTCGACTTTTTCTTCGACTTCTAATTCTTAGACTTCTTCCATGGCTTCTGTCTCTTCGACTTTTTCTTCGACTGTTTCTATGGCTTCTGCCTCTTCGACTTTTACTTCGACTTCTACTTCTTCGACTTTTTCTATGGCTTCTGCCTCTTACACTTTTTCTTAGATTTTTTTCTATGGCTTTTGCCTCCTCAACTTTTTCTTCGACTTCTACTTCTTCGACTTTTTCTATGGCTTCTGCCTCCTCGACTTTTTCTTCGATTTTTTTTTATGGCTTCTGCCTCTTCAGCTTCTACTTCTTCGACTTTTTCTATGGCTTCTGCCTCTTCGACTTCTACTTCTTCAACTTTTTTTTTTTTTTCAAATTTGTCTGTGACTTCTGCATCTTCGACTTTTTCTTCGACTTCTACTTCTTCGACTTTTTCTTTTCAAATTTTTCTATGACTTTTGCCTCTTCCACTTTTTCTTTGATTTTTTTCTATGGCTTCTGCCTCTTCAACTTTTTCTTCGACTTCTACTTCTTCGACTTTTTCTATGGCTTCTGCCTCTTTGACTTTTTCTTCGACTTTTTCTATGGATTCTGCCTCTTCGACTTCTACGTCTTCGACTTTTTCTATAGTTTCTGCCCCTTCGACTTTTTCTATGGCTTCTGCCCCTTCGACTTTTTCTATGGCTTCTGCTTCTTCGACTTTTTCTATGGCTTCTGCCTCTTCGACTTTTTTTTTTCAAATTTTCCTATGGCTTCTGCCTCTTCGACTTCTACTTCTTCGACTTTTTCTATGGCTTCTGCATCTTCGACTGTTTGTTCGGTTTCTACTTCTTAGACTTTTTCTATGGCTTCTGCCTCTTTGACTTTTTCTTCGATTTTTTTCTGTGGCTTCTGCCTCTTTGATTTCTAGTTCAAGTTTTTTCTATGGCTTCTGCCTTTTTGACTTCTACTTCTTCGAGTTTTTCTATGGCTTCTGTCTCTTCGACTTTTTCTTCGACTGTTTCTATGGCTTCTGCCTCTTCGACTTTTACTTCGATTTTTTTCTATGGCTTCTGCCCCATCGACTTCTACTTCTTCGACTTTTTTTTTTGTTTGTTTTCATTTTTCTATGACTTCTGCCTCTTACACTTTTTCTTTGATTTTTTTTCTATGGCTTCTGCCTCTTCAACTTTTTCTTCGACTTCTGCTTCTTCGACTTTTTTTATGGCTTCTGCCTCCTCGACTTTTTCTTCGATTTTTTTTATGGCTTCTGCCTCTTCAACTTCTACTTCTTCGACTTTTTCTATGGCTTCTGCCTCTTCAACTTCTACTTCTTCGACTTTTTCTATGGCTTCTGCCTCTTCAACTTCTACTTCTTCGACTTTTTCTGTGGCTTCTGCCTCTTTGACTTCTAGTTCGAGTTTTTTCTATGGCTTCTGCCTTTTTGACTTCTACTTCTTCGAGTTTTTCTATGGCTTCTGCCTCTTCGACGTTTTCTTCAACTTCTACTTCTTCGACTTTTTCTATGGCTTCTGCCTCTTCGACTTTTTCTTTGATTTTTTTCTGTGGCTTCTGCCCCTTCGACTTTTTCTCCGACTTCTACTTCTTCAACTTTTTCTATGGCTTCTGCCTCTTCGACTTCTACTTCTTCTACTTTTTCTATGGCTTCTGCCTCTTCGACTTTTTCTTCAGTTTTTTTCTATGGCTTATG
>JAMKFB010000304.1:193465-337427 GCA_036247105.1 Cirrhinus mrigala
AGAAAAAAAGTCGAAGAAGGCAGAAGCCGTAGAAAAAACTCGAAGTAGTAGAAGTCGAAAAGGCAGAAGCCATAGAAAAAACTCGAAGTAGTAGAAGTCGAAGAGGCAGAAGCCACAGAAAAAAATTGGGGAAAAAGTCGAAGAGGCAGAAGCCATAGAAGAAGTCGAAGAACTAGAAGTCGAAGTCGAAGAAAAAGTCGAAGATGCAGAAGTTATAGAAAAATTTAAAAAAAAAGTCGAAGAGGCATGGGCCATATAAAGTCGAAGACAAAGAAGTTGAAGAAAAAGTCGAAGGGGCAGAATCCATAGAAAAAGTCGAAGAAAAAGTCGAAGAGCCAGAAGCCATAGAAAAAAATCGAAGAAAATGTAGAAGAGGCAGAAGCCATAGAAAAAGTCGAAGAAGTAGAAGTCGAAGAAAAAGTCGAAGAGGCAGAAGCCATAGAAAAAAATCGAAGAAAGTGTCGAAGTGGTAGAAGCCATAGAAAAATTCGAAAAAAAGATGAAGAAGCAGAAGCCATAGAAAAAGTCTAAGTAGCAGTCGAAGAGGCAGAAGCCATAGAAAAAGTCGAAGAAGTAGAAGTCGAAGAAAAAGTAGAAGCGGCAGAAGCCATAGAAAAAAATCGAAGGAAATGTCGAAGAGGCAGAAGCCAAAGAAAAATTCGAAAAAAAGTCGAAGAAGGAGAAGCCATAAGAAAAAGTCAAAGAAGTAGAAGTCGCAGACGCAGAAGCCATAGGAAAAAGCCTAAGAAGTAGAAGTCGAAGAAAAAGTCGAAGATGTAGAAGTCATAGAAAAAGTCGAAGAAGCAGAAGTCGAAGACGCAGAAGCCATAGGAAAAAGTTGAAAAGGCAGAGCCCATAGAAAAAGATGAAGTAGTAGAAGTCGAAGAGGCAGAGGCCATAGAAAAAGTCGAAGAAGTAGAAGTCGAAGAAAAAGTCGAAGAGGCAAAAGCCATAGAAAAACTCGAAGAAGAAGAAGTCGACAAGGCAGAAGCCATAGAAAAAAATCGAAGAAAATGTAGAAGAGGCAGAAGCCATAGAAAAAGTCGAAGTAGAAGTCGAAGAAAAAGTCGAAGAGGCAGAAGCCATAGAAAAAAATTGAAGAAAAAGTCGAAGAAGCAGAAGTCGAAGACGCAGAAGCCATAGGAAAAAGTTGAAAAGGCAGAAGCCATAGAAAAATTTGAAAAAAAAGTCGAAGATCCAGAAGCCATAGAAAAAGTCGAAGAAGTAGAAGCCGAAGAAAAAGTCAAAAGGGCAGAATCCATAGAAAAAAATCAAAGAAAAATTCGAAGAGGCAGAAGCCATAGAAAAAGTCGAAGAAGCAGAAGTCGAAGAAAAAGTCGAAGATGCAGAAGTCATAGAAAAATTCGAAAAGAAAAAGTTGAAGAAGTAGAAGTCAAAGAAAAAGTTGAAGAGGCAGAAGCCATAGAAAAAAATCAAAGAAAAATTCGAAGAGGCAGAAGCCATAGAAAAAGTCGAAGAAGCAGAAGTCGAAGAAAAAGTCGAAGATGCAGAAGTCATAGAAAAATTCGAAAAGAAAAAGTTGAAGAAGTAGAAGTCAAAGAAAAAGTTGAAGAGGCAGAAGCCATAGAAAAAGTCGAAGAAGTAGAAGTCGAAAAGGCAGAAGCCATAGAAAAAACTCGAAGAAGTAGAAGTCGAAGAGGCAGAAGGCATAGAAAAAAATCGAAGAAAAATTCGAAGATGCAGAAGTCATAGAAAAATTCGAAAAGAAAAAGTTGAAGAAGTAGAGGTCAAAGAAAAAGTTGAGGAGGCAGAAGCCATAGAAAAAGTCGAAGAAGTAGAAGTCGAAAAGGCAGAAGTCATACAAAAAACTCGAAGTAAAAGTCGAAGAGGCAGAAGCCATAGAAAAAGTCAAAGAAGCAGAAGTCGAAGAAAAAGTCGGAGATGCAGAATCCATAGAAAAAGTCAAAGAAAAAGTCGAAGAGGCAGAAGCCATAGAAAAAAATCGAAGAAAATGTAGAAGAGGCAGAAGCCATAGAAAAAGTCGAAGAAGTAGAAGGTGAAGAAAAAGTCGAAGAGGCAGAAGCCATAGAAAAAAATCGAAGAAAATGTCGAAGAGGCAGAAGCCATAGAAAAATTCGAAAAAAAAGTCGAAGAAGCAGAAGTCATACAAAAAGTCGAAATAGGAGTCAAAGAGGCAGAAGCCATAGAAAAAGTGGAAGAAGTAGAAGTCGAAGAAAAAGTCGAAGAGGCAGAAGCCATAGAAAAATTCGAAAAGAATAAGTCGAAGAAGTAGAAGTCGAAGAAAAAGTCGAAGAGGCAGAAGCCATAGAAAAAAATCGAAGAAAAATGTCGAAGAGGCAGAAGCCATAGAAAAATTCGAAAAAAAGTCGAAGAAGCAGAAGCCATAGAAAAAACTCGAAGCAGTAGAAGTCGAAAAGGCAGAAGCCATAGAAAAAACTCAAAGTAGTAGAAGTCGAAGAGGCAGAAGCCACAGACAAAAATTGGGGAAAAAGTCGAAGAGGCAGAAGCCATAGAAAAAGTCGAAGAACTAGAAGTCGAAGTCGAAGAAAAAGTCGAAGATGCAGAAGTTATAGAAAAATTCGAAAAAAAAAGTCGAAGAGGCATGGTCCATAGAAAAAGTCGAAGACGAAGAAGTCGAAGAAAAAGTCGAAGGGGCAGAATCCATAGAAAAAGTCGAAGAAAAATTCGAAGAGGCAGAAGCCATAGAAAAAAATCGAAGAAAATGTAGGAGGCAGAAGCCATAGAAAAAGTCGAAGAAGTAGAAGTCGAAGAAAAAGTCGAAGAGGCAGAAGCCATAGAAAAAAATCGAAGAAAATGTAGAAGAGGCAGAAGCCATAGAAAAAGTCGAAGAAAAAGTCGAAGAAAAATTCGAAGAGGCAGAAGCCATAGAAAAAAATCGAAGAAAATGTAGAAGAGGCAGAAGCCATAGAAAAAGTCAAAGAAGCAGAAGTCGAAGAAAAAGTCGAAGATGCAGAAGCCATAGAAAAAAATCGAAGAAAATGTCGAAGAGGCAGAAGCCATAGAAAAATTCGAAAAAAAGTCGAAGAAGCAGAAGCCATAGAAAAAGTCTAAGTAGAAGTCGAAGAGGCAGAAGCCATAGATAAAACTCGAAAAAGTAGAAGTCGAAGAGGCAGAAGCCATAGAAAAAGTCGAAGAAGTAGCAGTCGAAGAAAAAGTCGAAGAGGCAGAAGGCATAGAAAAAGTCGAAGAAGTAGAAGTCGAAGTCAAAGAAAAAGTCGAAGAGGCAGAAGCCATCGAAACAGTCGAAGAAGCAGAAGTCGAAGAAAAAGTGGAAGAGGCAGAAGCCATAGAAAAAAATCGAAGAAAATGTCGAAGAGGCAGAAGCCATAGAAAAAGTCGAAGAAGTAGAAGTCGAAGAAAAAGTCGAAGAGGCAGAAGCCATAGAAAAATTCGAAAAAAAGTCGAAGAAGCAGAAGCCATAGAAAAAGTCTAAGAAGTCGAAGAGGCAGAAGCCATAGAAAAAGTTGAAGAAGTAGAAGTCGAAGAAAAAGTCGAAGAGGCAGAAGGCATATAAAAACTCAAAGAAGTAGAAGTCGAAGAGGCAGAAGCCACAGAAAAAAATTGAGGAAAAAGTCGAAGAGGCAGAAGCCATAGAAAAAGTCGAAGAACTAGAAGTCGAAGTCGAAGAAAAAGTCGAAGATGCAGAAGCCATAGAAAAAGTCGAAGACGAAGAAGTCGAAGAAAAAGTCGAAGGGCAGAAGCCATAAAAAAAGTCGAAGAGTAGAAGCGCAGAAAAAGTCGAAGAGGCAGAAGCCATAGAAAAAAATCGAAGTAAATGGCGAACAGGCAGAAGCCATAGAAAAAGTCGAAGAAGTAGAAGTCGAAGAAAAAGTCGAAGAGGCAGAAGCCATAGAAAAAAATCGAAGAAAAAGTCGAAGAGGCAGAAGCCATAGAAAAATTCGAAAAAAAGTCGAAGAAGCAGAAGCCATAGAAAAAGTCTAAGTAGAAGTCGAAGAGGCAGAAGCCCTAGATAAAACTCGAAAAGTAGAAGTCGAAGAGGCAGAAGCCATAGAAAAAGTCGAAGAAGTAGCAGTCGAAGAAAAAGTCGAAGAGGCAGAAGGCATAGAAAAAGTCGAAGAAGTAGAAGTCGAAGTCGAAGAAAAAGTCGAAGAGGCAGAAGCCATAGAATAAAATCGAAGAAGTAGAAGTCGAAAAAAAAGTCGAAGATGCAGAAGTCATAGAAAAATTCGAAGAAGTAGAAGTCGTAGAAAAAGTCGAAGAGGCAGAGCCATAGAAAAAGTCTAAGTAGAAGACGAAGAGGCAGAAGCCATAGGAAAAAGTTGAAGAGGCAGAAGCCATAGAAAAAGTCGAAAAAAAAGTCGAAGAGGCAGAAGCCATAGAAAAAGTCGAAGAATTAGAAGTCGAAGAAAAAGTCAAAGGGGCAGAAGCCATAGAAAAAATCGAAGAAAAAGTCAAAGAGACAGAAGCCAAAGGAAAATGTCGAAAAAGTAGAAGGTGAAGAAAAAGTCGAAGATGCAGAATTCATAGAAAAATTAGAAAAAAAAAGTCGAAGAAGTAGAAGTCAAAAAGGCAGAAGCCATAGAAAAAACTCGAAGTAGTAGAAGTCGTAGAGGCAGAAGCCATAGAAAAAAATGTAAGAAAAAGTTAAAGAGGCAGAAGCCATAGAAAAAAATCAAAGAAAAAGTCGAAGAGGCAGAAGTTATAGGAAAAAGTCGCAGAGGCAGAAGCCATAGAAAAAAACGAAGAAGTAGAAGTCGAAAAAAAAGTCGAAGAGGCAGAAGTCATAGGAGAAACTGGAAGAAGTAGAAGTCGAAGAAAAAGTTGAAGATGCAGAAATCATAGAAAAATTCGAAAAGAAAAAGTCGAAAAAAAAGTTGAAGAGGCAGAGCCATAGAAAAAGTCCAAGTAGAAGTCGTAGAGGCAGAAGCCATAGAAAAAAATCTAAGTAAAAGTCTAACAGGCAGAAGCCATAGAAACAGTCGAAGAAAAAGTCGAAGAGGCAGAAGCCATAGAAAAAGTCGGAGAAGTAGAAGTCGAAGAGGCAGAAGCCATAGAAAAAAATCTAAGTAAAAGTCGAAGAGGCAGAAGCCATAGAAACAGTCGAAGAAAAAGTCGAAGAGGCAGAAGCCATAGAAAAAAAATCGAAAAAAAAGTCAAAGAGGCAGAAGCCATAGAAAAAGTCGAAGAAGTAGAAGTCGAAGAAAAAGTTGAAGAGGCAGAAGCCATAGAAAAAAATCAAAGTAAAAGTGGAAGAGGCAGAAGTCATAGAAATATTGAAAAGAAAAAGTCGAAGTAGAAGTCGAAGAAAAAGTCGAAGATGCAGAAGTCATAGAAAAATTCGAAAAGAAAAAGTCGAAGAAGTAGAAGTGGAAGAAAAAGTCAAAGAGGCAGAAGCCATAGAAAAAAATCAAAGAAAAAGTCGAAGAGGTAGAAGCCATAGAAAAAAATCAAAGAAAAAGTCGAAGAGGCAGAAGTCATAGGAAAAAGTCGAAGAGGCAGAAACCATAGAATAAAATTGAAGAAGTAGAAGTGAAAAAAAAAGTCGAAGATGCAGAAGTCATAGAAAAATTCGAAAACAAAAATTCGAAGAGAAAAATTCGAAGAAGTAGAAGTCGAAAAAAAAGTCGAAGAGGCAGAGCCATAGAAAAAGTCTAAGTAGAAGACGAAGAGGGAGAAGCCATGGAAAAAAATCAAAGAAAAAGTCGAAGAGGCAGAAGTCATAAGAAGAAGTGGAAGAAGTAGAAGTCGAAGAAAAAGTCGAAGATGCAGAAGTCATAGAAAAATTCGAAAAGAAAAAGTCGAAGAAAAAGTTGAAGAGGCAGAGCCATAGAAAAAGTCTAAGTAGAAGTCATAGAGGCAGAAGCGATAGAAAAAGTTGAAGAAGTAGAAGTCGAAGAGGCAGAAGCCATAGGAAAAAGTCGAAGAAGTAGAAGTCGAAGAAAAAGTCGAAGAGCAGAAGCCATAGAAAAAGTCGAAGAAAAAGTCGAAGAGGCAGAAGCCATAGGAAAAAGTCGAAGAAGTAGAAGTCAAAGAAAAAGTCGAAAAGGCAGAAGCCATAGAAAAATTCGCAAAAAAAGTCAAAGAGGCAGAAGCCATAGGAAAAAGTCGAAGAAGTAGAAGTCGAAGTTAAAGTCGAAGAGGCAGAATCCATAGAAAAAAGTCGAAGAACTAGAAGTCGAAATCGAAAAAAAAGTCGAAGATGCAGAAGTTATAGAAAAAGTCGAAGACAAAGAATTCGAAGAAAAAGTCGAAGAGGCAGAAGCTATAGAAAAAAGTCGAAGAACTAGAAGTCGAAGTCGAAAAAAAAGTCGAAGATGCAGAAGTTATATAAAAAGTCGAAGTAAAAGTCGAACAGGCTGAAGCCATAGAAAAAGTAGAAGAAGTAGAAGTCGAAGAAAAAGTAGAAGAGGCAGAAGCCATAGAAAAATTCGAAAAAAAGTCAAAGAAGCAGAAGCCATAGAAAAAGTCAAAGAAGCAGAAGTCGACTAAAAAGTCGAAGAGGCAGAAGCCATGGAAAAAGTCTAAGAAGTAGAAGTCGAAGAAAAAGTCGAAGAGGCAGAAGTCATAGAAAAAGTCGAAGAACTAGAAGTCGAAGTCGAAGAAAAAGTCGAAGATGCAGAATTTATAGAAAAATTCGAAAAAAAAGTCGAAGAGGCAGAGGCCATAGAAAAAGTCGAAGACGAAGAAGTCGAAGAAAAAGTCGAAGAGGCAGAAGCCATAGAAGCAGTTGAAGAAGCAGAAGCCATAGAAAAAGTCGAAGAAGTAGAAGTCGAAGAGGCAGAAGCCATAGAAAAAGTCGAATAAGTAGAAGTCGAAGAAAAAGTCGAAGTGGCAGAAGCCATAGGAAAAAGTCGAAGAAGTAGAAGTCAAAGAAAAAGTCGAAAAGGCAGAAGCCATAGAAAAATTCGCAAAAAAAGTCAAAGAGGCAGAAGCCATAGGAAAAAGTCGAAGAAGTAGAAGTCGAAGTTAAAGTCGAAGAGGCAGAAGCCATAGAAAAAAGTCGAAGAACTAGAAGTCGAAATCGAAAAAAAAGTCGAAGATGCAGAAGTTATAGAAAAAGTCGAAGACAAAGAATTCGAAGAAAAAGTCGAAAAGGCAGAAGCTATAGAAAAAAGTCGAAGAACTAGAAGTCGAAGTCGAAAAAAAAGTCGAAGATGCAGAAGTTATATAAAAAGTCGAAGTAAAAGTCGAACAGGCTGAAGCCATAGAAAAAGTAGAAGAAGTAGAAGTCGAAGAAAAAGTAGAAGAGGCAGAAGCCATAGAAAAATTCGAAAAAAAGTCAAAGAAGCAGAAGCCATAGAAAAAGTCAAAGAAGCAGAAGTCGACTAAAAAGTCGAAGAGGCAGAAGCCATGGAAAAAGTCTAAGAAGTAGAAGTCGAAGAAAAAGTCGAAGAGGCAGAAGCCATAGAAAAAGTCGAAGAACTAGAAGTCGAAGTCGAAGAAAAAGTCGAAGATGCAGAATTTATAGAAAAATTCGAAAAAAAAGTCGAAGAGGCAGAGGCCATAGAAAAAGTCGAAGACGAAGAAGTCGAAGAAAAAGTCGAAGAGGCAGAAGCCATAGAAGCAGTTGAAGAAGCAGAAGCCATAGGAAAAAGTCAAAGAAGTAGAAGTCGAAGAGGCAGAAGCCATAGGAAAAAGTTGAAAAGGCAGAAGCCATAGAAAAATTTGAAAAAAAAGTCGAAGACGCAGAAGCCATAGAAAAAGTCGAAGAAGTAGAAGTCGAAGAAAAAGTCGAAGAGGCAGAAGCCATAGAAAAAGTCGAAGAAGCAGAAGTCGAAGAAAAAGTAGAAGCGGCAGAAGCTATAGAAAAAAATCGAAGAAAATGTCGAAGAGGCAGAAGCCATAGAAAAATTCGAAAAAAAGTCGAAGAAGCAGAAGCTATAGAAAAAGTCGAAGTAGAATTCGAAGAAAAAGTCAAAGATGGAGAAGTCATAGAAAAATGAAAAAAAAAAAAAAAAAAAAAGTTAAAGAGGCAGACGCCATAGAAAAAGTCGAAGAAGTAGAAGTCAAAGAGGCAGAAGCCATAGAAACAGTCGAAGAAAAAGTCGAAGAGACAGAAGCCATGGAAAAAGTCTAAGAAGTAGAAGTCGAAGAAAAAGTCGAAGAGGCAGAAGCCATAGAAAAATTTTTTAAAAAAAGTCAAAGAGGCAGAAGCCATAGAAACAGTCGAAGAAAAAGTCGAAGAGACAGAAGCCATGGAAAAAGTCGAAGAAGTAGAAGTCGTAGAAAAAGTCGAAGGAGCAGAAGCCATAGAAAAAGTCGAAGAAGTAGAAGTCGAAGAGGCAGAAGCCACAGAAAAAAATTGAAGAAAATGTCCAAGAGGCAGAAGTCATAGAAAAATTTGAAAAGAAAAAGTCGAAGAAGTAGAATTCGAAGAAAAAGTAGCAGAAGAAGAAGCCATAGAAAAAGTCGAAGAAGTAGAAGTCAAAGAGGCAGAAGCCATAGAAAAATTCGAAGAAGTAGAAGTCGAAGAAAAAGTCGAAGCGTCAGAAGCCATAGAAAAAAATCGAAGAAAATGTCAAAGACGCAGAAGCCATAGAAAAAGTCGAAGAAGTAGAAGTCGAAGAAAAAGTCGAAGAGGCAGAAGCCATAGAAAAAAATCGAAGAAAATGTTGAAGAGGCAGAAGCCATAGAAAAAGTCGAAGAAGTAGAAGCCGAAGAAAAAGTCGAAGAGGCAGAAGTCATAGAAAAAGTCAAAGAAGCACAAGTCGAAGAAAAAGTCGAAGATGCAGAAGTCATAGAAAAATTCGAAAAGAAAAAGTCGAAGAAGTAGAAGTCGAAGAAAAAGTCGAAGAGGCAGAAGCCATAGAAAAAAATCGAAGAAAATGTAGAAGAGGCAGAAGCCATAGAAAAAGTCGAAGAAGTAGAAGTCGAAGAAAAAGTCGAAAGGGCAGAAGCCATAGAAAAAGTCGAAGAAAAAGTCGAAGAGGCAGAAGCCATAGAAAAAAATAGAAGAAAATGTAGAAGAGGCAGAAGCCACAGAAAAAGTCGAAGAAGTAGAAGTCGAAGAAAAAGTCGAAGAGGCAGAAGCCATAGAAAAAAATCGAAGAAAATGTCGAAGAGGCAGAAGCCATGGAAAAATTCGAAAAAAAGTCGAAGAAGCAGAAGCCATAGAAAAAACTCGAAGTAGTAGAAGTCGAAAAGGCAGAAGCCATAGAAAAAATTCGAAGTAGTAGAAGTCGAAGAGGCAGAAGCCACAGAAAAAAATTGAGGAAAAAGTCGAAGAGGCAGAAGCCATAAAAAAAGTGGAAGAACTAGAAGTCGAAGAAAAAGTCGAAGATGCAGAAGTTATAGAAAAATTCGAAAAAAAAGTCGAAGAGACATGGGCCATAGAAAAAGTCGAAAACGAAGAAGTCGAAGAAAAAGTCGAAGGGGCAGAATCCACAGAAAAAGTCAAAGAAAAAGTCGAAGAGGCAGAAGCCATAGAAAAAAATAGAAGAAAATGTAGAAGAGGCAGAAGCCACAGAAAAAGTCGAAGAAGTAGAAGTCGAAGAAAAAGTCGAAGAGGCAGAAGCCATAGAAAAAAATCGAAGAAAATGTCGAAGAGGCAGAAGCCATGAAAAATTCGAAAAAAAGTCGAAGAAGCAGAAGCCATAGAAAAAACTCGAAGTAGTAGAAGTCGAAAAGGCAGAAGCCATAGAAAAAATTCGAAGTAGTAGAAGTCGAAGAGGCAGAAGCCACAGAAAAAAATTGAGGAAAAAGTCGAAGAGGCAGAAGCCATAAAAAAAGTGGAAGAACTAGAAGTCGAAGAAAAAGTCGAAGATGCAGAAGTTATAGAAAAATTCGAAAAAAAAGTCGAAGAGACATGGGCCATAGAAAAAGTCGAAAACGAAGAAGTCGAAGAAAAAGTCGAAGGGGCAGAATCCACAGAAAAAGTCAAAGAAAAAGTCGAAGAGGCAGAAGCCATAGAAAAACATCGAAAAAAATGTAGAAGAGGCAGAAGCCATAGAAAAAGTCGAAGAAGTAGAAGTCGAAGAAAATGTCGAAGAGGCAGGAGCCATAGAAAAAGTCGAAGAAGTAGAAGCCATAGAAAAAGTCGAAGAAGTAGAAGCCACAGAAAAAATCGAAGAAGTAGAAGTCGAAGAAAAAGTCGAAGAGGCAGAAGCCATAGGAAAAAGTCGAAGAGGCAGAAGCCATAGGAAAAAGTCGAAGAAGTAGAAGTCGAAGAGGCAGAAGCCATAGAAAAAAATCGAAGAAAATGTCAAAGAGGCAGAAGCCATAGAAAAAGTCGAAGAAGTACAAGTCGAAGAAAAAGTCGAAAGGGTAGAAGCCATAGAAAAAAATCGAAGAAAAAGTCGAAGAGGCAGAAGCCATACAAAAAGTCGAAGAAGCAGAAGTCATAGAAAAATTCGAAAAGAAAAAGTCGAAGAAGTAGAAGTCGAAGAGGCAGAATCCATAGAAAAAGTCGAAGAAAAAGTCGAAGAGGCAGAAGCCATAGAAAAAAATCGAAGAAAATGTAGAAGAGGCAGAAGCCATAGAAAAATTCGAAAAAAAGTCGAAGAAGCAGAAGCCATAAAAAAAGTCGAAGTAGAAGTCGAAGAGGCAGAAGCCATAGAAAAAGTCGAAGAAGTAGAAGTCGAAGAAAAAGTCGAAGAGGCAGAAGCCATAGAAAACAGTCGAAGAAAAAGTCAAAGAGACAGAAGCCATAGAAAAAGTCGAAGAAGGAGAAGTCGAAGAGGCAGAAGCCAAAGAAAAAGTCGAAGAACTAGAAGTCGAAGTCGAAGAAAAAGTCGAAGATGCAGAAGTTATAGAAAAATTCGAAAAAAAAGTCGAAGAGGCAGAGGCCATAGAAAAAGTCGAAGACGAAGAAGTCGAAGAAAAAGTCGAAGGAGCAGAAGCCATAGAAAAAGTTGAAGAAGTAGAAGCCATAGAAAAAAATTGAAGTAAAAGTTGAAGAGGCAGAAGCAATAGAAAAAGTTGAAAAAAAGTCGAAGAAGCAGAAGCCATAGAAAAAGTCAAAGAAGTAGAAGTCGAAGAAAAAGTCGAAGAGGCAGAAGCCATAGAAAAAAATCGAAGAAAATGCCGAAGTGGTAGAAGCCATAGAAAAATTCGAAAAAAAGCAGAAGAGGCAGAAGCCATAGAAAAAGTCGAAGAAGTAGAAGTCGAAGAAAAAGTCAAAGAGGCAGAAGCCAGAGAAAAAAATCGAAGTAAAAGTCGAACCGGCAAAAGCCATAGAAAAAGTCGAAGAAGTAGAAGTCGAAGAAAAAGTAGAAGCGGCAGAAGCCATAGAAAAAAATCGAAGAAAATGTCGAAGAGGCAGAAGCCATAGAAAAATTCGAAAAAAAGTCGAAGAAGTAGAAGTCGAAGAGGCAGAAGCCATAGAAAAAGTCGAAGAAGTAGAAGTCGAAGAAAAAGTAGAAGCGGCAGAAGCCATAGAAAAAAATCGAAGAAAATGTCGAAGAGGCAGAAGCCATAGAAGCAGTCGAAGAAAAAGTCGAAGAAGCAGAAGCCATAGGAAAAAGTCAAAGAAGTAGAAGTCGAACTAAATTCGAAGATGTAGAAGTCATAGAAAAAGTCGAAGAAGCAGAAGTCGAAGAGGCAGAAGCCATAGGAAAAAGCTGAAAAGGCAGAAGCCATAGAAAAATTTGAAAAAAAAGTCGAAGAGGCAGAAGCCATAGAAAAAGTCGAAGAAGCAGAAGTCGAAGAAAAAGTCGAAGCTGCAGAAGTCATAGAAAAATTCGAAAAGAAAAAGTCGAAGAAGTAGAAGTCGACGAAAAAGTCAAAGGGGCAGAATCCATAGAAAAAGTCGAAGAAAAAGTCGAAGAGGCAGAAGTCATAGAAAAAAATCAAAGAAAATGTAGAAGAGACAGAAAGCATAGAAAAAAATAGAAGAAAATGTAGAAGAGGCAGAAGCCACAGAAAAAGTCGAAGAAGTAGAAGTCGAAGAAAAAGTCGAAGAGGCAGAAGCCATAGAAAAAAATCGAAGAAAATGTCGAAGAGGCAGAAGCCATAGAAAAATTCGAAAAAAAGTCGAAGAAGCAGAAGCCATAGAAAAAACTCGAAGTAGTAGAAGTCGAAAAGGCAGAAGCCATAGAAAAAATTCGAAGTAGTAGAAGTCGAAGAGGCAGAAGCCACAGAAAAAAATTGAGGAAAAAGTCGAAGAGGCAGAAGCCATAAAAAAAGTGGAAGAACTAGAAGTCGAAGAAAAAGTCGAAGATGCAGAAGTTATAGAAAAATTCGAAAAAAAAGTCGAAGAGACATGGGCCATAGAAAAAGTCGAAGACGAAGAAGTCGAAGAAAAAGTCGAAGGGGCAGAATCCACAGAAAAAGTCAAAGAAAAAGTCGAAGAGGCAGAAGCCATAGAAAAACATCGAAAAAAATGTAGAAGAGGCAGAAGCCATAGAAAAAGTCGAAGAAGTAGAAGTCGAAGAAAATGTCGAAGAGGCAGGAGCCATAGAAAAAGTCGAAGAAGTAGAAGCCATAGAAAAAGTCGAAGAAGTAGAAGTCGAAGAGGCAGAAGCCATAGAAAAAGTCGAAGAAGTAGAAGTCGAAAAAAAAGTCGAAGATGAAGAAGTTATAGATAAATTTGAAAAAAAAAAAACTTGAAGAGGCAGAGGCCATAGAAAAAGTTGAAGTAGTAGAAGTCGAAGAGGCAGAGGCCATAGAAAAAGTCTAAGAAGTAGAAGCCACAGAAAAAATCGAAGCAGTAGAAGTCGAAGAAAAAGTCGAAGAGGCAGAAGCCATAGGAAAAAGTCGAAGAGGCAGAAGCCATAGGAAAAAGTCGAAGAAGTAGAAGTCGAAGAGGCAGAAGCCATAGAAAAAAATCGAAGAAAATGTCAAAGAGGCAGAAGCCATAGAAAAAGTCGAAGAAGTACAAGTCGAAGAAAAAGTCGAAAGGGTAGAAGCCATAGAAAAAAATCGAAGAAAAAGTCGAAGAGGCAGAAGCCATACAAAAAGTCGAAGAAGCAGAAGTCAAAGAAAAAGTCGGAGATGCAGAAGTCATAGAAAAATTCGAAAAGAAAAAGTCGAAGAAGTAGAAGTCGAAGAGGCAGAATCCATAGAAAAAGTCGAAGAAAAAGTCGAAGAGGCAGAAGCCATAGAAAAAAATCGAAGAAAATGTAGAAGAGGCAGAAGCCATAGAAAAATTCGAAAAAAAGTCGAAGAAGCAGAAGCCATAAAAAAAGTCGAAGTAGAAGTCGAAGAGGCAGAAGCCATAGAAAAAGTCGAAGAAGTAGAAGTCGAAGAAAAAGTCGAAGAGGCAGAAGCCATAGAAAAAGTCGAAGAAGCAGAAGTCGAAGAAAAAGTCGAAGAGGCAGAAGCCATAGAAAAAGTCGAAGAAGCAGAAGTTGAAGAAAAAGTCGAAGATGCAGAAGTCATAGAAAAATTCGAAAAGAAAAAGTCGAAAAAGTAGAAGTCGAAGAGGCAGAATCCATAGAAAAAGTCGAAGAAGTAGAAGTCGAAGAAAAAGTCGAAGATGCAGAAGTCATAGAAAAAGTCGGAAAAAAAAAAAAGTCGAAGAGGCAGACGCCATAGAAAAAGTCGAAGAAGTAGAAGTCGAAGAGGCAGAAGCCATAGAAAAAAATCGAAGTAAAAGTCGAAGAGGCAGAAGCCATAGAAACAGTCGAAGAAAAAGTCAAAGAGACAGAAGCCATAGAAAAAGTCGAAGAAGGAGAAGTCGAAGAGGCAGAAGCCAAAGAAAAAGTCGAAGAACTAGAAGTCGAAGTCGAAGAAAAAGTCGAAGATGCAGAAGTTATAGAAAAATTCGAAAAAAAAGTCGAAGAGGCAGAGGCCATAGAAAAAGTCGAAGACGAAGAAGTCGAAGAAAAAGTCGAAGGAGCAGAAGCCATAGAAAAAGTTGAAGAAGTAGAAGCCATAGAAAAAAATTGAAGTAAAAGTCGAAGAGGCAGAAGCAATAGAAAAAGTTGAAAAAAAGTCGAAGAAGCAGAAGCCATAGAAAAAGTCAAAGAAGTAGAAGTCGAAGAAAAAGTCGAAGAGGCAGAAGCCATAGAAAAAAATCGAAGAAAATGCCGAAGTGGTAGAAGCCATAGAAAAAGTCGAAGAAGTAGAAGTCGAAGAAAAAGTAGAAGCGGCAGAAGCCATAGAAAAAAATCGAAGAAAATGTCGAAGAGGCAGAAGCCATAGAAAAATTCGAAAAAAAGTCGAAGAATTAGAAGTCGTAGAGGCAGAAGCCATAGAAAAAGTCGAAGAAGTAGAAGTCGAAGAAAAAGTAGAAGCGGCAGAAGCCATAGAAAAAAATCGAAGAAAATGTCGAAGAGGCAGAAGCCATAGAAGCAGTCGAAGAAAAAGTCGAAGAAGCAGAAGCCATAGAAAAACTCAAAGAAATAGAAGTCGAAAAGGCAGAAGCCATAGAAAAAAACTCGAAGAAATAGAAGTCGAAATCGAAGAAAAAGTCGAAGATGCAGAAGTTATAGAAAAATTCGAAAAAAAAGTCGAAGAGGCAGAGGCCATAGAAAAAGTCGAAGACGAAGAAGTCGAAGAAAAAGTCGAAGGAGCAGAAGCCATAGAAAAAGTCGAAGAAGTAGAAGTCGAAGAAAAAGTCGAAGAGGCAGAAGCCATAGAAAAAAATCGAAGTAAAAGTCGAAGAGGCAGAAGCAATAGAAAAAGTCGAACAAAAGTCGAAGAAGCAGAAGCCATAGAAAAAGTCAAAGAAGTAGAAGTCGAAAAAAAAGTCGAAGAGGCAGAAGTCATAGAAAAAAATCGAAGTAAAAGTCGAAGAGGCAGAAGCAATAGAAAAAGTCGAACAAAAGTCGAAGAAGCAGAAGCCATAGAAAAAGTCAAAGAAGTAGAAGTCGAAAAAAAAGTCGAAGAAGCAGAAGCCATAGAAAAAGTCTAAGTAGAAGTCGAAGAGGCAGAAGCCATAGAAAAAGTCTAAGAAAGAGATGTCGAAGAGACAGAAGCCATGGAAAAAGTCGAAGAAGTAGAAATCGAAGAAAAAGTCGAAGAGGCAGAAGCCATAGAAAAAGTCGAACAAGTAGAAGTCAAACAAGCAGAAGCCATAGAAAAAAATCGAAGTAAAAGTCGAACCGGCAGAAGCCATAGAAAAAGTCGAAGAAGTAAAAGTCGAAGAAAAAGTAGAAGTGGCAGAAGCCATAGAAAAAAATCGAGGAAAAAGTAGAAGAGGCAGAAGCCATAGAAAAACTCAAAGTAGAAGTCGAAAAGGCAGAAGCCATAGAAAAAACTCGAAGAACTAGAAGTCGAAATCGAAGAAAAAGTCGAAGATGCCGAAGTTATAGAAAAATTTGAAAAAAAAGTCGAAGAGGCAGAGGCCATAGAAAAAGTCGAAGACGAAGAAGTCGAAGAAAAAGTCGAAGGAGCAGAAGCCATAGAAAAAGTCGAAGAAGTAGAAGTCGAAGAAAAAGTCGAAGAGGCAGAAGCCATAGAAAAAGTCGAAGAAGCAGAAGTCGAAGAAAAAGTCGAAGGGGCAGAAGCCATAGAAAAAGTCTAAGAAGGAGAAGTCGAAGAGACAGAAGCCATGGAAAAAGTCGAAGAAGTAGAAGTCGAAGAAAATGTCGAAGAGGCAGAAGCCATAGAAACAGTCGAAGAAAAAGTCGAAGAGACAGAAGCCATGGAAAAAGTCGAAGAAGTAGAAGTCAAAGAGGCAGAAGCCATAGAAAAAAATCGAAGTAAAAGTCGAAGAGGCAGAAGCCATAGAAACAGTCGAAGAAAAAGTCGAAGAGACAGAAGCCATGGAAAAAGTCGAAGAAGTAGAAGTGGAAGAAAAAGTCGAAGAGGCAGCAGCCATAGAAAAAAATGTAAAAAAAAGTCAAAGAGGCAGAAGCCATAGAAAAAGTCGAAGAAGTAGAAGTCGAAGAAAAAGTTGAAGAGGCAAAAGCCATATAAAAAATCAAAGAAAAATTGGAAGAGGCAGACGTCATAGAAAAATTTGAAAAGAAAAAGTCGAAGAAGTAGAATTCGAAGAAAAAGTCGAAGAAGTAGAAGCCATAGAAAAAGTCGAAGAAGTAGAAGTCGAAGAGGCAGAAGCCATAGAAAAATTCGAAGAAGTAGAAGTCGAAGAAAAAGTCGAAGAGGCAGAAGTCATAGAAAAATTCAAAAGAAAAAGTCGAAGAAGTAGAAGTCGAAGAAAAAGTCGAAGAGGCAGAAGCCATAGAAAAAAATCGAAGAAAATGTAGAAGAGGCAGAAGCCATAGAAAAAGTCGAAGAAGTAGAAGTCGAAGAGGCAGAAGCCATAGAAAAATTCGAAGAAATAGAAGTCGAAGATAAAGAAGTTATAGAAAAATTTGAAAAAAAAAAAGTCGAAGAGGCAGAAGCCATAGAAAAAGTTGAAGTAGTAGAAGTCAAAGAGGCAGAGGCCATAGAAAAAGTCGAAGAAGTAGAAGTCGAAGAGGCAGAAGCCATAGAAAAATTCGAAGATAAAGAAGTTATAGAAAAATTTGAAAAAAAAAAAGTCGAAGAGGCAGAGGCCATAGAAAAAGTTGAAGTAGTAGAAGTCAAAGAAGCAGAGGCCATAGAAAAAGTCGAAGAAGTAGAAGCCGAAGAAAAATTCGAAGAGGCAGAAGCCATAGAAAAAGTCGAAGAAGTAGAAGTCGAAGAAAAAGTCGAAGAGGCAGAAGCCATAGAAAAAGTCGAAGAAGTAGAAGTCGAAGAAAAAGTCGAAAGGGCAGAAGTCATCGAAAAAAATCGAAGAAAAAGTCGAAGAGGCAGAAGCCATAGAAAAAAATCGAAGTAAAAGTCGAAGAGGCAGAAGCAATAGAAAAAGTCGAAATAAAGTCGAAGAAGCAGAAGCCATAGAAAAAGTCAAAGAAGTAGAAGTCGAAGAAAAAGTCGAAGAGGCAGAAGCCATAGAAAAAAATCGAAGAAAATGTAGAAGAGGCAGAAGCCATAGAAAAATTCGAAAAAAAAGTCGAAGAAGCAGGAGCCATAGAAAAAGTCGAAGTAGAAGTCGAAGAAGCAGAAGCCATAGAAAAAGTCGAAGAAGTAGAAGTCGAAGAAAAAGTCGAAGAGGCAGAAGCCATAGAAAAGGTTGAAGAAGCAGAAGTGGAAAAAAAAGTCGAAGAGGCAGAAGCCATAGAAAAAAAATTTAAAAAAAAGTCAAAGAGGCAGAAGCCATAGAAAAAGTCGAAGAAGTAGAAGTCGAAGAAAAAGTTGAAGAGGCAAAAGCCATAGAAAAAAATCAAAGAAAAATTGGAAGAGGCAGAAGTCATAGAAAAATTTGAAAAGAAAAAGTCAAAGAAGTAGAAGTCGAAGAAAAAGTCGAAGATGCAGAAGTCATAGAAAAATTCGAAAAGAAAAAGTCGAAGAAGTAGAAGTGGAAGAAAAAGTCAAAGAGGCAGAAGCCATAGAAAGGTCAAAGATTAGAAGCCGAAGAAAAAGTCGAAGATGCAGAAGTCATAGAAAAATTCAAAAAGAAAAAGTCGAAGAAGTAGAAGTTGAAGAAAAAGTCGAAGATGCAGAAGCTATAGAAAAACTCGAAGAAGTAGAAGTTGAACAGGGAGAAGTCATACAAAAAACTCGAAGAAGTAGAAGTTGAAGAGGCAGAAGGCATAGAAAAAAATCGAAGAAAAAGTCAAAGAGACAGAAGCCATAGAAAAAGTCGAAGAAGTAGAAGTCGAAGAAAAAGTTGAAGAGGCAGAAGCCATAGAAAAAAATCAAAGAAAAAGTCGAAGAGGCAGAAGTTATAGAAAAATTTGAAAAGTAAAAGTCGAAGAAGTAGAAGTCGAAGAAAAAGTCAAAGAGGCAAAAGCCATACAAAAAAATCGAAGAAAATGTAGAAGAGAGAGAAGGCATAGAAAAATTCGAAAAAAAAGTCGAAGAAGCAGAAGCCATAGAAAAAGTCTAAGTAGAAGTCGAAGAGGCAGAAGCCATAGAAAAAGTCGAAGAAGTAGAAGTCGAAGAAAAAGTCGAAGAGGCAGAAGCCATAGAAAAAAATCGAAGTAAAAGTCGAACCGGCAGAAGCCATAGAAAAAGTCGAAGAAGTAGAAGTCGAAGAAAAAGTAGAAGCGGCAGAAGCCATAGAAAAAAATCGAAGAAAAATTCGAAGAGGCAGAAGCCATAGAAAAACTCAAAGAAGTAGAAGTGGAAAAGGCAGAAGCCATAGAAACAACTTGAAGAACTAGAAGTCGAAATCGAAGAAAAAGTCGAAGATGCAGAAGTTATAGAAAAATTAGAAAAAAAAGTCGAAGAGGCAGAGGCCATAGAAAAAGTCGAAGACGAAGAAGTCGAAGAAGAAGTAGAAGCGGCAGAAGCCATAGAAAAAAATAGAAGAAAATGTCGAAGAGGCAGAAGCCATAGAAAAATTCGAAAAAAAAATCGAAGAAGTAGAAGTCGAAGAGGCAGAAGCCATAGAAGCAGTCGAAGAAAAAGTCGAAGAAGCAGAAGCCATAGGAAAAAGTCAAAGAAGTAGAAGTCGAACTAAAGTCGAAGATGTAGAAGTCATAGAAAAAGTCGAAGAAGCAGAAGTCGAAGAGGCAGAAGCCATAGGAAAAAGCTGAAAAGGCAGAAGCCATAGAAAAATTTGAAAAAAAAGTCGAAGAGGCAGAAGCCATAGAAAAAGTCGAAGAAGTAGAAGTCGAAGAGGCAGAAGCCATAGAAAAAGTCGAAGAAGCAGAAGTCGAAGAAAAAGTCGAATATGCAGAAGTCATAGAAAAATTTGAAAAGAAAAAGTCGAAGAAGTAGAAGTCGAAGAAAAAGTCGAAGAGGCAGAAGCCATAGAAAAAGTCGAAGAAGCAGAAGTCGAAGAAAAAGTCGAAGGGGCAGAAGCCATAGAAAAAGTCTAAGAAGGAGAAGTCGAAGAGACAGAAGCCATGGAAAAAGTCGAAGAAGTAGAAGTCGAAGAAAAAGTCGAAGAAGCAGAAGCCATAGAAAAAGTCGAAGAAGCAGAAGTCGAAGAAAAAGTAGAAGCGGCAGAAGCTATAGAAAAAAATCGAAGAAAATGTCGAAGAGGCAGAAGCCATAGAAAAATTCGAAAAAAAGTCGAAGAAGCAGAAGCCATAGAAAAAGTCGAAGTAAAATTCGAAGAAAAAGTCAAAGATGGAGAAGTCATAGAAAAATGAAAAAAAAAAAAAAAAAAAAGTCGAAGAGGCAGACGCCATAGAAAAAGTCGAAGAAGTAGAAGTCAAAGAGGCAGAAGCCATAGAAAAAAATCGAAGTAAAAGTCGAAGAGGCAGAAGCCATAGAAACAGTCGAAGAAAAAGTCGAAGAGACAGAAGCCATGGAAAAAGTCGAAGAAGTAGAAGTGGAAGAAAAAGTCGAAGAGGCAGCAGCCATAGAAAAAATTTTAAAAAAAAGTCAAAGAGGCAGAAGCCATAGAAAAAGTCGAAGAAGTAGAAGTCGAAGAAAAAGTTGAAGAGGCAAAAGCCATATAAAAAATCAAAGAAAAATTGGAAGAGGCAGAAGTCATAGAAAAATTTGAAAAGAAAAAGTCGAAGAAGTAGAAGTCGAAGAAAAAGTCGAAGAAGTAGAAGCCATAGAAAAAGTCGAAGAAGTAGAAGTCGAAGAGGCAAAAGCCATAGAAAAATTCGAAGAAGTAGAAGTCGAAGAAAAAGTCGAAGAGGCAGAAGTCATAGAAAAATTCAAAAAGAAAAAGTCGAAGAAGAAGAAGTCGAAGAAAAAGTCAAAGAGGCAGAAGCCATAGAAAAAAATCGAAGAAAATGTAGAAGAGGCAGAAGCCATAGAAAAAGTCGAAGAAGTAGAAGTCGAAGAGGCAGAAGCCATAGAAAAATTCGAAGAAATAGAAGTCGAAGATAAAGAAGTTATAGAAAAATTTGAAAAAAAAAAGTCGAAGAGGCAGAGGCCATAGAAAAAGTTGAAGTAGTAGAAGTCAAAGAGGCAGAGGCCATAGAAAAAGTCGAAGAAGTAGAAGCCGAAGAAAAATTCGAAGAGGCAGAAGCCATAGGAAAAAGTTGAAGAAGTAGAAGTCGAAGAAAAAGTCGAAGAGGCAGAAGCCATAGAAAAAAATCGAAGTAAAAGTCAAAGAGGCAGAAGCAATAGAAAAAGTCGAAATAAAGTCGAAGAAGCAGAAGCCATAGAAAAAGTCAAAGAAGTAGAAGCCGAAGAAAAAGTCGAAGAGGCAGAAGCCATAGAAAAAAATCGAAGAAAATGTAGAAGAGGCAGAAGCCATAGAAAAATTCGAAAAAAAGTCGAAGAAGCAGGAGCCATAGAAAAAGTCGAAGTAGAAGTCGAAGAGGCAGAAGCCATAGAAAAAGTCGAAGAAGTAGAAGTCGAAGAAAAAGTCGAAGAGGCAGAAGCCATAGAAAAGGTTGAAGAAGCAGAAGTGGAAAAAAAAGTCGAAGAGGCAGAAGCCATAGAAAAAAATTTAAAAAAAAGTCAAAGAGGCAGAAGCCATAGAAAAAGTCGAAGAAGTAGAAGTCGAAGAAAAAGTTGAAGAGGTAAAAGCCATAAAAAAAATCAAAGAAAAATTGGAAGAGGCAGAAGTCATAGAAAAATTTGAAAAGAAAAAGTCGAAGAAGTAGAATTCGAAGAAAAAGTCGAAGAAGTAGAAGCCATAGAAAAAGTCGAAGAAGTAGAAGTCGAAGAGGCAGAAGCCATAGAAAAATTCGAAGAAGTAGAAGTCGAAGAAAAAGTCGAAGAGGCAGAAGTCATAGAAAAATTCGAAAAGAAAAAGTCGAAGAAGTAGAAGTCGAAGAAAAAGTCGAAGAGGCAGAAGCCATAGAAAAAAATCGAAGAAAATGTAGAAGAGGCAGAAGCCATAGAAAAAGTCGAAGAAGTAGAAGTCGAAGAGGCAGAAGCCATAGAAAAATTCGGAGAAATAGAAGTCGAAGATAAAGAAGTTATAGAAAAATTTGAAAAAAAAAAAGTCGAAGAGGCAGAGGCCATAGAAAAAGTTGAAGTAGTAGAAGTCAAAGAGGCAGAGGCCATAGAAAAAGTCGAAGAAGAAGAAGCCGAAGAAAAATTCGAAGAGGCAGAAGCCATAGGAAAAAGTCGAAGAAGTAGAAGTCGAAGAAAAAGTCGAAGAGGCAGAAGCCATAGAAAAAAATCGAAGAAAATGTCAAAGAGGAAGAAGCCATAGAAAAAGTCGAAGAAGTAGAAGTCGAAGAAAAAGTCGAAAGGGCAGAAGCCATAGAAAAAAATCGAAGAAAAAGTCGAAGAGGCAGAAGCCATAGAAAAAAATCGAAGTAAAAGTCGAAGAGGCAGAAGCAATAGAAAAAGTCGAAATAAAGTCAAAGAAGCAGAAGCCATATAAAAAGTCAAAGAAGTAGAAGTCGAAGAAAAAGTCGAAGAGGCAGAAGCCATAGAAAAAAATCGAAGAAAATGTAGAAGAGGCAGAAGCCATAGAAAAATTCGAAAAAAAGTCGAAGAAGCAGGAGCCATAGAAAAAGTCGAAGTAGAAGTCGAAGAGGCAGAAGCCATAGAAAAAGTCGAAGAAGTAGAAGTCGAAGAAAAAGTCGAAGAGGCAGAAGCCATAGAAAAGGTTGAAGAAGCAGAAGTCGAAGAAAAAGTCGAAGAGGCAAAAGCCATAGAAAAAAATCAAAGAAAAATTGGAAGAGGCAGAAGTCATAGAAAAATTTGAAAAGAAAAAGTCAAAGAAGTAGAAGTCGAAGAAAAAGTTGAAGAGGCAAAAGCCATAGAAAAAAATCAAAGAAAAATTGGAAGAGGCAGAAGTCATAGAAAAATTTGAAAAGAAAAAGTCGAAGAAGTAGAAGTCGAAGAAAAAGTCGAAGATGCAGAAGTCATAGAAAAATTCGAAAAGAAAAAGTCGAAGAAGTAGAAGTGGAAGAAAAAGTCAAAGAGGCAGAAGCCATAGAAAGGGTCAAAGATTTAGAAGTCGAAGAAAAAGTCGAAGATGCAGAAGTCATAGAAAAATTCAAAAAGAAAAAGTCGAAGAAGTAGAAGTTGAAGAAAAAGTCGAAGATGCAGAAGCTATAGAAAAACTCGAAGAAGTAGAAGTCGAACAGGGAGAAGTCATACAAAAAACTCGAAGAAGTAGAAGTCGAAGAGGCAGAAGGCATAGAAAAAAAGTGAAGAAAAAGTCAAAGAGGCAGAAGCCATAGAAAAAGTCGAAGAAGTAGAAGTCGAAGAAAAAGTTGAAGAGGCAGAAGCCATAGAAAAAGTCGAAGAGGTAGAAGTCGAAGAAAAAGTTGAAGAGGCAGAAGCCATAGAAAAAAATCAAAGAAAAAGTCGAAGAGGCAGAAGTTATAGAAAAATTTGAAAAGTAAAAGTCGAAGAAGTAGAAGTCGAAGAAAAAGTCGAAGAGGCAAAAGCCATACAAAAAAATCGAAGAAAATGTAGAAGAGACAGAAGGCATAGAAAAATTCGAAAAAAAGTCGAAGAAGCAGAAGCCATAGAAAAAGTCTAAGTAGAAGTCGAAGAGGCAGAAGCCATAGAAAAAGTCAAAGAAGTAGAAGTCGAAGAAAAAGTTGAAGAGGCAGAAGCCATAGAAAAAAATCGAAGTAAAAGTCGAACCGGCAGAAGCCATAGAAAAAGTCGAAGAAGTAGAAGTCGAAGAAAAAGTAGAAGCGGCAGAAGCCATAGAAAAAAATCGAAGAAAAATTCGAAGAGGCAGAAGCCATGGAAAAACTCAAAGAAGTAGAAGTGGAAAAGGCAGAAGCCATAGAAACAACTTGAAGAACTAGAAGTCGAAATCGAAGAAAAAGTCGAAGATGCATAAGTTATAGAAAAATTAGAAAAAAAAGTTGAAGAGGCAGAGGCCATAGAAAAAGTCGAAGACGAAGAAGTCGAAGAAGAAGTAGAAGCGGCAGAAGCCATAGAAAAAAATAGAAGAAAATGTCGAAGAGGCAGAAGCCATAGAAAAATTCGAAAAAAAAATCGAAGAAGTAGAAGTCGAAGAGGCAGAAGCCATAGAAGCAGTCGAAGAAAAAGTCGAAGAAGCAGAAGCCATAGGAAAAAGTCAAAGAAGTAGAAGTCGAACTAAAGTCGAAGATGTAGAAGTCATAGAAAAAGTCGAAGAAGCAGAAGTCGAAGAGGCAGAAGCCATAGGAAAAAGCTGAAAAGGCAGAAGCCATAGAAAAATTTGAAAAAAAAGTCGAAGAGGCAGAAGCCATAGAATAAGTCGAAGAAGTAGAAGTCGAAGAGGCAGAAGCCATAGAAAAAGTCGAAGAAGCAGAAGTCGAAGAAAAAGTCGAAGATGCAGAAGTCGAAGAAAAAGTCGAAGATGCAGAAGTCATAGAAAAAGTCGAAAAAAAAAAAGAAGTCGAAGAGGCAGAAGCCATAGAAAAAATCGAAGAAGTAGAAGTCGAAGAGGCAGAAGCCATAGAAAAAAATCGAAGTAAAAGTCGAAGAGGCAGAAGCCATAGAAACAGTCGAAGAAAAAGTCGAAGAGACAGAAGCCATAGAAAAAGTCGAAGAAGTAGAAGTCGAAGAAAAAGTCGAAGAGGCAGAAGCCATAGAAAAAGTCTAAGAAGGAGAAGTCGAAGAGGCAGAAGCCATAAAAAAAAATCGAAGGAAATGTCGAAGAGGCAGAAGCCAAAGAACAATTCGAAAAAAAGTCGAAGAAGCAGAAGCCATAGAAAAAGTCGAAGAAGTAGAATTCGAAGAAAAAGTGAAAGATGCAGAAGTCACAGAAAAATGAAAAGAAAAAAATAGTCGAAGAGGCAGACGCCATAGAAAAAGTGGAAGTAAAAGTCGAAGAGGGAGAAGCAATAAAAAAAAATCGAAAAAAAAGTCAAAGAGGCAGAAGACATAGAAAAAGTCGAAGAAGTAGAAGACGAAGAAAAAGTTGAAGAGGCAGAAGCCATAGAAAAAAATCAAAGAAAAAGTGGAAGAGGCATAAGTCACAGAAAAATTTGAAAAGAAAAAGTCGAAGAAGTAGAAGTCGAAGAAAAAGTCGAACCGGCAGAAGCCACAGATAAAGTCAAAGAAGTAGAAGTCGAAGAGGCAGAAGCCATAGAAGCAGTCGAAGAACAAGTCGAAGAAGCAGAAGCCATAGGAAAAAGTCAAAGAAGTAGAAGTCGAAGACGCAGTAGCCATAGGAAAAAGCCTAAGAAGTAGAAGTCGAAGATGTAGAAGTCATAGAAAAAGTCGAAGAAGCAGAAGTCGAAGACGCAGAAGCCATAGGAAAAAGTTGAAAAGGCAGAAGCCATAGAAAAATTTGAAAAAAAAGTCGAAGAAGCAGAAGCCATAGAAAAAGTCTAAGTAGAAGTCGAAGAGGCAGAAGCCATAGAAAATGTCGAAGAAGTAGAAGTCGAAGAAAAAGTCGAAGAGGCAGAAGCCATAGAAAAACTCAAAGAAGTAGAAGTTGAAAAGGCAGAAGCCATAGAAACAATTTGAAGAACTAGAAGTCGAAATCGAAGAAAAAGTCGAAGATTCAGAAGTTATAGAAAAATTAGAAAAAAAAGTCGAAGAGGCAGAGGCCATAGAAAAAGTCGAAGACGATGAAGTCGAAGAAAAAGTCGAAGGAGCAGAAGCCATAGAAAAAGTCGAAGAAGTAGAAGTCGAAGAAAAAGTCGAAGAGGCAGAAGCCATAGAAAAAAATCGAAGTAAAAGTCGAAGAGGCAGAAGCAATAGAAAAAGTCGAAATAAAGTCGAAGAAGCAGAAGCCATAGAAAAAGTCAAAGAAGTAGAAGTCGAAGAAAAAGTCGAAGAGGCAGAAGCCATAGAAAAAAATGTCGAAGTGGTAGAAGCCATAGAAAAATTCGAAAAAAAGTCGAAGAAGCAGAAGCCATAGAAAAAGTCTAAGTAGAAGTCGAAGAGGCAGAAGCCATAGAAAAAGTCTAAGAAAGAGAAGTCGAAGAGACAGAAGCCATGGAAAAAGTCAAAGAAGTCGAAATCGAAGAAAAAGTCGAAGAGGCAGAAGCCATAGAAAAAGTCAAACAAGTAGAAGTCGAAGAGGCAGAAGCCATAGAAAAAGTCGAAGAAGTAGAAGTCGAAGAAAAAGTCGAAGAGGCAGAAGGCATAGAAACAACTTGAAGAACTAGAAGTCGAAATCGAAGAAAAAGTCGAAGATGCAGAAGTTATAGAAAAATTAAAAAAAAAATTCGAAGAGGCAGAATCCATAGAAAAAGTCTAAGTAGAAGTCGAAGAGGCAGAAGCCATAGAAAAAGTCGAAGAAGTAGAAGTCGAAGAAAAAGTTGAAGAGGCAGAAGCCATAGAAAAAGTCAAACAAGTAGAAGTCAAACAAGCAGAAGCCATAGAAAAAAATCGAAGTAAAAGACCAAGAGGCAGAAGCCATAGAAACAGTCGAAGAAGTAGAAGTTGAAGAAAAAGTCGAAGATGCAGAAGCCATAGAAAAACTCGAAGAAGTAGAAGTCGAAAAGGCAGAAGTCATACAAAAAACTCGAAGAAGTAGAAGTCGAAAAGGCAGAAGTCATAGAAAAATTAAAAAAAAAAAAAGTCAAAGAAGTAGAAGTCGAAGAAAAAGTCGAAGAGGCAGAAGCCATAGAAAAAAATCGAAGAAAATGTAGAAGAGGCAGAAGCCATAGAAAAAGTCAAAGAAGTAGAAGTCGAAGAAAAAGTCGAAGAAGCAGAAGCCATAGAAAAAGTCTAAGTAGAAGTCGAAGAGGCAGAAGCCATAGAAAAAGTCGAAGAAGTAGAAGTCGAAGAAAAAGTCGAAGAGGCAGAAGCCATAGAAAAACTCAAAGAAGTAGAAGTCGAAAAGGCAGAAGCCATAGAAACAACTTGAAGAACTAGAAGTCGAAATCGAAGAAAAAGTCGAAGATGCAGAAGTTATAGAAAAATTAGAAAAAAAAGTCGAAGAGGCAGAGGCCATAGAAAAAGTCGAAGACGAAGAAGTCGAATAAAAAGTCGAAGGAGCAGAAGCCATAGGAAAAGTCGAAGAAGTAGAAGTCGAAGAAAAAGTCGATGAGGCAGAAGCCATAGAAAAAAATCGAAGTAAAAGTCGAAGAGGCAGAAGCAATAGAAAAAGTCGAAATAAAGTCGAAGAAGCAGAAGCCATAGAAAAAGTCAAAGAAGTAGAAGTCGAAGAAAAAGTCGAAGAGGCAGAAGCCATAGAAAAAAATCGAAAAAAATGTCGAAGTGGTAGAAGCCATAGAAAAATTCGAAAAAAAGTCGAAGAAGCAGAAGCCATAGAAAAAGTCTAAGTAGAAGTCGAAAAGGCAGAAGCCATAGAAAAAGTCTAAGAAAGAGAAGTCGAAGAGACAGAAGCTTTGGAAAAAGTCGAAGAAGTCGAAATCGAAGAAAAAGTCGAAGAGGCAGAAGCCATAGAAAAAGTCAAACAAGTATAAGTCAAACAAGCAGAAGGCATAGAAAAAAATCAAAGAAAACGTTGAACCGGCAGAAGCCATAGAAAAAGTCAAACAAGTAGAAGTCAAACAAGCAGAAGCCATAGAAAAAAATCGAAGAAGTAGAAGTTGAAGAAAAAGTCGAAGATGCAGAATCCATAGAAAAAGTCTAAGTAGAAGTCGAAGAGGCAGAAGCCATAGAAAAAGTCGAAGAAGTAGAAGTCGAAGAAAAAGTCGAAGAGGCAGAAGCCATAGAAACAACTTGAAGAACTAGAAGTCGAAATCGAAGAAAAAGTCGAAGATGCAGAAGTTATAGAAAAATTAAAAAAAAAATTAGAAGAGGCAGAATCCATAGAAAAAGTCTAAGTAGAAGTCGAAGAGGCAGAAGCCATAGAAAAAGTCGAAGAAGTAGAAGTCGAAGAAAAAGTTGAAGAGGCAGAAGCCATAGAAAAAGTCAAACAAGTAGAAGTCAAACAAGCAGAAGCCATAGAAAAAAATCGAAGTAAAAGACCAAGAGGCAGAAGCCATAGAAACAGTCGAAGAAGTAGAAGTTGAAGAAAAAGTCGAAGATGTAGAATCCATAGAAAAACTCGAAGAAGTAGAAGTCGAAAAGGCAGATGCCATAGAAAAAAATCAAAGAAAACGTTGAACCGGCAGAAGCCATAGAAAAAGTCGAAGAAGCAGAAGTCAAAGAAAAAGTAGAAGAAGTAGAATTCGAAGAAAAAGTCAAAGATGGAGAAGTCATAGAAAAATTAAAAAAAAAAAAAAAAAACTCGAAGAGGCAGACGGCATAGAAAAAGTCGAAGAAGTAGAAGTCAAAGAGGCAGAAGCCATAGAAAAAATCGAAGTAAAAGTCGAAGAGGCAGAAGCCATAGAAACAGTCGAAGAAAAAGTCGAAGAGACAGAAGCCATTGAAAAAGTCTAAGAAGGAGAAGTCGAAGAGACAGAAGCCATAGAAAAAGTCTAAGAAGGAGAAGTCGAAGAGGCAGAAGCCATAGAAAAAGTCTAAGAAGGAGAAGTAGAAGAGGCAGAAGCCATAGAAAAAGTCGAAGAAGTAGAAGTTGAAGAAAAAGTCGAAGATGCAGAAGCCATAGAAAAACTCGAAGAAGTAGAAGTCGAAAAGGCAGAAGTCATACAAAAAACTCGAAGAAGTAGAAGTCGAAAAGGCAGAAGTCATAGAAAAATTCAAAAAAAAAAAGTCAAAGAAGTAGAAGTCGAAGAAAAAGTCGAAGAGGCAGAAGCCATAGAAAAAAATCGAAGAAAATGTAGAAGAGGCAGAAGCCATAGAAAAAGTCAAAGAAGTAGAAGTCGAAGAAAAAGTCGAAGAGGCAGAAGCCATAGAAAAAAATCGAAGTAAAAGTCGAACCGGCAGAAGCCATAGAAAAAGTCGAAGAAGTAGAAGTCGAAGAAAAAGTAGCAGCGGCAGAAGCCATAGAAAAATTCGAAGAAGCAGAAGTCAAAGAAAAAGTAGAAGAAGTAGAATTCGAAGAAAAAGTCAAAGATGGAGAAGTCATAGAAAAATGAAAAAAAAAAAAAAAAAGTCGAAGAGGCAGAAGCCATAGAAAAAAATCGAAGTAAAAGTCGAAGAGACAGAAGCCATAGAAACAGTCGAAGAAAAAGTCGAAGAGACAGAAGCCATTGAAAAAGTCTAAGAAGGAGAAGTCGAAGAGACAGAAGCCATAGGAAAATTCTAAGAAGGAGAAGTCGAAGAGGCAGAAGCCATAGAAAAAGTCTAAGAAGGAGAAGTCGAAGAGGCAGAAGCCATAGAAAAAGTCGAAGAAGTAGAAGTCGAAGAAAAAGTCGAAGATGCAGAATCCATAGAAAAACTCGAAGAAGTAGAAGTCGAAAAGGCAGAAGTCATACAAAAAACTCGAAGAAGTAGAAGTCGAAAAGGCAGAAGTCATAGAAAAATTCAAAAAAAAAAGTCAAAGAAGTAGAAGTCGAAGAAAAAGTCGAAGAGGCAGAAGCCATAGAAAAAAATCGAAGAAAATGTAGAAGAGGCAGAAGCCATAGAAAAAGTCAAAGAAGTAGAAGTCGAAGAAAAAGTCGAAGAGGCAGAAGCCATAGAAAAAAATCGAAGTAAAAGTCGAACCGGCAGAAGCCATAGAAAAAGTCGAAGAAGTAGAAGTCGAAGAAAAAGTAGAAGCGGCAGAAGCCATAGAAAAAAATCGAAGAAAAATTCGAAGAGGCAGAAGCCATAGAAAAACTCAAAGAAGTAGAAGTCGAAAAGGCAGAAGCCATAGAAACAACTTGAAGAACTAGAAGTCGAAATCGAAGAAAAAGTCGAAGATGCAGAAGTTATAGAAAAATTAGAAAAAAAAGTCGAAGAGGCAGAGGCCATAGAAAAAGTCGAAGACGAAGAAGTCGAAGAAAAAGTCGAAGGAGCAGAAGCCATAGAAAAAGTCGAAGAAGTAGAAGTCGAAGAAAAAGTCGAAGAGGCAGAAGCCATAGAAAAAAATCGAAGTAAAAGTCGAAGAAGCAGAAGCAATAGAAAAAGTCGAAATAAAGTCGAAGAAGCAGAAGCCATAGAAAAAGTCAAAGAAGTAGAAGTCGAAGAAAAAGTCGAAGAGGCAGAAGCCATAGAAAAAAATGTCGAAGTGGTAGAAGCCATAGAAAAATTAAAAAAAAAGTCGAAGAAGCAGAAGCCATAGAAAAAGTCTAAGTAGAAGTCGAAGAGGCAGAAGCCATAGAAAAAGTCGAAGACGAAGAAGTCGAAGAAAAAGTCGAAGGAGCAGAAGCCATAGAAAAAGTCGAAGAAGTAGAAGTCGAAGAAAAAGTCGAAGAGGCAGAAGCCATGAAAAAAATCGAAGTAAAAGTCGAAGAGGAAGAAGCAATAGAAAAAAATCGAAGAAAATGTAGAAGAGGCAGAAGCCACAGAAAAAGTCGAAGAAGTAGAAGTCGAACAAAAAGTCGAAGAGGCAGAAGCCATAGAAAAAAATCGAAGAAAAATGTCGAAGAGGCAGAAGCCATAGAAAAATTCGAAAAAAAGTCGAAGAAGCAGAAGCCATAGAAAAAACTCGAAGTAGTAGAAGTCGAAAAGGCAGAAGCCATAGAAAAAATTCGAAGTAGTAGAAGTCGAAGAGGCAGAAGCCACAGAAAAAAATTGAGGAAAAAGTCGAAGAGGCAGAAGCCATAAAAAAAATGGAAGAACTAGAAGTCGAAGAAAAAGTCGAAGATGCAGAAGTTATAGAAAAATTCGAAAAAAAAGTCGAAGGGGCAGAATCCATAGAAAAAGTCAAAGAAAAAGTCGAAGAGGCAGAAGCCATAGAAAAACATAGAAGAAAATGTAGAAGAGGCAGAAGCCATAGAAAAAGTCGAAGAAGTAGAAGTCGAAGAAAATGTCGAAGAGGCAGAAGCCATAGAAAAAAATCGAAGAAAATGTCGAAGAGGCAGGAGCCATAGAAAGAGTCGAAGAAGTAGAAGCCATAGAAAAAGTCGAAGAAGTAGAAGTCGAAGAGGCAGAAGCCATAGAAAAAGTCGAAGAAGTAGAAGTCGGAAAAAAAGTCGAAGATGAGAAGTTATAGAAAAATTTGAAAAAAAAAAACTTGAAGAGGCAGAGGCCATAGAAAAAGTTGAAGTAGTAGAAGTCGAAGAGGCAGAGGCCATAGAAAAAGTCGAAGAAGTAGAAGCCACAGAAAAACTTGAAGAAGTAGAAGTCGAAGAAAAAGTCAAAGAGGCAGAAGCCATAGGAAAAAGTCGAAGAGGCAGAAGCCATAGAAAAAAATCGAAGAAAATGTCAAAGAGGCAGAAGCCATAGAAAAAGTCGAAGAAGTACAATTCGAAGAAGAAGTCCAAAGGGCAGAAGCCATAGAAAAAAATCGAAGAAAAAGTCGAAGAGGCAGAAGCCATACAAAAAGTCCAAGAAGCAGAAGTCAAAGAAAAAGTCGGAGATGCAGAAGTCATAGAAAAATTCGAAAAGAAAAAGTCGAAGAAGTAGAAGTCGAAGATGCAGAAGTCATAGAAAAATTAGAAAAGAAAAAGTCGAAGAAGTAGAAGTCGAAGAAAAAGTCGAAGAAGTAGAAGTCGAAGAGGCAGAAGCCATAGAAAAAAATCGAAGTAAAAGTCGAAGAGGCAGAAGCCATAGAAACAGTCGAAGAAAAAGTCAAAGAGACAGAAGCCATAGAAAAAGTCTAAGAAGGAGAAGTCGAAGAGACAGAAGCCATGGAAAAAGTCGAAGAAGTAGAAGTCGAAGAAAAAGTCGAAGAGGCAGAAGCCATAGAAAAAGTCTAAGAAGGAGAAGTCGAAGAGGCAGAAGCCATAGAAAAAAATCGAAGGAAATGTCGAAGAGGCAGAAGCCAAAGAACAAATCGAAAAAAAGTCGAAGAAGCAGAAGCCATAGAAAAAGTCGAAGAAGTAGAATTCGAAGAAAAATTCAAAGATGCAGAAGTCACAGAAAAATGAAAAGAAAAAAAAAGTCGAAGAGGCAGACGCCATAGAAAAAGTGGAAGTAGAAGTCGAAGAGGCAGAAGCCATAGAAAAAAATCTAAGTAAAAGTCGAAGAGGCAGAAGCCATAGAAAAAGTCGAAGAAGTAGAAGTCGAAGAAAAAGTTGAAGAGGCAGAAGCCATAGAAAAAAATCAAAGAAAAAGTGGAAGAGGCATAAGTCATAGAAAAATTTGAAAAGAAAAAGTCGAAGAAGTAGAAGTCGAAGAAAAAGTCGAACCGGCAGAAGCCACAGATAAAGTCAAAGAAGTAGAAGTCGAAGAGGCAGAAGCCATAGAAGCAGTCGAAGAACAAGTCGAAGAAGCAGAAGCCATAGGAAAAAGTCAAAGAAGTAGAAGTCGAAGACGCAGAAGCCATAGGAAAAAGCCTAAGAAGTAGAAGTCGAAGATGTAGAAGTCATAGAAAAAGTCGAAGAAGCAGAAGTCGAAGACGCAGAAGCCATAGAAAAAGTCTAAGTAGAAGTCGAAGAGGCAGAAGCCATAGAAAAAGTCGAAGAAGTAGAAGTCGAAGAAAAAGTCGAAGAGGCAGAAGCCATAGAAAAACTCAAAGAAGTAGAAGTCGAAAAGGCAGAAGCCATAGAAACAACTTGAAGAACTAGAAGTCGAAATCGAAGAAAAAGTCGAAGATGCAGAAGTTATAGAAAAATTAGAAAAAAAAGTCGAAGAGGCAGAGGCCATAGAAAAAGTCGAAGACGAAGAAGTCGAATAAAAAGTCGAAGGAGCAGAAGCCATAGAAAAAAATCGAAGTAAAAGTCGAAGAGGCAGAAGCAATAGAAAAAGTCGAAATAAAGTCGAAGAAGCAGAAGCCATAGAAAAAGTCAAAGAAGTAGAAGTCGAAGAAAAAGTCGAAGAGGCAGAAGCCATAGAAAAAAATCGAAGAAAATGTCGAAGTGGTAGAAGCCATAGAAAAATTCGAAAAAAAGTCGAAGAAGCAGAAGCCATAGAAAAAGTCTAAGTAGAAGTCGAAAAGGCAGAAGACATAGAAAAAGTCTAAGAAAGAGTAGTCGAAGAGACAGAAGCCATGGAAAAAGTCGAAGAAGTCGAAATCGAAGAAAAAGTCGAAGAAGTCGAAATCGAAGAAAAAGTCGAAGAGGCAGAAGCCATAGAAAAAGTCAAACAAGTAGAAGTCAAACAAGCAGAAGCCATAGAAAAAAATCGAAGTAAAAGACCAAGAGGCAGAAACCATAGAAACAGTCGAAGAAATAGAAGTTGAAGAAAAAGTCGAAGATGCAGAATCCATAGAAAAACTCGAAGAAGTAGAAGTCGAAAAGGCAGATGCCATAGAAAAAAATCAAAGAAAACGTTGAACCGGCAGAAGCCATAGAAAAAGTCGAAGAAGCAGAAGTCAAAGAAAAAGTAGAAGAAGTAGAATTCGAAGAAAAAGTCAAAGATGGAGAAGTCATAGAAAAATGAAAAAAAAAAAAAAAAAAAGTCGAAGAGGCAGACGGCATAGAAAAAGTCGAAGAAGTAGAAGTCAAAGAGGCAGAAGCCATAGAAAAAAATCGAAGTAAAAGTCGAAGAAGCAGAAGCCATAGAAACAGTCGAAGAAAAAGTCGAAGAGACAGAAGCCATTGAAAAAGTCTAAGAAGGAGAAGTCGAAGAGATAGAAGCCATAGAAAAAGTCTAAGAAGGAGAAGTCGAAGAGGCAGAAGCCATAGAAAAAGTCTAAGAAGGAGAAGTCGAAGAGGCAGAAGCCATAGAAAAAGTCGAAGAAGTAGAAGTTGAAGAAAAAGTCGAAGATGCAGAAGCCATAGAAAAACTCGAAGAAGTAGAAGTCGAAAAGGCAGAAGTCATACAAAAAACTCGAAGAAGTAGAAGTCGAAAAGGCAGAAGTCATAGAAAAATTCAAAAAAAAAAAGTCAAAGAAGTAGAAGTCGAAGAAAAAGTAGAAGCGGCAGAAGCCATAGAAAAAAATCGAAGAAAATGTCAAAGAGGCAGAAGCCATAGAAAAAGTCGAAGAAGTACAAGTCGAAGAAAAAGTCCAAAGGGCAGAAGCCATAGAAAAAAATCGAAGAAAAAGTCGAAGAGGCAGAAGCCATACAAAAAGTCGAAGAAGCAGAAGTCAAAGAAAAAGTCGGAGATGCAGAAGTCATAGAAAAATTCGAAAAGAAAAAGTCGAAGAAGTAGAAGTCGAAGAGGCAGAATCCATAGAAAAAGTTGAAGAAGTAGAAGTCGAAGAAAAAGTCGAAGAGGCAGAAGCCAAAGAAAAAGTCGAAGAAGCAGAAGTCGAAGATGCAGAAGTCATAGAAAAATTAGAAAAGAAAAAGTCGAAGAAGTAGAAGTCGAAGAAAAAGTTGAAGATGCAGAAGTCATAGAAAAAGTCGAAAAAAAAAAAAAAAGTCGAAGAGGCAGAAGCCATAGAAAAAGTCGAAGAAGTAAAAGTCGAAGAGGCAGAAGCCATAGAAAAAAATCGAAGTAAAAGTCGAAGAGGCAGAAGCCATAGAAACAGTCGAAGAAAAAGTCGAAGAGACAGAAGCCATAGAAAAAGTCTAAGAAGGAGAAGTCGAAGAGACAGAAGCCATGGAAAAAGTCGAAGAAGTAGAAGTCGAAGAAAAAGTCGAAGAGGCAGAAGCCATAGAAAAAAATCTAAGTAAAAGTCGAAGAGGGAGAAGCCATAGAAAAAAATCGAAAAAAAAGTCAGAGGCAGAAGCCATAGAAAAAGTCGAAGAAGTAGAAGTCGAAGAAAAAGTAGAAGAGGCAGAAGCCATAGAAAAATTCGAAAAAAAGTTGAAGAAGTAGAAGTCGAAGAGGCAGAAGCCATAGAAGCAGTCGAAGAAAAAGTCGAAGAAGCAGAAGCCATAGGAAAAAGTCAAAGAAGTAGAAGTCGAAGAAGTAGAAGTCGAAGAAAAAGTCAAAGATGTAGAAGTCATAGAAAGAGTCGAAGAAGCAGAAGTCGAAGAGGCAGAAGCCATAGAAAAACTCGAAGAAGTAGAAGTGGAAGAAAAAGTCAAAGATGCAGAAGTCATAGAAAAATTAAAAAAAAAAAAAGTCGAAGAGGCAGACGCCATAGAAAAAGTCGAAGAAGTAGAAGTCGAAGAGGCAGAAGCCATAGAAAGAGTTGAAGAAAAAGTCAAAGAGGCAGAAGCCATAGAAAAAAATCTAAAAAAAGTCAAAGAGGCAGAAGCCATAGAAAAAGTCGAAGAAGTAGAAGTCGAAGAAAAAGTCTAAGAGGCAGAAGCCAGAGAAAAAAATCGAAGTAAAAGTCGAACCGGCAAAAGCCACAGAAAAAGTCGAAGAAGTAGAAGTCGAAGAGGCAGAAGCCTTAGGAAAAAGTCGAAGAAGTAGAAGTCAAAGAAAAAGTCGAAGACGTAGAAGTCATAGAAAAAGTCGAAGAAGCAGAAGTCGAAGAGGCAGAAGCCATAGGAAAAAGTTGAAAAGGCAGAAGCCATAGAAAAATTTGAAAAAAAAAAGTCGAAGAGGCAGAAGCCATAGAAAAAGTCGAAGAAGTAGAAGTCGAAGAAAAAGTCGAAAGGACAGAAGCCATAGAAAAAAATCGAAGAAAAAGTCGAAGAGGCAGAAGCCATAGAAAAAGTCGAAGAAGCAGAAGTCAAAGAAAAAGTCGAAGATGCAGAAGTCATAGAAAAATTCGAAAAGAAAAAGTCGAAGAAGTAGAAGTTGAAGAAAAAGTCGAAGGGGCAGAATGCATAGAAAAAGTCGAAGAAAAAGTCGAAGAGGCAGAAGCGATAGAAAAAAATCGAAGAAAATGTAGAAGAGACAGAAGCCATAGAAAAATTCGAAAAAAAGTCGAAGAAGCAGAAGCCATAGAAAAGGTCTAAGTAGAAGTCGAAGAGGCAGAAGCCATAGAAAAAGTCGAAGTAGAAGTCGAAGAAAAAGTAGAAGCGGCAGAAGCCATAGAAAAAAATCGAAGAAAAACTTGAAGAGGCAGAAGCCATAGAAAAACTCAAAGAAGTAGAAGTCGAAAAGGCAGAAGCCATAGAAAAAACTCAAAGTAGTAGAAGTCGAAGAGGCAGAAGCCACAGAAAAAAATTGAGGAAAAAGTCGAAGAGGCAGAAGCCATAGAAAAAGTCGAAGAACTAGAAGTCGAAATCGAAGAAAAAGTCGAAGATGCAGAAGTTATACAAAAATTCGAAAAAAAAAAGTCGAAGAGGCAGAGGCCATAGAAAAAGTTGAAGACGAAGAAGTCGAAGAAAAAGTCGAAGGAGCAGAAGCCATAGAAAAAGTCGAAGAAGTAGAAGCCATAGAAAAAAATCGAAGTAAAAGTCGAAGAGGCAGAAGCAATAGAAAAAGTCGAAAAAAAGTCGAAGAAGCAGAAGCCATAGAAAAAGTCAAAGTAGAAGAAAAAGTGGAAGAGGCAGAAGCCATAGAAAAAAATCGAAGAAAATCTCGAAGTGGTAGAAGCCATAGAAAAATTCGAAAAAAAAACGAAGAAGCACAAGCCATAGAAAAAGTCGAAGTAGAAGTTGAAGAGGCAGAAGCCATAGAAAAAGTTGAAGAAGTAGAAGTCGAAGAAAAAGTCAAAGAGGCAGAAGCCAGAGAAAAAAATCGAAGTAAAAGTCGAACCGGCAGAAGCCATAGAAAAAGTCGAAGAAGTAGAAGTCGAAGAAAAAGTAGAAGCGGCAGAAGCCATAGAAAAAAATCGAAGAAAATGTAGAAGAGGCAGAAGCCATAGAAAAATTCGAAAAAAAGTTGAAGTAGTAGAATTCGAAGAAAAAGTCGAAGATGCAGAAGTCATAGAAAAATGAAAAAAAAAAAAAAAAGTCGAAGAGGCAGATGCCATAGAAAAAGTCGAAGAAGTAGAAGTCGAAGAGGCAGAAGCCATAGAAAAAAATCGAAGTAAAAGTCGAAGAGGCAGAAGCCATAGAAACAGTCTAAGAAAGAGAAGTCGAAAAGACAGAAGCCATGGAAAAAGTCTAAGAAGTAGAAATCGAAGAAAAAGTCGAAGAGGCAGAAGCCATAGAAAAAGTCGAAGAAGTAGAAGTCAAACAAGCAGAAGCCATAGAAAAAGTCGAAGAAGTAGAAGTTGAAGAAAAAGTCGAAGATGCAGAAGCCATAGAAAAACTCGAAGAAGTAGAAGTCGAAAAGGCAGATGCCATAGAAAAAAATCAAAGAAAACGTCGAACGGCAGAAGCCATAGAAAAAGTCGAAGAAGCAGAAGTCGAAGAAAAAGTAGAAGCGGCAGAAGCCATAGAAAAAAATCGAAGAAAATGTCGAAGAGGCAGAAGCCATAGAAAAAGTCGAAGAAGTAGAATTCGAAGAAAAAGTCAAAGATGCAGAAGTCATAGAAAAATGAAAAAAAAAAAAAAAAGTCAAAGAAGTAGAAGTCAAAAAGGCAGAAGCCATAGAAAAAACTCGAAGTAGTAGAATTCGTAGAGGCAGAAGCCATAGAAAAAAATCAAAGAAAAAGTCGAAGAGGTAGAAGCCATAGAAAAAGTCGAAGAAGTAGAAGTCGAAGTCGAAGAAAAAGTCGAAGAGGCAGAAGCCATAGAAAAAAATCAAAGAAAAAGTCGAAGAGGCAGAAGCCATAGATAAAAATCAAAGAAAAAGTCGAAGAGGCAGAAGTCATAGGAAAAAGTCGAAGAAGTAGAAGCCATAGAAAAAGTCGAAGAAAAAGTAGAAGCGGCAGAAGCCATTGAAAAAGTCGAAGAGCTAGAAGTCGAAGTCGAAGAAAAAGTCGAAGATGCAGAAGTTATAGAAAAATTCGAAAAAAAAAGTCGAAGAGGCCACAGTAAAAGTCGAAGAGACAGAAGCCAAAAGAAAATATCGAAGAAGTAAAAGGTGAAGAAAAAGTCGAAGATGCAGAATTCATAGAAAAATTCGAAAAAAAAGTCGAAGAAGTAGAAGTCGAACAGGCAGAAGCCTTAGGAAAAAGTCGAAGAAGTAGAAGTCGAAGAAAAAGTCGAAGATGCAGAAGTCATAGAAAAAGTCGAAGAAGTAGAAGTCGAAGAGATAGAAGCCATAGGAAAAAGTGGAAGAAGTAGAAGTCGAAGAAAAAATCGAAGATGCAGAAGTCATAGAAAAAGTCGAAGAAGTAGAAGTCGAAGAAAAAGTAGAAGCCATAGAAGCCATAGCCATAGCGGCAGAAGCCATAGAAAAAAATCGAAGAAAAACTCGAAGAGGCAGAAGCCATAGAAAAAGTCTAAGAACTAGAAGTCGAAGACGAAGAAAAAGTCGAAGATGCAGAAGTTATAGAAAAATTCGAAAAAAAGTCGCAGAGGCAGAGGCCATAGTAAAAGTCGAAGAGACAGAAGCCAAAGGAAAATGTCGAAGAAGTAGAAGGTGAAGAAAAAGTCGAAGATGCAGAATTAATAGAAAAATTCGAAAAAAAAAGTCGAAGAAGTAGAAGTCAAAAAGGCAGAAGCCATAGAAAAAACTCGAAGTAGTAGAAGTCGTAGAGGCAGAAGCCATAGAAAAAATCAAAGAAAAAGTGGGAGGTAGAAGCCATAGAAAAAGTCGAAGAAGTAGAAGTCGAAGTCGAAGAAAAAGTCGAAGAGGCAGAAGCCATACAAAGAAATCAAAGAAAAAGTCGAAGAGGCAGAAGCCATAGAAAAAAATCAAAGAAAAAGTCGAAGAGGCAGAAGCCATAGAAAAAAATCAAAGAAAAAGTCGAAGAGGAAGAAGTCATAGGAAAAAGTCGAAGAAGTAGAAGTCGAAGAAAAAGTAGAAGAGGCAGAAGCCATAGAAGCAGTTGAAGAAAAAGTCGAAGAAGCAGAAGCCATAGGAAAAAGTCAAAGAAGTAGAAGTCGAACAAAAGTCGAAGATGTTGAAGTCATAGAAAAAGTCGAAGAAGCAGAAGTCGAAGAGGCAGAAGCCATAGGAAAAAGTTGAAAAGGCAGAAGCCATAGAAAAATTTGAAAAAAAAGTGGAAGAGGCAGAAGCCATAGAAAAAGTCGAAGAAGTAGAAGTCGAAGAAAAAGTCGAAGAGGCAGAAGCCATAGAAAAAGTCGAAGAAGCAGAAGTCGAAGTAAAAGTCGAAGATGCAAAAGTCATAGAAAAATTCGAAAAGAAAAAGTCGAAGGAAAAGTCGAAGAGGCAGAAGCCATAGAAAAAAATCGAAGAAAATGTAGAAGAGACAGAAGGCATAGAAAAATTCGAAAAAAAGTCGAACCGGCAGAAGCCATCGAAAAAGTCGAAGAAGTAGAAGTCGAAAAGGCAGAAGCCATAGAAAAAACTCGAATTAGTAGAAGTCGAAGAGGCAGAAGCCACAGAAAAAAATTGAGGAAAAAGTCGACGAGGCAGAAGCCATAGAAAAAGTCGGAGAACTAGAAGTCGAAGTCGAAGAAAAAGTCGAAGATGCAGAAGTTATAGAAAAATTTGAAAAAAAAGTCGAAGAGCCAGAGGCCATAGAAAAAGTCGAAGACAAAGAAGTCGAAGAAAAACTCGAAGAGGCAGAAACCATAGAAAACTCAAAGAAGTAGAAGTCGAAAAGGCAGAAGCCATAGAAAAAAACTCAAATTAGTAGAAGTCGAAGAGGCAGAAGCCACAGAAAAAAATTGAGGAAAAAGTCGAAGAGGCAGAAGCCATAGAAAAAGTCGAAGAACTAGAAGTCGAAGTCGAAGAAAAAGTCGAAGATGCAGAAGTTATAGAAAAATTCGAAAAAAAAGTCGAAGAGGCAGAAGCCATAGAAAAAGTCGAAGACGAAGAAGTCGAAGAAAAAGTCGAAGGGGCAGAAGCCATAGAAAAAGTCGAAGAGGCAGAAGCCATAGAAAAAAATCGAAGTAAAAGTCGAACAGGCAGAAGCCATAGAAAAAGTCGAAGAAGTAGAAGTCGAAGTAAAAGTCGAAGAGGCAGAAGCCATAGAAAAAAATCTAAGTAAAAGTCGAAGAGGGAGAAGCCATAGAAAAAAATCGAAAAAAAAGTCAGAGGCAGAAGCCATAGAAAAAGTCGAAGAAGTAGAAGTCGAAGAAAAAGTAGAAGAGGCAGAAGCCATAGAAAAATTCGAAAAAAAGTTGAAGAAGTAGAAGTCGAAGAGGCAGAAGCCATAGAAGCAGTCGAAGAAAAAGTCGAAGAAGCAGAAGCCATAGGAAAAAGTCAAAGAAGTAGAAGTCGAAGAAGTAGAAGTCGAAGAAAAAGTCAAAGATGTAGAAGTCATAGAAAGAGTCGAAGAAGCAGAAGTCGAAGAGGCAGAAGCCATAGAAAAACTCGAAGAAGTAGAAGTGGAAGAAAAAGTCAAAGATGCAGAAGTCATAGAAAAATTAAAAAAAAAAAAAGTCGAAGAGGCAGACGCCATAGAAAAAGTCGAAGAAGTAGAAGTCGAAGAGGCAGAAGCCATAGAAAGAGTTGAAGAAAAAGTCAAAGAGGCAGAAGCCATAGAAAAAAATCTAAAAAAAAGTCAAAGAGGCAGAAGCCATAGAAAAAGTCGAAGAAGTAGAAGTCGAAGAAAAAGTCTAAGAGGCAGAAGCCAGAGAAAAAAATCGAAGTAAAAGTCGAACCGGCAAAAGCCACAGAAAAAGTCGAAGAAGTAGAAGTCGAAGAGGCAGAAGCCTTAGGAAAAAGTCGAAGAAGTAGAAGTCAAAGAAAAAGTCGAAGACGTAGAAGTCATAGAAAAAGTCGAAGAAGCAGAAGTCGAAGAGGCAGAAGCCATAGGAAAAAGTTGAAAAGGCAGAAGCCATAGAAAAATTTGAAAAAAAAAAGTCGAAGAGGCAGAAGCCATAGAAAAAGTCGAAGAAGTAGAAGTCGAAGAAAAAGTCGAAAGGACAGAAGCCATAGAAAAAAATCGAAGAAAAAGTCGAAGAGGCAGAAGCCATAGAAAAAGTCGAAGAAGCAGAAGTCAAAGAAAAAGTCGAAGATGCAGAAGTCATAGAAAAATTCGAAAAGAAAAAGTCGAAGAAGTAGAAGTTGAAGAAAAAGTCGAAGGGGCAGAATGCATAGAAAAAGTCGAAGAAAAAGTCGAAGAGGCAGAAGCGATAGAAAAAAATCGAAGAAAATGTAGAAGAGACAGAAGCCATAGAAAAATTCGAAAAAAAGTCGAAGAAGCAGAAGCCATAGAAAAGGTCTAAGTAGAAGTCGAAGAGGCAGAAGCCATAGAAAAAGTCGAAGTAGAAGTCGAAGAAAAAGTAGAAGCGGCAGAAGCCATAGAAAAAAATCGAAGAAAAACTTGAAGAGGCAGAAGCCATAGAAAAACTCAAAGAAGTAGAAGTCGAAAAGGCAGAAGCCATAGAAAAAAATCGAAGAAAAACTTGAAGAGGCAGAAGCCATAGAAAAACTCAAAGAAGTAGAAGTCGAAAAGGCAGAAGCCATAGAAAAAACTCAAAGTAGTAGAAGTCGAAGAGGCAGAAGCCACAGAAAAAAATTGAGGAAAAAGTCGAAGAGGCAGAAGCCATAGAAAAAGTCGAAGAACTAGAAGTCGAAATCGAAGAAAAAGTCGAAGATGCAGAAGTTATACAAAAATTCGAAAAAAAAAAGTCGAAGAGGCAGAGGCCATAGAAAAAGTTGAAGACGAAGAAGTCGAAGAAAAAGTCGAAGGAGCAGAAGCCATAGAAAAAGTCGAAGAAGTAGAAGCCATAGAAAAAAATCGAAGTAAAAGTCGAAGAGGCAGAAGCAATAGAAAAAGTCGAAAAAAAGTCGAAGAAGCAGAAGCCATAGAAAAAGTCAAAGTAGAAGAAAAAGTGGAAGAGGCAGAAGCCATAGAAAAAAATCGAAGAAAATCTCGAAGTGGTAGAAGCCATAGAAAAATTCGAAAAAAAAAACGAAGAAGCACAAGCCATAGAAAAAGTCGAAGTAGAAGTTGAAGAGGCAGAAGCCATAGAAAAAGTTGAAGAAGTAGAAGTCGAAGAAAAAGTCAAAGAGGCAGAAGCCAGAGAAAAAAATCGAAGTAAAAGTCGAACCGGCAGAAGCCATAGAAAAAGTCGAAGAAGTAGAAGTCGAAGAAAAAGTAGAAGCGGCAGAAGCCATAGAAAAAAATCGAAGAAAATGTAGAAGAGGCAGAAGCCATAGAAAAATTCGAAAAAAAGTTGAAGTAGTAGAATTCGAAGAAAAAGTCGAAGATGCAGAAGTCATAGAAAAATGAAAAAAAAAAAAAAAAAGTCGAAGAGGCAGATGCCATAGAAAAAGTCGAAGAAGTAGAAGTCGAAGAGGCAGAAGCCATAGAAAAAAATCGAAGTAAAAGTCGAAGAGGCAGAAGCCATAGAAACAGTCTAAGAAAGAGAAGTCGAAAAGACAGAAGCCATGGAAAAAGTCTAAGAAGTAGAAATCGAAGAAAAAGTCGAAGAGGCAGAAGCCATAGAAAAAGTCGAAGAAGTAGAAGTCAAACAAGCAGAAGCCATAGAAAAAGTCGAAGAAGTAGAAGTTGAAGAAAAAGTCGAAGATGCAGAAGCCATAGAAAAACTCGAAGAAGTAGAAGTCGAAAAGGCAGATGCCATAGAAAAAAATCAAAGAAAACGTCGAACCGGCAGAAGCCATAGAAAAAGTCGAAGAAGCAGAAGTCGAAGAAAAAGTAGAAGCGGCAGAAGCCATAGAAAAAAATCGAAGAAAATGTCGAAGAGGCAGAAGCCATAGAAAAAGTCGAAGAAGTAGAATTCGAAGAAAAAGTCAAAGATGCAGAAGTCATAGAAAAATGAAAAAAAAAAAAAAAAGTCAAAGAAGTAGAAGTCAAAAAGGCAGAAGCCATAGAAAAAACTCGAAGTAGTAGAATTCGTAGAGGCAGAAGCCATAGAAAAAAATCAAAGAAAAAGTCGAAGAGGTAGAAGCCATAGAAAAAGTCGAAGAAGTAGAAGTCGAAGTCGAAGAAAAAGTCGAAGAGGCAGAAGCCATAGAAAAAAATCAAAGAAAAAGTCGAAGAGGCAGAAGCCATAGATAAAAATCAAAGAAAAAGTCGAAGAGGCAGAAGTCATAGGAAAAAGTCGAAGAAGTAGAAGCCATAGAAAAAGTCGAAGAAAAAGTAGAAGCGGCAGAAGCCATTGAAAAAGTCGAAGAGCTAGAAGTCGAAGTCGAAGAAAAAGTCGAAGATGCAGAAGTTATAGAAAAATTCGAAAAAAAAAGTCGAAGAGGCCACAGTAAAAGTCGAAGAGACAGAAGCCAAAAGAAAATATCGAAGAAGTAAAAGGTGAAGAAAAAGTCGAAGATGCAGAATTCATAGAAAAATTCGAAAAAAAAGTCGAAGAAGTAGAAGTCGAACAGGCAGAAGCCTTAGGAAAAAGTCGAAGAAGTAGAAGTCGAAGAAAAAGTCGAAGATGCAGAAGTCATAGAAAAAGTCGAAGAAGTAGAAGTCGAAGAGATAGAAGCCATAGGAAAAAGTGGAAGAAGTAGAAGTCGAAGAAAAAATCGAAGATGCAGAAGTCATAGAAAAAGTCGAAGAAGTAGAAGTCGAAGAAAAAGTAGAAGCCATAGAAGCCATAGCCATAGCGGCAGAAGCCATAGAAAAAAATCGAAGAAAAACTCGAAGAGGCAGAAGCCATAGAAAAAGTCAAAGAACTAGAAGTCGAAGACGAAGAAAAAGTCGAAGATGCAGAAGTTATAGAAAAATTCGAAAAAAAGTCGCAGAGGCAGAGGCCATAGTAAAAGTCGAAGAGACAGAAGCCAAAGGAAAATGTCGAAGAAGTAGAAGGTGAAGAAAAAGTCGAAGATGCAGAATTAATAGAAAAATTCGAAAAAAAAAGTCGAAGAAGTAGAAGTCAAAAAGGCAGAAGCCATAGAAAAAACTCGAAGTAGTAGAAGTCGTAGAGGCAGAAGCCATAGAAAAAATCAAAGAAAAAGTGGGAGGTAGAAGCCATAGAAAAAGTCGAAGAAGTAGAAGTCGAAGTCGAAGAAAAAGTCGAAGAGGCAGAAGCCATACAAAGAAATCAAAGAAAAAGTCGAAGAGGCAGAAGCCATAGAAAAAAATCAAAGAAAAAGTCGAAGAGGCAGAAGCCATAGAAAAAAATCAAAGAAAAAGTCGAAGAGGAAGAAGTCATAGGAAAAAGTCGAAGAAGTAGAAGTCGAAGAAAAAGTAGAAGAGGCAGAAGCCATAGAAGCAGTTGAAGAAAAAGTCGAAGAAGCAGAAGCCATAGGAAAAAGTCAAAGAAGTAGAAGTCGAACAAAAGTCGAAGATGTTGAAGTCATAGAAAAAGTCGAAGAAGCAGAAGTCGAAGAGGCAGAAGCCATAGGAAAAAGTTGAAAAGGCAGAAGCCATAGAAAAATTTGAAAAAAAAGTGGAAGAGGCAGAAGCCATAGAAAAAGTCGAAGAAGTAGAAGTCGAAGAAAAAGTCGAAGAGGCAGAAGCCATAGAAAAAGTCGAAGAAGCAGAAGTCGAAGTAAAAGTCGAAGATGCAAAAGTCATAGAAAAATTCGAAAAGAAAAAGTCGAAGGAAAAGTCGAAGAGGCAGAAGCCATAGAAAAAAATCGAAGAAAATGTAGAAGAGACAGAAGGCATAGAAAAATTCGAAAAAAAGTCGAACCGGCAGAAGCCATCGAAAAAGTCGAAGAAGTAGAAGTCGAAAAGGCAGAAGCCATAGAAAAAACTCGAATTAGTAGAAGTCGAAGAGGCAGAAGCCACAGAAAAAAATTGAGGAAAAAGTCGACGAGGCAGAAGCCATAGAAAAAGTCGGAGAACTAGAAGTCGAAGTCGAAGAAAAAGTCGAAGATGCAGAAGTTATAGAAAAATTTGAAAAAAAAGTCGAAGAGCCAGAGGCCATAGAAAAAGTCGAAGACAAAGAAGTCGAAGAAAAACTCGAAGAGGCAGAAACCATAGAAAACTCAAAGAAGTAGAAGTCGAAAAGGCAGAAGCCATAGAAAAAACTCAAATTAGTAGAAGTCGAAGAGGCAGAAGCCACAGAAAAAAATTGAGGAAAAAGTCGAAGAGGCAGAAGCCATAGAAAAAGTCGAAGAACTAGAAGTCGAAGTCGAAGAAAAAGTCGAAGATGCAGAAGTTATAGAAAAATTCGAAAAAAAAGTCGAAGAGGCAGAAGCCATAGAAAAAGTCGAAGACGAAGAAGTCGAAGAAAAAGTCGAAGGGGCAGAAGCCATAGAAAAAGTCGAAGAGGCAGAAGCCATAGAAAAAAATCGAAGTAAAAGTCGAACAGGCAGAAGCCATAGAAAAAGTCGAAGAAGTAGAAGTCGAAGAAAAAGTCGAAGAGGCAGAAGCCATAGAAAAAAATCAAAGAAAAAGTCGAAGAGGCAGAAGCCATAGAAAAAAATTATAGGAAAAAGTCGAAGAAGTAGAAGCCATAGAAAAAGTCTAAGTAAAAGTCCAACCGGCAGAAGCCATAGAAAAAGTCGAAGAACTAGAAGTCGAAGTCGAAGAAAAAGTCGAAGATGCAGAAGTTATAGAAAAATTCGAAAAAAAAGTGGAAGAGGCCATAGTAAAAGTCGAAGAGACAGAAGCCAAAGGAAAAAGTCGAAGAAGTAGAAGGTGAAGAAAAAGTCGAAGATGCAGAATTCATAGAAAAATTCGAAAAAAAAAGTCGAAGAAGTAGAAGTCGAAGAGGCAGAAGCCTTAGGAAAAAGTCGAAGAAGTAGAAGTCGAAGAAAAAGTCGAAGATGCAGAAGTCATAGAAAAAGTCGAAGTAGAATTCGAAGAGGCAGAAGCCATAGGAAAAAGTGGAAGAGGTAGAAGTCGAAGAAAAAGTCGAAGATGCAGAAGTCATAGAAAAAGTCGAAAAAGTAGAATTCGAAGAGGCAGAAGCCATAGAAAAAAATCGAAGTAAAAGTCGAAGAGGCAGAAGCAATAGAAAAAAATCGAAGAAAAAGTCGAAGAGGCAGAAGCCATAGAAAAAGTCGAAGAAGTAGAAGTCGAAGAAAAAGTTGAAGAGGCAGAAGCCATAGAAAAAGTCGAAGAAGTAGAAGTCGAAGAAAAAGTTGAAGAGGCAGAAGCCATAGAAAAAGTCGAAGAAGTAGAATTCGAAGAAAAAGTCAAAGATGCAGAAGTCATAGAAAATGAAAAAAAAAAAAAAAAAAGTCGAAGAGGCAGACGCCATAGAAAAAATCGAAGTAAAAGTCGAAGAGGCAGAAGCCATAGAAACAGTCGAACAAAAAGTCAAAGAGACAGAAGCCATAGAAAAAGTCGAAGAAGTAGAAGTTGAAGAAAAAGTTGAAGATGCAGAAGTCATAGAAAAATTTGAAAAGAAAAAGTCGAAGAAGTAGAAGTCGAAGAAAAAGTCGAAGATGCAGAAGTCATAGAAAAATTTGAAAAGAAAAAGTCGAAGAAGTAGAAGTCGAAGAAAAAGTCAAAGAGGCAGAAGCCATAGAAAAAAATCGAAGAAAATGTAGAAGAGGCAGAAGCCATAGAAATGGTGAAAGATTTAGAAGTCGAAGAAAAAGTCGAAGATGCAGAAGTCATAGAAAAATTCGAAAAGAAAAAGTCGAAGAAGAAGAAGTCGAAGAAAAAGTCAAAGAGGCAGAAGCCATAGAAAAAAATCGTAGAAAATGTCGAAGAGGCAGAAGCCATAGAAAAATTCGAAAAAAGTCGAAGAAGCAGATGCCATAGATAAAGTCGAAGAAGTAGAATTTGAAGAACAAGTCGAAGATGCAGAAGTCGAAGAAAAAGTTGAAGAGGCAGAAGCCATAGAAAAAGTCGAAGAAGTAGAAGTCGAAGAAAAAGTTGAAGAGGCAGAAGACATAGAAAAAGTCGAAGTAGAAGTCGAAGAAAAAGTTGAAGAGGCAGAAGCCATAGAAAAAAATCAAAGAAAAAGTCGAAGAAGTAGAAGTCGAAGAAAAAGTCAAAGAGGCAGAAGCCATAGAAAAAAATCGAAGAAAATGTAGAAGAGGCAGAAGCTATAGAAAAAGTCGAAGAAGTAGAAGTTTAAGAAAAAGTCGAAGATGCAGAAGCCATAGAAAAACTCGAAGTAGAAGTCGAAAAGGCAGAAGTCATACAAAAAACTCGAAGAAGTAGAAGTCGAAGAGGCAGAAGGCATAGAAAAAAATCGAAGAAAAAGTCGAAGAGGCAGAAGCCATAGAAAAAGTTGAAGAGGCAGAAGCCATAGAAAAAGTCGAAGAAGTAGAAGTCGAAGAAAAAGTCGAAGAGGCAGAAGCCATAGAAAAAAATCGAAGAAAATGTCGAAGAGGCAGAAGCCATAGAAAAATTCGAAAAAAGTCAAAGAAGCAGATGCCATAGAAAAAGTCGAAGAAGTAGAATTTGAAGAAAAAGTCGAAGATGCAGAAGTCATAGAAAAAGTCGAAGAAGTAGAAGTCGAAGAGGCAGAAGCCATAGAAAAAAATCGAAGTAAAAGTCGGAGAGGCAGAAGCCATAGAAATAGTCGAAGAAAAAGTCGAAGAGACAGAAGCCATAGAAAAAGTCTAAGAAGGAGAAGTAGAAGAGACAGAAGCCATGGAAAAACTCGAAGAAGCAGAAGTCGAAGAAAAAGTCGAAGAGGCAGAAGCCATAGAAAAAGTCTAAGAAGGAGAAGTCGAAGAGGCAGAAGCCATAGAAAAAGTCAAACAAGTAGAAGTCAAACAAGCAGAAGCCATAGAAAAAAATCTAAGTAAAAACCAAGAGGCAGAAGCCATAGAAAAAGTCTAAGTAGAAGTTGAAGAAAAAGTCGAAGATGCAGAAGCCATAGAAAAACTCGAAGAAGTAGAAGTCGAAGAAAAAGTCAAAGATGCAGAAGTCATAGAAAAATTAAAAAAAAAAAAGTCGAAGAGGCAGACGCCATAGAAAAAGTCGAAGAAGTAGAAGTCGAAGAGGCAGAAGCCATAGAAAAAAATCTAAGTAAATGTCGAAGAGGCAGAAGCCATAGAAAGAGTTGAAGAAAAAGTCAAAGAGGCAGAAGCCATAGAAAAAAATCTAAAAAAAAGTCAAAGAGGCAGAAGCCATAGAAAAAGTCGAAGAAGTAGAAGTCGAAGAAAAAGTCTAAGAGGCAGAAGCCAGAGAAAAAAATCGAAGTAAAAGTTGAACCGGCAAAAGCCACAGAAAAAGTCGAAGAAGTAGAAGTCGAAGAGGCAGAAGCCTTAGGAAAAAGTCGAAGAAGTAGAAGTCAAAGAAAAAGTCGAAGATGCAGAAGTCATAGAAAAAGTCGAAGAAGCAGAAGTCGAAGAAAAAGTCGAAGAAGTAGAAGTCAAAGAAAAAGTCGAAGAGGCAGAAGCCGTAGAAAAAAATCGAAGTAAAAGTCGAACCGGCAGAAGCCATAGAAGCAGTCGAAGAAAAAGTCGAAGAAGCAGAAGCCATAGGAAAAAGTCAAAGAAGTAGAAGTCGAACAAAAGTCGAAGATGTAGAAGTCATAGAAAAAGTAGAAGAAGCAGAAGTCGAAGAGGCAGAAGCCATAGGAAAAAGTTGAAAAGGCAGAAGTCATAGAAAAATTTGAAAAAAAAGTAGAAGAGGCAGAAGCCAAAGAAAAAGTCGAAGAAGTAGAAGTCGAAGAAAAAGTCGAAGAGGCAGAAGCCATAGAAAAAGTCGAAGAAGCAGAAGTCGAAGTAAAAGTCGAAGATGCAGAAGTCATAGAAAAATTCGAAAAGAAAAAGTCGAAGAAAAAGTCGAAGAGGCAGAAGCCATAGAAAAAAATCGAAGAAAATCTAGAAGAGACAGAAGGCATAGAAAAATTCGAAAAAAAAGTCGAAGAAGCAGAAGCCATAGAAAAAGTCTAAGTAGAAGTCGAAGAGGCAGAAGCCATAGAAAAAGTCGAAGAAGTAGAAGTCGAAGAAAAAGTTGAACAGGCAGAAGAAATAGAAAAAAATCAAAGAAAAAGTGGAAGAGGCAGAAGTCATAGAAAAATTAGAAAAGAAAAAGTCGAAGAGGCAGAAGCCGTAGAAAAAAATCGAAGTAAAAGTCGAACTGGCAGAAGCCATAGAAAAAGTCGAAGAAGTAGAAGTCGAAAAGGCAGAAGCCATAGAAAAAACTCAAATTAGTAGAAGTCGAAGAGGCAGAAGCCACAGAAAAAAATTGAGGAAAAAGTCGAAGAGGCAGAAGCCATAGAAAAAGTCGAAGAAACAGAAGTCGAAGAAAAAGTCGAAGATGCAGAAGTTATAGAAAAATTCGAAAAAAAAGTCGAAGAGGCAGAGGCCATAGAAAAAGTAGAAGACGAAGAAGTCGAAGAAAAAGTCGAAGGGGCAGAAGCCATAGAAAAAGTCGAAGAAGTAGAAGTCGAAGAAAAAGTCGAAGAGGCAGAAGCCATAGAAAAAAATCGAAGTAAAAGTCGAACAGGCAGAAGCCATAGAAAAAGTCGAAGAAGTAGAAGTCGAAGAAAAAGTCGAAGAGGCAGAAGCCATAGAAAAAAATCAAAGAAAAAGTCAAAGAGGCAGAAGCCATAGAAAAAAATCTAAGAAAAAGTCGAAGAGGCAGAAGTCATAGGAAAAAGTCTAAGAAGTAGAAGCCATAGAAAAAGTCTAAGTAAAAGTCGAACCGGCAGAAGCCATAGAAAAAGTCGAAGAAGTAGAAGTCGAAGAAAAAGTAGAAGCGGCAGAAGCCATAGAAAAAGTGGAAGAACTAGAAGTCGAAGTCGAAGAAAAATTCGAAGATGCAGAAGTTATAGAAAAATTCGAAAAAAAAGTCGAAGAGTCCATAGTAAAAGTCGAAGAGACAGAAGCCATAGAAAAAGTCGAAGAAGTAGAAGTCGAAGAAAAAGTCGAAGAGGCAGAAGCCATAGAAAAAAATCAAAGAAAAAGTCGAAGAGGCAGAAGTCATAGGAAAAAGTCGAAGAAGTAGAAGCCATAGAAAAAGTCTAAGTAAAAGTCGAACCGGCAGAAGCCATAGAAAAAGTCGAAGATGCAGAATTCATAGAAAAATTCGAAAAAAAAAACGTCGAAGAAGTAGAAGTCGAAGAGGCAGAAGCCTTAGGAAAAAGTCGAAGAAGTAGAAGTCGAAGAAAAAGTCGAAGATGCAGAAGTCATAGAAAAAGTCGAAGAAGTAGAAGTCGAAGAGGCAGAAGCCATAGGGAAAATTGGAAGAAGAAAAAGTCGAAGAAAAAGTCGAAGATGCAGAAGTCATAGAAAAAGTCGAAGAAGTAGAAGTCGAAGAGGCAGAAGACATAGGAAAAAGTTGAAGAGGCAGAAGCCATAGAAAAATTCGAAAAAAAAGTCGAAGAGGCAGAAGCCATAGAAAAAGTCGAAGAAGTAGAAGTCGAAGAAAAAGTAGAAGCGGCAGAAGCCATAGAAAAAAATCGAAGAAAAACTCGAAGAGGCAGAAGCCATAGAAAAAAATAGAAGTAAAAGTCGAAGAGGCAGAAGCAATAGAAAAAGTCGAAAAAAAGTCGAAGAAGCAGAAGCCATAGAAAAAGTCAAAGAAGTAGAAGTCGAAGAAAAAGTCGAAGAGGCAGAAGTCATAGGAAAAAGTCGAAGAAGCAGAAGCCATAGAAAAAGTCAAAGAAGTAGAAGTCGAAGAAAAAGTCAAAGAGGCAGAAGTCATAGGAAAAAGTCGAAGAAGCAGAAGCCATAGAAAAAGTCGAAGAAGTAGAATTCGAAGAAAAAGTCAAAGATGCAGAAGTCACAGAAAAATGAAAAAAAAAAAAAAAAAAAAGTCGAAGAGGCAGACGCCATAGAAACAGTCGAAGAAAAAGTCGAAGAGACAGAAGCCATGGAAAAAGTCGAAGAAGTAGAAGTCGAAGAAAAAGTCGAAGAGGCAGAAGCCATAGAAAAAGTCTAAGAAGTAGAAGTTGAAGAAAAAGTCGAAGATGCAGAAGCCATAGAAAAACTCGAAGAAGTAGAAGTCGAAAAGGCAGATGCCACAGAATAAAATCAAAGAAAAAGTCGAACCGGCAGAAGCCATAGAAAAAGTCGAAAAAGTAGAAGTCGAAGAAAAAGTCGAAGATGCAGAAGTCATAGAAAAAGTCGAAGAAGCAGAAGTCGAAGAAAAAGTCGAAGAAGTAGAAGTCAAAGAAAAAGTCGAAGAGGCAGAAGCCGTAGAAAAAAATCGAAGTAAAAGTCGAACCGGCAGAAGCCATAGAAGCAGTCGAAGAAAAAGTCGAAGAAGCAGAAGCCATAGGAAAAAGTCAAAGAAGTAGAAGTCGAACAAAAGTCGAAGATGTAGAAGTCATAGAAAAAGTAGAAGAAGCAGAAGTCGAAGAGGCAGAAGCCATAGGAAAAAGTTGAAAAGGCAGAAGTCATAGAAAAATTTGAAAAAAAAGTAGAAGAGGCAGAAGCCAAAGAAAAAGTCGAAGAAGTAGAAGTCGAAGAAAAAGTCGAAGAGGCAGAAGCCATAGAAAAAGTCGAAGAAGCAGAAGTCGAAGTAAAAGTCGAAGATGCAGAAGTCATAGAAAAATTCGAAAAGAAAAAGTCGAAGAAAAAGTCGAAGAGGCAGAAGCCATAGAAAAAAATCGAAGAAAAATCTAGAAGAGACAGAAGGCATAGAAAAATTCGAAAAAAAGTCGAAGAAGCAGAAGCCATAGAAAAAGTCTAAGTAGAAGTCGAAGAGGCAGAAGCCATAGAAAAAGTCGAAGAAGTAGAAGTCGAAGAAAAAGTTGAACAGGCAGAAGAAATAGAAAAAAATCAAAGAAAAAGTGGAAGAGGCAGAAGTCATAGAAAAATTAGAAAAGAAAAAGTCGAAGAGGCAGAAGCCGTAGAAAAAAATCGAAGTAAAAGTCGAACTGGCAGAAGCCATAGAAAAAGTCGAAGAAGTAGAAGTCGAAAAGGCAGAAGCCATAGAAAAAACTCAAATTAGTAGAAGTCGAAGAGGCAGAAGCCACAGAAAAAAATTGAGGAAAAAGTCGAAGAGGCAGAAGCCATAGAAAAAGTCGAAGAAACAGAAGTCGAAGAAAAAGTCGAAGATGCAGAAGTTATAGAAAAATTCGAAAAAAAAGTCGAAGAGGCAGAGGCCATAGAAAAAGTAGAAGACGAAGAAGTCGAAGAAAAAGTCGAAGGGGCAGAAGCCATAGAAAAAGTCGAAGAAGTAGAAGTCGAAGAAAAAGTCGAAGAGGCAGAAGCCATAGAAAAAAAATCGAAGTAAAAGTCGAAGAGGCAGAAGCCATAGAAAAAGTCGAAGAAGTAGAAGTCGAAGAAAAAGTCGAAGAGGCAGAAGCCATAGAAAAAAATCAAAGAAAAAGTCAAAGAGGCAGAAGCCATAGAAAAAAATCTAAGAAAAAGTCGAAGAGGCAGAAGTCATAGGAAAAAGTCTAAGAAGTAGAAGCCATAGAAAAAGTCTAAGTAAAAGTCGAACCGGCAGAAGCCATAGAAAAAGTCGAAGAAGTAGAAGTCGAAGAAAAAGTAGAAGCGGCAGAAGCCATAGAAAAAGTCGAAGAACTAGAAGTCGAAGTCGAAGAAAAATTCGAAGATGCAGAAGTTATAGAAAAATTCGAAAAAAAAGTCGAAGAGTCCATAGTAAAAGTCGAAGAGACAGAAGCCATAGAAAAAGTCGAAGAAGTAGAAGTCGAAGAAAAAGTCGAAGAGGCAGAAGCCATAGAAAAAAATCAAAGAAAAAGTCGAAGAGGCAGAAGTCATAGGAAAAAGTCGAAGAAGTAGAAGCCATAGAAAAAGTCTAAGTAAAAGTCGAACCGGCAGAAGCCATAGAAAAAGTCGAAGATGCAGAATTCATAGAAAAATTCGGAAAAAAAACGTCGAAGAAGTAGAAGTCGAAGAGGCAGAAGCCTTAGGAAAAAGTCGAAGAAGTAGAAGTCGAAGAAAAAGTCGAAGATGCAGAAGTCATAGAAAAAGTCGAAGAAGTAGAAGTCGAAGAGGCAGAAGCCATAGGGAAAATTGGAAGAAGAAAAAGTCGAAGAAAAAGTCGAAGATGCAGAAGTCATAGAAAAAGTCGAAGAAGTAGAAGTCGAAGAGGCAGAAGACATAGGAAAAAGTTGAAGAGGCAGAAGCCATAGAAAAATTCGAAAAAAAAGTCGAAGAGGCAGAAGCCATAGAAAAAGTCGAAGAAGTAGAAGTCGAAGAAAAAGTAGAAGCGGCAGAAGCCATAGAAAAAAATCGAAGAAAAACTCGAAGAGGCAGAAGCCATAGAAAAAAATAGAAGTAAAAGTCGAAGAGGCAGAAGCAATAGAAAAAGTCGAAAAAAAGTCGAAGAAGCAGAAGCCATAGAAAAAGTCAAAGAAGTAGAAGTCGAAGAAAAAGTCGAAGAGGCAGAAGTCATAGGAAAAAGTCGAAGAAGCAGAAGCCATAGAAAAAGTCAAAGAAGTAGAAGTCGAAGAAAAAGTCAAAGAGGCAGAAGTCATAGGAAAAAGTCGAAGAAGCAGAAGCCATAGAAAAAGTCGAAGAAGTAGAATTCGAAGAAAAAGTCAAAGATGCAGAAGTCACAGAAAAATGAAAAAAAAAAAAAAAAAAAGTCGAAGAGGCAGACGCCATAGAAACAGTCGAAGAAAAAGTCGAAGAGACAGAAGCCATGGAAAAAGTCGAAGAAGTAGAAGTCGAAGAAAAAGTCGAAGAGGCAGAAGCCATAGAAAAAGTCTAAGAAGTAGAAGTTGAAGAAAAAGTCGAAGATGCAGAAGCCATAGAAAAACTCGAAGAAGTAGAAGTCGAAAAGGCAGATGCCACAGAATAAAATCAAAGAAAAAGTCGAACCGGCAGAAGCCATAGAAAAAGTCGAAAAAGTAGAAGTCGAAGAAAAAGTAGAAGCGGCAGAAGCCATAGAAAAAAATCGAAGGAAATGTCGAAGAGGCAGAAGCCAAAGAAAAATTCGAAAAAAAGTCGAAGAAGCAGAAGCCATAGAAAAAGTCGAAGAAGTAGAATTCGAGGAAAAAGTCAAAGATGCAGAAGTCATAGAAAAATGAAAAAAAAAAAAAAAAAGTCAAAGAGGCAGACGCCATAGAAAAAGTCGAAGAAGTAGAAGTCGAAGAGGCAGAAGCCATAGAAAAAAATCTAAGTAAAAGTCGAAGAGGCAGAAGCCATAGAAACAGTCGAAGAAAAAGTCTAAGAGGCAGAAGCCATAGAAAAAAATCGAAAAAAAAAGTCAAAGAGGCAGAAGCCATAGAAAAAGTCGAAGAAGTAGAAGTCGAAGAAAAAGTTGAAGAGGCAGAAGCCATAGAAAAAAATCAAAGAAAAAGTGGAAGAGGCAGAAGTCATTGAAAAATTTGAAAAGAAAAAGTCGAAGAAGTAGAAGTCGAAGAAAAAGTCGAAGATGCAGAAGGCATAGAAAAATTCGAAAAGAAAAAGTCGAAGAAGTAGAAGTCGAAGAAAAAGTCAAAGAGGCAGAAGCCATAGAAAAAAATCGAAGAAAATGTAGAAGAGGCAGAAGCCATAGAAAAAGTCGAAGAAATAGACGTCGAAGAAAAAGTCGAAGAGGCATAAGCCATAGAAAAAAATCGAAGAAAATGTCGTAGTGGTAGAAGCCATAGAAAAATTCGAAAAAAAGACGAAGAAGCAGAAGCCATAGAAAAAGTCTAAGTAGAAGTCGAAGAGGCAGAAGCCATAGAAAAAGTCTAAGAAGTAGAAGTCGAAGAAAAAGTTGAAGAGGCAGAAGCCAGAGAAGCAGTCGTAGAAAAAGTCGAAGAAGCAGAAGCCATAGAAAAAAGTCAAAGAAGTAGAAGTCGAAGAAAAAGTTGAAGATGTAGAAGTCATAGAAAAAGTCGAAGAAGAAGAAGTCGAAGACGCAGAAGCCATAGGAAAAAGTTGAAAAGGCAGAAGCAATAGAAAAATTTGAAAAAAAAGTCGAAGATCCAGAAGCCATAGAAAAAGTCGAAGAAACAGAAGTCGAAGAAAAAGTCGAAGATGCAGAAGTTATAGAAAAATTCGAAAAAAAAGTCGAAGAGGCAGAGGCCATAGAAAAAGTAGAAGACGAAGAAGTCGAAGAAAAAGTCGAAGGGGCAGAAGCCATAGAAAAAGTCAAAGAAGTAGAAGTCGAAGAAAAAGTCGAAGAGGCAGAAGCCATAGAAAAAAATCGAAGTAAAAGTCGAACAGGCAGAAGCCATAGAAAAAGTCGAAGAAGTAGAAGTCGAAGAAAAAGTCGAAGAGGCAGAAGCCATAGAAAAATATCAAAGAAAAAGTCGAAGAGGCAGAAGCCATAGAAAAAAATCTAAGAAAAAGTCGAAGAGGCAGAAGTCATAGGAAAAAGTCTAAGAAGTAGAAGCCATAGAAAAAGTCTAAGTAAAAGTCGAACCGGCAGAAGCCATAGAAAAAGTCGAAGAAGTAGAAATCGAAGAAAAAGCAGAAGCGGCAGAATCCATAGAAAAAGTCGAAGAACTAGAAGTCGAAGTCGAAGAAAAAGTCGAAGATGCAGAAGTTATAGAAAAATTCGAAAAAAAAGTCGAAGAGGCCATAGTAAAAGTCGAAGAGACAGAAGCCATAGAAAAAGTCGAAGAAGTAGAAGTCGAAGAAAAAGTCGAAGAGGCAAAAGCCATAGAAAAAAATCAAAGAAAAAGTCGAAGAGGCAGAAGTCATAGGAAAAAGTCGAAGAAGTAGAAGCCATAGAAAAAGTCTAAGTAAAAGTCGAACCGGCAGAAGCCATAGAAAAAGTCGAAGATGCAGAATTCATAGAAAAATTCGAAAAAAAAAAGTCGAAGAAGTAGAAGTCGAAGAGGCAGAAGCCTTAGGAAAAAGTCGAAGAAGTAGAAGTCGAAGAAAAAGTCGAAGATGCAGAAGTCATAGAAAAAGTCGAAGAAGTAGAAGTCGAAGAGGCAGAAGCCATAGGGAAAATTGGAAGAAGTAGAAGTCGAAGAAAAAGTCGAAGATGCAGAAGTCATAGAAAAAGTCGAAGAAGTAGAAGTCGAAGAGGCAGAAGACATAGGAAAAAGTTGAAGAGGCAGAAGCCATAGAAAAATTTGAAAAAAAAGTCGAAGAGGCAGAAGCCATAGAAAAAGTCGAAGAAGTAGAAGTCGAAGAAAAAGTAGAAGCGGCAGAAGCCATAGAAAAAAATCGAAGAAAAACTCGAAGAGGCAGAAGCCATAGAAAAAACTAGAAGTAAAAGTCAAAGAGGCAGAAGCAATAGAAAAAGTCGAAAAAAAGTCGAAGAAGCAGAAGCCATAGAAAAAGCCATAGAAAAAAATCAAAGAAAAAGTCGAAGAGGCAGAAGTCATAGGAAAAAGTCGAAGAAGTAGAAGCCATAGAAAAAGTCTAAGTAAAAGTCGAACCGGCAGAAGCCATAGAAAAAGTCGAAGATGCAGAATTCATAGAAAAATTCGAAAAAAAAAAGTCGAAGAAGTAGAAGTCGAAGAGGCAGAAGCCTTAGGAAAAAGTCGAAGAAGTAGAAGTCGAAGAAAAAGTCGAAGATGCAGAAGTCATAGAAAAAGTCGAAGAAGTAGAAGTCGAAGAGGCAGAAGCCATAGGGAAAATTGGAAGAAGTAGAAGTCGAAGAAAAAGTCGAAGATGCAGAAGTCATAGAAAAAGTCGAAGAAGTAGAAGTCGAAGAGGCAGAAGACATAGGAAAAAGTTGAAGAGGCAGAAGCCATAGAAAAATTTGAAAAAAAAGTCGAAGAGGCAGAAGCCATAGAAAAAGTCGAAGAAGTAGAAGTCGAAGAAAAAGTAGAAGCGGCAGAAGCCATAGAAAAAAATCGAAGAAAAACTCGAAGAGGCAGAAGCCATAGAAAAAACTAGAAGTAAAAGTCAAAGAGGCAGAAGCAATAGAAAAAGTCGAAAAAAAGTCGAAGAAGCAGAAGCCATAGAAAAAGTCAAAGAAGTAGAAGTCGAAGAAAAAGTCGAAGAGGCAGAAGTCATAGGAAAAAGTCGAAGAAGCAGAAGCCATAGAAAAAGTCGAAGAAGTAGAATTCGAAGAAAAAGTCAAAGATGCAGAAGTCATAGAAAAATGGAAAAAAAAAAAAAAAAAAGTCGAAGAGGCAGACGCCATAGAAACAGTCGAAGAAAAAGTCGAAGAGACAGAAGCCATGGAAAAAGTCGAAGAAGTAGAAGTCGAAGAAAAAGTCGAAGAGGCAGAAGCCATAGAAAAAGTCTAAGAAGGAGAAGTCGAAGAGGCAGAAGCCATAGAAAAATTCGAAGAAAAAGTCGAAGAGACAGAAGCCATGGAAAAAGTCGAAGAAGTAGAAGTCGAAGAAAAAGTCGAAGAGACAGAAGCCATAGAAAAAGTCGAAGAAGTAGAAGTCGAAGAAAAAGTCGAAGAGGCAGAAGCCATAGAAAAAAATCGAAGAAAATGTCGAAGAGGCAGAAGCCATAGAAAAATTCGAAAAAAGTCGAAGAAGCAGATACCATAGAAAAAGTCGAAGAAGTAGAATTTGAAGAAAAAGTCGAAGATGCAGATGCCATAGAAAAAGTCGAAGAAGTAGAAGTCGAAGAGGCAGAAGCCACAGAAAAAAATCGAAGTAAAAGTCGAAGAGGCAGAAGCCATAGAAACAGTCGAAGAAAAAGTCGAAGAGACAGAAGCCATAGAAAAAGTCTAAGAAGGAGAAGTCGAAGAGACAGAAGCCATGGAAAAAGTCGAAGAAGTAGAAGTCGAAGAAAAAGTCGAAGAGGCAGAAGCCATAGAAAAAGTCTAAGAAGTAGAAGTTGAAGAAAAAGTCGAAGATGCAGAAGCCATAGAAAAACTCGAAGAAGTAGAAGTCGTAAAGGCAGATGCCATAGAAAAAAATCAAAGAAAAAGTCGAACCGGCAGAAGCCATAGAAAAAGTCGAAAAAGTAGAAGTTGATAAGAAAAAGTAGAAGTGGCAGAAGCTATAGAAAAAAATCGAAGGAAATGTCGAAGAGGCAGAAGCCAAAGAAAAATTCGAAAAAAAGTACAAGAAGCAGAAGTCATAGAAAAAGTCGAAGAAGTAGAATTCGAAGAAAAAGTCAAAGATGCAGAAGTCATAGAAAAATGAAAAAAAAAAAAAGTCGAAGAGGCAGACGACATAGAAAAAGTCGAAGAAGTAGAAGTCGAAGAGGCAGAAGCCATAGAAAAAAATCTAAGTAAAAGTCGAAGAGGCAGAAGCCATAGAAAGAGTCGAAGAAAAAGTCGAAGAGGCAGAAGCCATAGAAAAAAATCAAAGAAAATGTAGAAGAGACAGAAGCCATAGAAATGGTCAAAGATTTAGAAGTCGAAGAAAAAGTCGAAGATGCAGAAGTCATAGAAAAAGTTGAAGAAGTAGAAGTCGAAGAAAAAGTTGAAGAGGCAGAAGCCATAGAAAAAGTCGAAGAAGTAGAAGTCGAAGAGAAAGTTGAAGAGGCAGAAGCCATAGAAAAAAATCAAAGAAAAAGTGGAAGAGGCAGAAGTCATAGAAAAATTAGAAAAGAAAAAGTCGAAGAAGTAGAAGTCGAAGAAAAAGTCGAAGAGGCAAAAGCCATAGAAAAACTCGAAGTAGAAGTCGAAGAGGCAGAAGCCATAGAAAAAAATCGAAGAAAATGTAGAAGAGGCAGAAGCCATAGAAAAAGTCGAAGAAGTAGAAGTCGAAGAAAAAGTCAAAGAGGCAGAAGCCATAGAAAAAAATCCAAGTAAAAGTCGAAGAGGCAGAAGCCATAGAAAAAGTCGAAGAAGTAGAAGTCGAAGAAAAAGTCGAAGAGGCAGAAGCCATAGAAAAAGTCGAAGAAGTAGAAGTCGTAAAGGCAGATGCCATAGAAAAAAATCAAAGAAAAAGTCGAACCGGCAGAAGCCATAGAAAAAGTCGAAAAAGTAGAAGTTGATAAGAAAAAGTAGAAGTGGCAGAAGCTATAGAAAAAAATCGAAGGAAATGTCGAAGAGGCAGCAGCCAAAGAAAAATTCGAAAAAAGCACAAGAAGCAGAAGTCATAGAAAAAGTCGAAGAAGTAGAATTCGAAGAAAAAGTCAAAGATGCAGAAGTCATAGAAAAATGAAAAAAAAAAAAAAAGTCGAAGAGGCAGACGACATAGAAAAAGTCGAAGAAGTAGAAGTCGAAGAGGCAGAAGCCATAGAAAAAAATCGAAGAAAACGTAGAAGAGGCAGAAGCCATAGAAAAAGTCGGAGAAGTAGAAGTCGAAGAAAAAGTCGAAGAGGCAGAAGCCATAGAAAAAAATCGAAGAAAATGTCGAAGTGGTAGAAGCCATAGAAAAATTCGAAAAAAAGACGAAGAAGCAGAAGCCATAGAAAAAGTCTAAGTAGAAGTCGAAGAGGCAGAAGCCATAGAAGCAGTCGAAGAAAAAGTCGAAGAAGCAGAAGCCATAGAAAAAAGTCAAAGAATTAGAAGTCGAAGAAAAAGTTGAAGATGTAGAAGTCGAAGACGCAGAAGCCATAGGAAAAAGTTGAAAAGGCAGAAGCAATAGAAAAATTTGAAAAAAAAGTCGAAGATCCAGAAGCCATAGAAAAAGTCAAAGAAGTAGAAGCCGAAGAAAAAGACAAAAGGACAGAAGCCATAGAAAAAAATCGAAGAAAAAGACGAAGAGGCAGAAGCCATAGAAAAAGTCGAAGACGAAGAAGTCGAAGGAGAAGTCGAAGGAGCAGAAGGCATAGAAAAAGTCGAAGAAGTAGAAGCCATAGAAAAAAATCGAAGTAAAAGTCGAAGAGGCAGAAGCAATAGAAAAAGTCAAAGAAGTAGAAGTCGAAGAAAAAGTCGAAGAGGCAGAAGCCATAGAAAAAAATTGAAGAAAATGTCGAAGTGGTAGAAGCCATCGAAAAATTCGAAAAAAAGTCGAAGAAGCACAAGCCATAGAAAAAGTCGAAGAAGTAGAAGTCGAAGCAAAAGTCGAAGAGGCAGAAGTCATAGGAAAAAGTCGAAGAAGTAGAAGCCATAGAAAAAGTCTAAGTAAAAGTCGAACCGGCAGAAGCCATAGAAAAAAATCGAAGAAAAACTCAAAGAGGCAGAAGCCATATAAAAACTCAAAGAAGTAGAAGTCGAAAAGGCAGAAGCCATAGAAAACAATTGAGGAAAATGTCAAAGAGGCATAAGCCATAGAAAAAGTCGAAGAACTAGAAGACGAAGTCGAAGAAAAAGTCGAAGATGTAGAAGTTATAGAAAAATTCGAAAAAAAGTCGAAGAGGCAGAGGCCATAGAAAAAGTGGAAGACAAAGAAGTCGAAGAAAAACTCGAAGAGGCAGAAGCCATAGAAAAACTCAAAGAAGTAGAAGTCGAAAAGGCAGAAGCCATAGAAAAAACTCGAATTAGTAGAAGTCGAAGAGGCAGAAGCCATAGAAAAAGTCGAAGAAATAGAAGTCGAAGAAAAAGTCGAAGAGGCAGAAGCCATAGAAGCAGTCGAAGAAAAAGTCGAAGAAGCAGAAGCCATAGGAAAAAGTCAAAGAAGTAGAAGTCGAAGAGGCAGAAGCCATAGAAGCAGTCGAAGAAAAAGTCGAAGAAGCAGAAGCCATAGGAAAAAGTCAAAGAAGTAGAAGTCGAAGAGGCAGAAGCCATAGAAGCAGTCGCAGAAAAAGTCGAAGAAGCAGAAGCCATAGGAAAAAGTCAAAGAAGTAGAAGTCGAAGAGGCAGAAGCCATAGAAGCAGTCGAAGAAAAAGTCGAAGAAGCAGAATCCACAGGAAAAAGTCAAAGTAGAAGTCGAACAAAAGTCGAAGATGTAGAAGTCATAGAAAAAGTCGAAGAAGCAGAAGTCGAAGAGGCAGAAGCCATAGGAAAAAGTTGAAAAGGCAGAAGCCATAGAAAAATTTGAAAAAAAAGTCGAAGAGGCAGAAGCCATAGAAAAAGTCGAAGAAGTAGAAGTCGAAGAAAAAGTCGAAGAGGCAGAAGCCATAGAAAAAGTCGAAGAAGCAGAAGTCGAAGAAAAAGTCGAAGATGCAGAAGTCATAGAAAAATTCGAAAAGAAAAAGTCGAAGAAAAAGTCGAAGAGGCAGAAGCCATAGAAAAAAATCGAAGAAAATGTAGAAGAGACAGAAGGCATAGAAAAATTCAAAAAGAAAAAGTCGAAGAAAAAGTCGAAGAGGCAGAAGCCATAGAAAAAGTCCAAGAAGTAGAAGTCGAAAAGGCAGAAGCCATAGAAAAAAATCGAATTAGTAGAAGTCGAAGAGGCAGAAGCCACAGAAAAAAACTGAGGAAAAAGTCAGAGGCATAAGCCATAGAAAAAGTCGAAGAACTAGAAGACGAAGTCGAAGAAAAAGTCGAAGATGCAGAAGTTATAGAAAAATTCGAAAAAAAGTCGAAGAGGCAGAGGCCATAGAAAAAGTCGAAGACAAAGAAGTCGAAGAAAAACTCGAAGAGGCAGAAGCCATAGAAAAACTCAAAGAAGTAGAAGTCGGAAAGGCAGAAGCCATAGAAAAAACTCAAATTAGTAGAAGTCGAAGAGGCAGAAGCCACAGAAAAAAATTGAGGAAAAAGTCGAAGAGGCAGAAGCCATAGAAAAAGTCGAAGAACTAGAAGTCGAAGTCGAAGAAAAAGTCGAAGATGCAGAAGGTATAGAAAAATTCGAAAAAAAAGTCGAAGAGGCAAAGGCCATAGAAAAAGCCGAAGACGAAGAAGTCGAAGAAAAAGTCAAAGGGGCAGAAGCTATAGAAAAAGTCGAAGAAGTAGAAGTCGAAGAAAAAGTCGAAGAGGCAGAAGCCATAGAAAAAAATCGAAGTAAAAGTCGAACAGGCAGAAGCCATAGAAAAAGTCGAAGAAGTAGAAGTCGAAGAAAAAGTAGAAGAGGCAGAAGCCATAGAAAAATTCGAAAAAAAGTCGAAGAAGTAGAAGTCAAAGAGGCAGAAGCCATAGAAGCAGTCGAAGAAAAAGTCGAGGAAGCAGAAGCCATAGGAAAAAGTCAAAGAAGTAGAAGTCGAACAAAAGTCGAAAATGTAGAAGTCAAAGAAAAAGTCGAAGAAGCAGAAGTCGAAGAGGCAGAAGCCATAGGAAAAAGTTGAAAAGGCAGAAGCCACAGAAAAATTTGAAAAAAAAGTCGAAGAGGCAGAAGCCATAGAAAAAGTCGAAGAAGTAGAAGTCGAAGAAAAAGTCGAAGAGGCAGAAGCCATAGAAAAAGTCGAATAAGTATAATTCAAAGAAAAAGTCGAAGAAGCTGAAGCCATAGAAAAAGTCGAAGAAGTAGAAGTCGAAGAGGCAGAAGCCATAGAAAAAGTCGAAGAAGTAGAAGTCGAAGAAAAAGTCGAAGATGAAGAAGTTATAGAAAAATTTGAAAAAAAAAAGTCGAAGAGGCAGAGGCCATGGAAAAACTCAAAGAAGTAGAAGTCGGAAAGGCAGAAGCCATAGAAAAAACTCGAATTAGTAGAAGTCGAAGAGGCAGAAGCCACAGAAAAAAATTGAGGAAAAAGTCGAAGAGGCAGAAGCCATAGAAAAAGTCGAAGAACTAGAAGTCGAAGTCGAAGAAAAAGTCGAAGATGCAGAAGCCATAGAAAAATTCGAAAAAAAGTCGAAGAAGTAGAAGTCGAAGAGGCAGAAGCCAGTCGAAGAAAAAGTCGAGGAAGCAGAAGCCATAGGAAAAAGTCAAAGAAGTAGAAGTCGAACAAAAGTCGAAAATGTAGAAGTCATAGAAAAAGTCGAAGAAGCAGAAGTCGAAGAGGCAGAAGCCATAGGAAAAAGTTGAAAAGGCAGAAGCCATAGAAAAATTTGAAAAAAAAGTCGAAGAGGCAGAAGCCATAGAAAAAGTCGAAGAAGTAGAAGTCGAAGAAAAAGTCGAAGAGGCAGAAGCCATAGAAAAAGTCGAATAAGTATAATTCAAAGAAAAAGTCGAAGAAGCTGAAGCCATAGAAAAAGTCGAAGAAGTAGAAGTCGAAGAGGCAGAAGCCATAGAAAAAGTCGAAGAAGTAGAAGTCGAAGAAAAAGTCGAAGATGAAGAAGTTATAGAAAAATTTGAAAAAAAAAGTCGAAGAGGCAGAGGCCATAGAAAAACTCAAAGAAGTAGAAGTCGGAAAGGCAGAAGCCATAGAAAAAACTCGAATTAGTAGAAGTCGAAGAGGCAGAAGCCACAGAAAAAAATTGAGGAAAAAGTCGAAGAGGCAGAAGCCATAGAAAAAGTCGAAGAACTAGAAGTCGAAGTCGAAGAAAAAGTCGAAGATGCAGAAGGTATAGAAAAATTCGAAAAAAAAGTCGAAGAGGCAGAGGCCATAGAAAAGCCGAAGACGAAGAAGTCGAAGAAAAAGTCAAAGGGGCAGAAACCATAGAAAAAGTCGAAGAAGTAGAAGTCTAAGAAAAAGTCGAAGAGGCAGAAGCCATAGAAAAAAATCGAAGAAAATGTCGAAGATGCAGAAGCCATAGAAAAACTCGAAGAAGTAGAAGTTGAAAAGGCAGAAGTCATGCAAAAAACTTGAAGAAGTAGAAGTCGAAGCGGCAGAAGCCATAGAAAAAAATCGAACAAAAAGTTGAAGAGGCAGAAGGCATAGAAAAAGTCGAAGAAGTAGAAGTCGAAGAAAAAGTTGAAGAGGCAGAAGCCATAGAAAAAAATCAAAGAAAAAGTGGAAGAGGCAGAAGTCATAGAAAAATTTGAAAAGAAAAAGTCGAAGAAGTAGAAGTCGAAGAAAAAGTTGAAGAGGCAGAAGCCATAGAAAAAGTCGAAGAAGTAGAAGTCGAAGAAAAACTCGAAGAAGAAGAAGTCGAAGAGGCAGAAGCCATAGAAAAAGTCGAAGAGGCAGAAGCCATAGCAAAAGTCGAAGAAGAAGAAGTCGAAGAGGCAGAAGCCATAGAAAAACTCGAAGAAGAAGAAGTCGAAGAGGCAGAAGCCATAGAAAAAAATTGAAGAAAATGTAGAAGAGACAGAAGCCATAGAAAAAGATTGAAGAAAATGTCGAAGTGGTAGAAGCCATAGAAAAATTCGAAAAAAAGTCGAAGCAGCAGAAGCCATAGAAAAGTCTAAGCAGAAGTTGAAGAGGCAGAAGCTATAGAAAAAGTTGAAGAAGTAGAAGTCGAAGAAAAAGTCGAAGAGGCAGAAGCCAGAGAAAAAAATCTAAGTAAAAGTCGAACCGGAAGAAGCCATAGAAAAAGTCGAAGAAGTAGAAGTCGAAGAAAAAGTAGAAGCGGCAGAAGCCATAGAAAAAAAACGAAGTAAAAGTCGAAGAGACAGAAGCCAAAGGAAAATGTCGAAGAAGTATAAGGTGAAGAAAAAGTCGAAGATGCAGAATTCATAGAAAAATTTAAAAAAAAAAAAGTCGAAGAAGTAGAAGTCGAAAAGGCAGAAGCAAAAGAAAAAACTCGAAGTAGTAGAAGTTGCAGAGGCAGAAGCCACAGAAAAAAATAGAAGAAAATGTTGAAGTGGTAGAAGCCATAGAAAAATTCGAAAAAAAGTCGAAGAAGCAGAAGCCATAGAAAAATTCGAAGTAGAAGTCAAAGAAAAAGTTGAAGATGCAGAAGCCATAGATAAACTCGAAGAAGTAGAAGTCGAAGAGGCAGAAGCCATGGATAGAGTCTAAAAAGTAGAAGTCAAAGAAAAAGTCGAAGAGGCAGAAGCCATAGAAAAAATCAAAGAAAAAGTCGAAGAGGCAGAAGCCATAGAAAAAAATCGAAGTAAAAGTCGAACAGGCAGAAGCCATAGAAAACGTCGAAGAAGTAGAAGTCGAAGAAAAAGTTGAAGATGCAGAAGCCATAGATAAACTCGAAGAAGTAGAAGTCGAAGAGGCAGAAGCCATAGAAAAAACTCGAAAAAGTAGAAGTCGAAGAGGCAGAAGCCATAGAAAAAGTCGAAGAAGTAGCAGTCGAAGAAAAAGTCGAAGAGGCAGAAGCCATAGAAAAAGTCGAAGAAGTAGAAGTCGAAGTCGAAGAAAAAGTCGAAGATGCAGAAGTTATAGAAAAATTAAAAAAAAAGATCAAAGAGGCAGAGGCTATAGAAAAAGTCGAAGTAGTAAAGGTCGAAGAGGCAGAGGCCATAGTAAAAGTAAAAGAAGTAGAAGTTGAAGAAAAAGTCGAAGAGGCAGAATCCATGAAAAAAGTCTAAGAAGTAGAAGTCGAAGAGTCAGAAGCCATAGAAAAAAATCTAAGTAAAAGTCGAAGAGACAGAAGCGAAAGGCAAATGTCGAAGAAGTAGAAGGTGAAGAAAAAGTCGAAGAGGCAGAAGCCATAGAAAAAAGTTGAAAAGGCAGAAGCCATAGAAAAATTTGAAAAAAAAGTCGAAGAGGCAGAAGCCATAGAAAATGTCGAAGAAGTAGAAGTCGAAGAAAAAGTTGAAAGGGCAGAAGCCATAGAAAAAAATCGAAGAAAAAGTCGAAGAGGCAGAAGCCATAGAAAAAGTCGAAGAAGCAGAAATCGAAGAAAAAGTCGAAGATGCAGAAGTCATAGAAAAATTCGAAAAGAAAAAGCAGAAGAAGAAGAAATCGAAGAAAAAGTCGAAGAGGCAGAATCCATAGAAAAATTCAAAGAAAATGTCGAAGAGGCAGAAGCCATAGAAAAATTCGAAGAAAAAGTCGAAGAGGCAGAAGTCATAGAAAAAGTAAAAAAAAAAAAAAAGTCGGAGAGGCAGACGCCATAGAAAAAGTCGAAGAAGTAGAAGTCGCAGAGGCAGAATCCATGGAAAAAAATCGAAGAAGTAGAAGTTATAGAAAAATTTAAAAAAAAAGTCGAAGAGGCAGAAGCCACAGAAAAAAATCGAAGAAAATGTCGAAGATGCAGAAGCCATAGAAAAATTTGAAAAAAAGTCGAAGAAGCAGAAGCCATAGAAAAAGTCTAAGTAGAAGTCGAAGAGGCAGAAGCCATAGAAAAAGTCGAAGAAGTAGAAGTCGAAGAAAAAGTCGAAGAGGCAGAAGCCATAGAAAAAAATCGAAGTAAAAGTCAAACCGGCAGAAGCCATAGAAAAAGTCGAAGAAGTAGAAGTCGAAGAAAAAGTAGAAGCGGCAGAAGCCATAGAAAAAATCAAAGAAAAAGTCGAAGAGGCAGAAGCTATAGAAAACTCAAAGAAGTAGAAGTCGAAAAGGCAGAAGCCATAGAAAAAACTCGAAGTAGTAGAAGTCGAAGAGGCAGAAGCCACAGAAAAAAATTGAGGAAAAAGTCGAAGAGGTAGAAGCCATAGAAAAAGACGAAGAACTAGAAGTCGAAGTCGAAGAAAAAGTCGAAGAGGCAGAAGTAATAGAAAAATTCGAAAAAAAAGTCGAAGAGGCAGAGGCCATAGAAAAAGTTGAAGACGAAGAAGTCGTAGAAAAAGTCAAAGGGGCAGAAGCCATAGAAAAAGTCGAAGAAGTAGAAGTCGAAGAAAAAGTCGAAGAGGCAGAAGCCATAGAAAAAAAATCGAAGTAAAAGTCGAACAGGCAGAAGCCATAGAAAAAGTCGAAGAAGTAGAAGTCGAAGAAAAAGTAGAAGAGGCAGAAGCCATAGAAAAATTCGAAAAAAAGTCAAAGAAGCAGAAGCCATAGAAGAAGTCAAAGAAGTAGAAGTCGAAGAAAAAGTCGAAGAGGCAGAAGCCATGGAAAAGTCTAAGCAGTAGAAGTCGAAGAAAAAGTCGAAGCGGCAGAAGCCATAGAAAAAGTCGAATATGCAGAAGTTATAGAAAAATTCGAAAAGAAAGTCGAAGGAGCAAAAGCCATAGAAAAAGTCGAAGAAGTAGAATTCGGAGGAAAAGTCGTAGAGGCAGAAGCCATAGAAAAATTTGAAAAAAAAAGTCGAAGTAGAATTCGCGGAAAAAGTCGAAGAAGTAGAAGTCGAAGAGGCAGAAGCCATAGGAAAAAGTCAAAGAAGTAGAAGTCGAAGAAAAAGTCGAAGATGTAGAAGTCATAGAAAAAGTCGAAGAAGCAGAAGTCGAAGAGGCAGAAGCTATAGGAAAAAGTTGAAAAGGCAGAAGCCATAGAAAAAAATCGAAGAAAAAGTCGAAGAGGCAGAAGCCATAGAAAAAGTCGAAGAAGCAAAAGTCGAAGAAAAAGTCCAAGATGCAGAAGTCATAGACAAATTCGAAAAGAAAAAGTCGAAGAAGTAGAAGTCGAAGAAAAAGTCGAAGAGGCAGAAGCCATAGAAACAGTCGAAGAAAATTCGAAGAGGCAGAAGACATAGCAAAAACTCGAAAAACTAGAAGTTGAAGAGGCAGAAGCCATAGAAAAAGTCGAAGAAGTAGAAGTCGAAGAAAAAGTCGAAGAGGCAGAAGCCATAGAAAAAGTCGAAGAAGTCGAAGTCGAAGAAAAAGTCGAAGATGCAGAAGTTATAGAAAAATTCGAAAAAAAAAGTCAAAGAGGCAGAGGCTATAGAAAAAGTCGAAGTAGTAAAAGTCGAAGAGGCAGAGGCCATAGAAAAAGTCAAAGAAGTAGAAGTCGAAGAAAAAGTCGAAGAGGCAGAATCCATGAAAAAAGTCGAAGAAGTAGAAGTCGAAGAGTCAGAAGCCATAGAAAAAAATTGACGAAAAAGTCAAAGAGGCAGAAGCCATAGAAAAAGTCAAAGAAGAAGTTGAAGAAAAAGTCAAAGATGCAGAAGCCATAGAAAAACTCGAAGAAGTAGAAGTCGAAAAAGGCAGATGCCATAGAAAAAAATCAAAGAAAGTCGAAGAAAAAGTCGAAGATGCAGAAGTCACAGAAAAATTTGAAAAGAAAAAGTCAAAGAAGTAGAAGCCATAGAAAAAGTCGAAGAAGTAAAAGTCGAAGAAAAAGTCGAAGATGCAGAAGCCATAGAAAAAAATAGAAGAAAAAGTCGAAGAGGCAGAAGCCATAGAAGAATTCGAAGAAGTAGAAGTCGAAGAAAAAGTTGAAGAGGCAGAAGTCAAAGAAAAATTTGAAAAAAAAAGAAAAGTAGAAGAGGCAGAAGCCACAGGAAAAAGTGGAAGAAGTAGAAGTCGAAGAAAAAGTCGAAGATGCAGAAGTCATAGAAAAATTCGAAAAGAAAAAGTCGAAGAAAAAGTTGAAGAGGCAGAGCCATAGAAAAAGTCTAAGTAGAAGTCGTAGAGGCAGAAGCCATAGAAAAAAATCGAAGTAAAAGTCGAACAGGCAGAAGCCATAGAAAAAGTCGAAGAAGTAGAAGTTGAAGGAAAAGTCAAAGATGCAGAAGTCATAGAAAAATGAAAAAAAAAAAAAAAGTCGAAGAGGCAGACGCCATAGAAAAAGTCGAAGAAGTAGAAGTCGAAGAGGCAGAAGCCATAGACAAAAATCTAACTAAAAATTGAAGAGGCAGAAGACATAGAAAAAAATAAAAAAAAAAGTCAAAGAGGCAGAAGCCATAGAAAAAGTCGAAGAAGTAGAAGTCGAAGAAAAAGTCGAAGATGCAGAAGTCATGGAAAAATTCGAAAAGAAAAAGTCGAAGAAAAAGTTGAAGAGGCAGAGCCATAGAAAAAAATCGAAGTAAAAGTCGAACCGGCAGAAGCCACAGAAAAAGTCGAAGAAGTAGAAGTCGAAGAGGCAGAAGCCATAGAAGCAGTCGAAGAAAAAGTCGAAGAAGCAGAAGCCATAGGAAAATTCAAAGAAGTAGAAGTCGAAGAAAAAGTCGAAGAGGCAGAAGCCATGGAAAAAGTCTAAGAAGTAGAAGTCGAAGAAAAAGTCGAAGATGTAGAAGTCATAGAAAAAGTCGAATAAGCAGAAGTCGAAGACGCAGAAGCCATAGGAAAAAGTTGAAAAGGCAGAAGCCATAGAAAAAAATGAAAAAAAAGTCGAAGATCCAGAAGCCATAGAAAAAGTCAAAGAAGTAGAAGCCAAAGAAAAAGTCAAAAGGGCAGAAGCCATAGAAAAAGTCGAAGAAGTAGAAGCCGAAGATAAAGTCGAAGAGGCAGAAGCCATAGAAAAAGTCGAAGAAGCAGAAGTCGAAGAAAAAGTCTAAGATGCAGAAGTCATAGAAAAATTCGAAAAGAAAAAGTCGAAGAAGTAGAAGTCGAAGAAAAAGTCGAAGAGGCAAAAGCCATAGAAAAACTCGAAGCAGAAGAAGTCGACAAGGCAGAAGTCATAGAAAAAACTCGAAGAAGTAGAAGTCGAAGAGGCAGAAGCCATAGAAAAAAATCGAAGAAAATGTAGAAGAGGTAGAAGCCATAGAAAAAGTCGAAGAAGTAGAAGTCGAAGAAAAAGTCGAAGAGGCAGAAGCCATAGAAAAATTTGAAAAAAATTTGAAGAAGCAGAAGCCATAGAAAAAGTCGAGGAAGTAGAATTCGAAGAAAAAGTCGAAGAAGCAGAAGCCATATACAAAAGTCGAAGAAAAAGTCGAACAGGCAGAAGCCATAGAAGCAGTCGAAGAAAAAGTTGAAGTAGCAGAAGCCATGGGAAAAAGTCAAAGAAGTAGAAGTCGAAGATGCAGAAGCCATAGGAAAAAGCCTAAGAAGTAGAAGTCGAAGAAAAAGTCGAAAATGTAGAAGTCATAGAAAAAGTCGAAGAAGTAGAAGTCGAAGAAAAAGTCGAAGAAGCAGAAGCCATAGAAAAATTCGAAAAAAAGTCGAAGAAGCAGAAGTCATAGAAAAAACTCGAAGTAGTTGAAGTCGAAGAGGCAGAAGCCACAGAAAAAAATTGAGGAAAAAGTCGAAGAGGCAGAAGCCATAGAAAAAGTCGAAGAACTAGAAGTCGAAGTCGAAGAAAAAGTCGAAGATGCAGAAGTTATAGAAAAATTCGAAAAAAAAGTCGAAGAGGCAGAAGCCATAGAAAAAGTCGAAGACGAAGAAGTCGAAGAAAAAGTCGAAGGGGCAGAATCCATAGAAAAAGTCGAAGAAAAAGTCGAAGAGGCAGAAGCCATAGAAAAAAATCGAAGAAAATGTAGGAGGCAGAAGCCATAGAAAAAGTCGAAGAAGTAGAAGTCGAAGAAAAAGTCGAAGATGAAGAAGTTATAGAAAAATTTGAAAAAAAAAAAAGTCGAAGAGGCAGAAGCCATAGAAAAATTTTTAAAAAAGTCGAAGAAGAAGAAGCCATAGAAAAAGTCGAAGTAGAAGTCGAAGAGGCAGAAGCCATAGAAAAAGTCGAAGACGTAGAAATTGAGGAAAAAGTAGAAGAGGCAGAAGCCATAGAAAAAGTCGAAGAAGCAGAAGTCGGAGAAAAAGTCGAAGATGCAGAAGTCATAGAAAAATTAGAAAAGAAAAAGTCGAAGAGGCAGAAGCCATAGAAAAAAATCGAAGAAAATGTAGAAGAGGCAGAAGCCATAGAAAAAGTCGGAGAAGTAGAAGTCGAAGAAAAATTCGAAGGGGCAGAAGCCATAGAAAAAAATCGAAGGAAATGTCGAAGAGGCAGAAGCCATAGAAAAATTCGAAAAAAAGTCGAAGAAGCAGAAGCCATAGAAAAAACTCGAAGTAGTAGAAGTCGAAAAGGCAGAAGCCATAGAAAAAAATCGAAGAAAATGTCGAAGAGGCAGAAGGCATAGAAAAAGTCGAAGAAGTAGAATTCGAAGAAAAAGTCGAAGAAGCAGAAGCCATAGAAAAAGTCGAAGAAGTAGAAGTCGAAGAGGCAGAAGCCATAGAAAAATTCGAAGAAGTAGAAGTCGAAGAAAAAGTCGAAGAGTCAGAAGCCACAGAAAAAAATTGAGGAAAAAGTCGAAGAGGCAGAAGCCATAGAAAAAGTCGAAGAACTACAAGTCGAAGTCGAAGATGCAGAAGCCATAGAAAAAAATCGAAGAAAATGTCGAAGAGGCAGAAGCCATAGAAAAAGTCGAAGAAGCAGAAGTCATAGAAAAAGTCGAAGAAGTATAATTCGAAGAAAAAGTCGAAGAGGCAGAAGCCATAGAAAAATTAGAAGTAGAAGTCGAAGAAAAAGTCGAAGAGTCAGAAGCCATAGAAAAAAATCGAAGAAAATGTCAAAGACGCAGAAGCCATAGAAAAAGTCGAAGACGTAGAAGCCATAGAAAAAAATCGAAGAAAATGTCGAAGAGGCAGAAGCCATAGAAAAAGTCGAAGAAGTAGAAGTCGAAGAGGCAGAAGCCATAGAAAAAGTCGAAGAAGTAGAAGTCGAAGATGAAGAAGTTATAGAAAATTTTTAAAAACAAAAAAGTCGAAGAGGCAGAGGGCATAGAAAAAGTTGAAGTAGTAGAAGTCAAAGAGGCAGAGGCCATAGAAAAAGTCGGAGAAGTAGAAGCCGAAGAAAAATTCGAAGAGGCAGAAGCCATAGGAAAAAGTCGAAGAAGTAGAAGTCGTAGAAAAAGTCGAAGAGGCAGAAGCCATAGAAAAAAATCGAAGAAAATGTAGGAGGCAGAAGCCATAGAAAAAGTCGAAGAAGTAGAAGTCGAAGAAAAAGTCGAAGAGGCAGAAGCCATAGAAAAATTCGAAAAAAAGTCGAAGAAGCAGAAGCCATAGAAAAAGTCGAAGTAGAAGTCGAAGAGGCAGAAGCGATAGAAAAAGTCGAAGAAGTAGAAGTCGAAGAAAAAGTCGAAGAAGCAGAAGTTGAAGAAAAAGTCGAAGATGCAGAAGTCATAGAAAAATTCGAAAAGAAAAAGTCGAAGAAGTAGAAGTCGAAGAAAAAGTCGAAGAGGCAGAAGCCATAGAAAAAGTCGAAGAAGTATAATTCGGAGAAAAAGTCGAAGAAGCAGAAGCCATAGAAAAAGTAGAAGTAGAAGTCGAAGAGGCAGAAGCCATAGAAAAAGTCGAAGAAGTAGAAGTCGAAGAAAAAGTCGAAGAGGCAGAAGCCATAGAAAAAGTCGAAGAAGTATAATTCGAAGAAAAAGTCGAAGAAGCAGAAGCCATAGAAAAAGTAGAAGTAGAAGTCGAAGAGGCAGAAGCCATAGAAAAAGTCGAAGAAGTAGAAGTCGAAGAAAAAGTCGAAGATGCAGAAGTCATAGAAAAATTAGAAAACAAAAAGTCGAAGAGGCAGAAGCCATAGAAAAAAATCGAAGAAAATGTAGAAGAGGCAGAAGCCATAGAAAAAGTCGGAGAAGTAGAAGTCGAAGAAAAATTCGAAGAGGCAGAAGCCATAGAAAAAAATCGAAGAAAATGTCAAAGAGGCAGAAGCCATAGAAAAATTTAAAAAAAAGTCGAAGAAGCAGAAGCCATAGAAAAAGTCGAAGTAGAAGTCGAAGAGGCAGAAGCCATTGAAAAAGTCGAAGAAGTAGAAGTCGAAGAAAAAGTCGAAGAGGCAGAAGCCATAGAAAAAGTAGAAGAAGCAGAAGTCGAAGAAAAAGTCGAAGATGAAGAAGTTATAGAAAAATTTGAAAAAAAAAAAAAGTCGAAGTGGCAGAAGCCATAGAAAAATTTTAAAAAAAGTCGAAAAAGCAGAAGCCATAGAAAAAGTCGAAGTAGAAGTCGAAGAGGCAGAAGCCATAGAAAAAGTTGGAGAAGTAGAAGTCGAAGAAAAAGTCGAAGATGCAGAAGTCATAGAAAAATTAGAAAACAAAAAGTCGAAGAGGCAGAAGCCATAGAAAAAAATCGAAGAAAATGTAGAAGAGGCAGAAGCCATAGAAAAAGTCGGAGAAGTAGAAGTCGAAGAAAAATTCGAAGAGGCAGAAGCCATAGAAAAAAATCGAAGAAAATGTCAAAGAGGCAGAAGCCATAGAAAAATTTTAAAAAAAGTCGAAGAAGCAGAAGCCATAGAAAAAGTCGAAGTAGAAGTCGAAGAGGCAGAAGCCATTGAAAAAGTCGAAGAAGTAGAAGTCGAAGAAAAAGTCGAAGAGGCAGAAGCCATAGAAAAAGTAGAAGAAGCAGAAGTCGAAGAAAAAGTCGAAGATGCAGAAGTCATAGAAAAATTCGAAAAGAAAAAGTCGAAGAAGTAGAAGTCGAAGAGGCAGAAGCCAAAGAAAAAAATCGAAGAAAATGTAGAAGAGGCAGAAGCCATAGAAAAAGTGGAAGAAGTAGAAGTCGAAGAAAAAGTCGAAGAGGCAGAAGCCATCGAAAAAAATCGAAGAAAATGTAGAAGAGGCAAAAGCCATAGAAAAAGTTGAAGAAGTAGAAGTCGAAGAAAAAGTCGAAGAGGCAGAAGCCATAGAAACAGTCGAAGAAAAAGTCGAAGAGACAGAAGCCGTAGAAAAAAATCGAAGTAAAAGTCGAACAGGCAGAAGCCATAGAAACAGTCGAAGAAAAAGTCGAAGAGACAGAAGCCATAGAAAAAAATCGAAGTAAAAGTCGAACAGGCAGAAGCCATAGAAAAAGTAGAAGAAGTAGAAGTCGAAAAAAAAGTCGAAGAGGCAGAAGCCATAGAAAAAAATCAAAGAAAACGTTGAACCGGCAGAAGCCATAGAAAAAGTAGAAGAAGTAGAAGTCGAAAAAAAGTCGAAGAAGCAGAAGCCATAGAAAAATTCGAAAAAAAGTCGAAGAAGCAGAAGTCATAGAAAAAACTCGAAGTAGTTGAAGTCGAAAAGGCAGAAGCCATAGAAAAAACTCGAAGTAGTAGAAGTCGAAGAGGCAGAAGCCACAGAAAAAAATTGAGGAAAAAGTCGAAGAGGCAGAAGCCATAGAAAAAGTCGAAGAACTAGAAGTCGAAGTCGAAGAAAAAGTCGAAGATGCAGAAGTTATAGAAAAATTCGAAAAAAAAGTCGAAGAGGCATGGTCCATAGAAAAAGTCGAAGACGAAGAAGTCGAAGAAAAAGTCGAAGGGGCATAATCCATAGAAAAAGTCGCAGAAAAAGTCGAAGAGGCAGAAGCCATAGAAAAAAATCGAAGAAAATGTAGGAGGCAGAAGCCATAGAAAAAGTCGAAGAAGTAGAAGTCGAAGAAAAAGTCGAAGAGGCAAAAACCATAGAAAAAAATCGAAGAAAATGTCAAAGAGGCAGAAGCCATAGAAAAATTAAAAAAAAAGTCGAAGAAGCAGAAGCCATAGAAAAAGTCGAAGATGCAGAAGTCATAGAAAAATTCGAAAAGAAAAAGTCGAAGAAGTAGAAGTCGAAGAAAAAGTCGAAGAGGCAGAAGCCATAGAAAAATTTGAAAAAGAGTCGAAAAGGCAGAAGCCATAGCAAAAACTCGAAGTAGTAGAAGTCGAAGAGGCAGAAGCCACAGAAAAAAATTGAGGAAAAAGTCGAAGAGGCAGAAGCCATAGAAAAATTCGAAAAAAAGTCGAAGAAGCAGAAGCCATAGAAAAAAATCGAAGAAAATGTCAAAGACGCTGAAGCCATAGAAAAAGTCGAAGAAGCAGAAGTCGAAGAAAAAGTCGAAGATGCAGAAGTCATAGAAAAATTCGAAAAGAAAAAGTCGAAGAGGCAGAAGCCAAAGAAAAAAATCGAAGAAAATGTAGAAGAGGCAGAAGCCATAGAAAAAGTGGAAGAAGTAGAAGTCGAATAAAAAGTCGAAGAGGCAGAAGCCATAGAAAAATTTGAAAAAAAGTCGAAAAGGCAGAAGCCATAGAAAAAACTCGAAGTAGTAGAAGTCGAAGAGGCAGAAGCCACAGAAAAAAATTGAGGAAAAAGTCGAAGAGGCAGAAGCCATAGAAAAATTCGAAAAAAAGTCGAAGAAGCAGAAGCCATAGAAAAAGTCGAAGTAGAAGTCGAAGAGGCAGAAGCGATAGAAAAAGTCGAAGAAGTAGAAGTCGAAGAAAAAGTCGAAGAGGCAGAAGCCATAGAAAAAGTCGAAGAAGCAGAAGTTGAAGAAAAAGTCGAAGATGCAGAAGTCATAGAAAAATTCGAAAAGAAAAAGTCGAAGAAGTAGAAGTCGAAGAAAAAGTCCAAGAGGCAGAAGCCATAGAAAAAATTCCAAGAAAATGTAGAAGAGGCAGAAGCCATAGAAAAAGTCGAAGAAGTATAATTCGAAGAAAAAGTCGAAGAAGCAGAAGCCATAGAAAAAGTCGAAGAAGTAGAAGTCGAAGAGGCAGAAGCCATAGAAAAAGTCGAAGAAGTAGAAGTCGAAGAAAAAGTCGAAGATGAAGAAGTTATAGAAAAATTTGAAAAAAAAAAAAGTCGAAGAGGCAGAAGCCATAGAAAATTTTTTAAAAAAGTCGAAGAAGCAGAAGCCATAGAAAAAGTCGAAGTAGAAGTCGAAGAGGCAGAAGCCATAGAAAAAGTCGAAGAAGTAGAAGTTGAAGAAAAAGTCGAAGAGGCAGAAGCCATAGAAAAAGTCGAAGAAGCAGAAGTCGAAGAAAAAGTCGAAGATGCAGAAGTCATAGAAAAATTAGAAAAGAAAAAGTCGAAGAGGCAGAAGCCATAGAAAAAAATCGAAGAAAATGTAGAAGAGGCAGAAGCCATAGAAAAAGTCGAAGTAGTAGAAGTCGAAAAGGCAGAAGCCATAGAAAAAAATCGAAGAAAATGTCGAAGAGGCAGAAGCCATAGAAAAAGTCGAAGAAGTAGAATTCGAAGAAAAAGTCGAAGAAGCAGAAGCCATAGAAAATGTCGAAGAAGTAGAAGTCGAAGAGGCAGAAGCCATAGAAAAATTTGAAGAAGTAGAAGTCGAAGAAAAAGTCGAAGAGTCAGAAGCCACAGAAAAAAATTGAGGAAAAAGTCGAAGAGGCAGAAGCCATAGAAAAAGTCGAAGAACTACAAGTCGAAGTCGAAGATGCAGAAGCCATAGAAAAATTAGAAGTAGAAGTCGAAGAAAAAGTCGAAGAGTTAGAAGCCATAGAAAAAAATTGAAGAAAATGTCAAAGACGCAGAAGCCATAGAAAAAGTCGAAGACGTAGAAGCCATAGAAAAAAATCGAAGAAAATGTCGAAGAGGCAGAGGCCATAGAAAAAGTCGAAGAAGTAGAAGTCGAAGAGGCAGAAGCCATAGAAAAAGTCGAAGAAGTAGAAGTCGAAGATGAAGAAGTTATAGAAAATTTTTTAAAAACAAAAAAGTCGAAGAGGCAGAGGCCATAGAAAAAGTTGAAGTATTAGAAGTCAAAGAGGCAGAGGCCATAGAAAAAGTCGGAGAAGTAGAAGCCGAAGAAAAATTCGAAGAGGCAGAAGCCATAGGAAAAAGTCGAAGAAGTAGAAGTCGTAGAAAAAGTCGAAGAGGCAGAAGCCATAGAAAAAAATCGAAGAAAATGTAGGAGGCAGAAGCCATAGAAAAAGTCGAAGAAGTAGAAGTCGAAGAAAAAGTCGAAGAGGCAGAAGCCATAGAAAAATTTGAAAAAAAGTCGAAGAAGCAGAAGCCATAGAAAAAGTTGAAGTAGAAGTCGAAGAGGCAGAAGCGATAGAAAAAGTCGAAGAAGTAGAAGTCGAAGAAAAAGTCGAAGAGGCAGAAGCCATAGAAAAAGTCGAAGAAGCAGAAGTTGAAGAAAAAGTCGAAGATGCAGAAGTCATAGAAAAATTCGAAAAGAAAAAAGTCGAAGAAGTAGAAGTCGAAGAAAGAGTCGAAGAGGCAGAAGCCATAGAAAAAGTCGAAGAAGTATAATTCGAAGAAAAAGTCGAAGAAGCAGAAGCCATAGAAAAAGTAGAAGAAGTAGAAGTCGAAGAGGCAGAAGCCATAGAAAAAGTGGAAGAAGTAGAAGTCGAAGAAAAAGTCGAAGATGCAGAAGTCATAGAAAAATTAGAAAAGAAAAAGTCGAAGAGGCAGAAGCCATAGAAAAAAATCGAAGAAAATGTAGAAGAGGCAGAAGCCATAGAAAAAGTCGGAGAAGTAGAAGTCGAAGAAAAATTCGAAGAGGCAGAAGCCATAGAAAAAAATCGAAGTAGTAGAAGTCGAAAAGGCAGAAGCCATAGAAAAAAATCGAAGAAAATGTCGAAGAGGCAGAAGCCATAGAAAAAGTCGAAGAAGTAGAATTCGAAGAAAAAGTCGAAGAAGCAGAAGCCATAGAAAATGTCGAAGAAGTAGAAGTCGAAGAGGCAGAAGCCATAGAAAAATTTGAAGAAGTAGAAGTCGAAGAAAAAGTCGAAGAGTCAGAAGCCACAGAAAAAAATTGAGGAAAAAGTCGAAGAGGCAGAAGCCATAGAAAAAGTCGAAGAACTACAAGTCGAAGTCGAAGATGCAGAAGCCATAGAAAAAAATCGAAGAAAATGTCGAAGAGGCAGAAGCCATAGAAAAAGTCGAAGAAGTATAATTCGAAGAAAAAGTCGAAGAAGCAGAAGCCATAGAAAAAGTCGAAGAAGTATAATTCGAAGAAAAAGTCGAAGAGGCAGAAGCCATAGAAAAATTAGAAGAAGTAGAAGTCGAAGAAAAAGTCGAAGAGTCAGAAGCCATAGAAAAAAATCGAAGAAAATGTCAAAGACGCAGAAGCCATAGAAAAAGTCGAAGACGTAGAAGCCATAGAAAAAAATCGAAGAAAATGTCGAAGAGGCAGAAGCCATAGAAAAAGTCGAAGAAGTAGAAGTCGAAGAGGCAGAAGCCATAGAAAAAGTCGAAGAAGTAGAAGTCGAAGATGAAGAAGTTATAGAAAATTTTTTAAAAACAAAAAAGTCGAAGAGGCAGAGGCCATAGAAAAAGTTGAAGTATTAGAAGTCAAAGAGGCAGAGGCCATAGAAAAAGTCGGAGAAGTAGAAGCCGAAGAAAAATTCGAAGAGGCAGAAGCCATAGGAAAAAGTCGAAGAAGTAGAAGTCGTAGAAAAAGTCGAAGAGGCAGAAGCCATAGAAAAAAATCGAAGAAAATGTAGGAGGCAGAAGCCATAGAAAAAGTCGAAGAAGTAGAAGTCGAAGAAAAAGTCGAAGAGGCAGAAGCCATAGAAAAATTTGAAAAAAAGTCGAAGAAGCAGAAGCCATAGAAAAAGTCGAAGTAGAAGTCGAAGAGGCAGAAGCGATAGAAAAAGTCGAAGAAGTAGAAGTCGAAGAAAAAGTCGAAGAGGCAGAAGCCATAGAAAAAGTCGAAGAAGCAGAAGTTGAAGAAAAAGTCGAAGATGCAGAAGTCATAGAAAAATTCGAAAAGAAAAAGTCGAAGAAGTAGAAGTCGAAGAAAGAGTCGAAGAGGCAGAAGCCATAGAAAAAGTCGAAGAAGTATAATTCGAAGAAAAAGTCGAAGAAGCAGAAGCCATAGAAAAAGTAGAAGAAGTAGAAGTCGAAGAGGCAGAAGCCATAGAAAAAGTGGAAGAAGTAGAAGTCGAAGAAAAAGTCGAAGATGAAGAAGTTATAGAAAAATTTGAAAAAAAAAAAAGTCGAAGTGGCAGAAGCCATAGAAAAATTTTAAAAAAAGTCGAAAAAGCAGAAGCCATAGAAAAAGTCGAAGTAGAAGTCGAAGAGGCAGAAGCCATAGAAAAAGTTGAAGAAGTAGAAGTCGAAGAAAAAGTCGAAGATGCAGAAGTCATAGAAAAATTAGAAAACAAAAAGTCGAAGAGGCAGAAGCCATAGAAAAAAATCGAAGAAAATGTAGAAGAGGCAGAAGCCATAGAAAAAGTCGGAGAAGTAGAAGTCGAAGAAAAATTCGAAGAGGCAGAAGCCATAGAAAAAAATCAAAGAAAATGTCAAAGAGGCAGAAGCCATAGAAAAATTAAAAAAAAAGTCGAAGAAGCAGAAGCCATAGAAAAAGTCGAAGTAGAAGTCGAAGAGGCAGAAGCCATTGAAAAAGTCGAAGAAGTAGAAGTCGAAGAAAAAGTCGAAGAGGCAGAAGCCATAGAAAAAGTAGAAGAAGTAGAAGTCGAAGAAAAAGTCGAAGATGCAGAAGTCATAGAAAAATTCGAAAAGAAAAAGTCGAAGAAGTAGAAGTCGAAGAGGCAGAAGCCATAGAAAAAAATCGAAGAAAATGTAGAAGAGGCAGAAGCCATAGAAAAAGTGGAAGAAGTAGAAGTCGAAGAAAAAGTCGAAGAGGCAGAAGCCATAGAAAAAGTCGAAGAAGCAGAAGTCGAAGAAAGAGTCGAAGATGCAGAAGTCATAGAAAAATTCGAAAAGAAAAAGTCGAAGAAGTAGAAGTCGAAGAAAAAGTCGAAGAGGCAGAAGCCATAGAAAAAAATCGAAGAAAATGTAGAAGAGGCAGAAGCCATAGAAAAAGTCAAAGAAGTATAATTCGAAGAAAAAGTCGTAGAAGCAGAAGCCATAGAAAAAGTCGAAGAAGTAGAAGTCGAAGAGGCAGAAGCCATAGAAAAAGTCGAAGAAGTAGAAGTCGAAGATGAAGAAGTTATAGAAAATTTTTTAAAAACAAAAAAGTCGAAGAGGCAGAGGCCATAGAAAAAGTTGAAGTAGTAGAAGTCAAAGAGGCAGAGGCCATAGAAAAAGTCGAAGAAGTAGAAGCCGAAGAAAAATTCGAAGAGGCAGAAGCCATAGGAAAAAGTCGAAGAAGTAGAAGTCGTAGAAAAAGTCGAAGAGGCAGAAGCCATAGAAAAAAATCGAAGAAAATGTGGGAGGCAGAAGCCATAGAAAAAGTCGAAGAAGTAGAAGTCGAAGAAAAAGTCGAAGAGGCAGAAGCCATAGAAAAAAATCGAAGAAAATGTCAAAGAGGCAGAAGCCATAGAAAAATGTAAAAAAAAGTTGAAGAAGCAGAAGCCATAGAAAAAGTCGAAGTAGAAGTCGAAGAGGCAGAAGCCATTGAAAAAGTCGAAGAAGTAGAAGTCGAAGAAAAAGTCGAAGAGGCAGAAGCCATAGAAAAAATCGAAGAAAAAGTCGAAGATGCAGAAGTCATAGAAAAATTCGAAAAGAAAAAGTCGAAGAAGTAGAAGTCGAAGAAAAAGTCGAAGAGGCAGAAGCCAAAGAAAAAAATCGAAGAAAATGTAGAAGAGGCAGAAGCCATAGAAAAAGTGGAAGAAGTAGAAGTCGAAGAAAAAGTCGAAGAGGCAGAAGCCATAGAAAAATTTGAAAAAGAGTCGAAAAGGCAGAAGCCATAGAAAAAACTCGAAGTAGTAGAAGTCGAAGAGGCAGAAGCCACAGAAAAAAATTGAGGAAAAAGTCGAAGAGGCAGAAGCCATAGAAAAATTCGAAAAAAAGTCGAAGAAGCAGAAGCCATAGAAAAAAATCGAAGAAAATGTCAAAGACGCTGAAGCCATAGAAAAAGTCGAAGAAGTAGAAGCCGAAGAAAAAGTCGAAGAGGCAGAAGCCATAGAAAAAGTCAAAGAAGTATAATTCGAAAAAAAGTCGAAGAAGCAGAAGCCATAGAAAAAAATCGAAGAAAATGTAGAAGAGGCAGAAGCCATAGAAAAAGTCAAAGAAGTAGAATTCGAAGAAAAAGTCGAAGAAGCAGAAGCCATAGAAAAAGTCGAAGAAGTAGAAGTCGGAGAGGCAGAAGCCATAGAAAAAGTCGAAGAAGTAGAAGTCGAAGATGAAGAAGTTATAGAAAATTTTTTAAAAACAAAAAAGTCGAAGAGGCAGAGGCCATAGAAAAAGTTGAAGTAGTAGAAGTCAAAGAGGCAGAGGCCATAGAAAAAGTCGAAGAAGTAGAAGTCGTAGAAAAAGTCGAAGAGGCAGAAGCCATAGAAAAAAATTGAAGAAAATGTCGAAGAGGCAGAAGCCATAGAAAAATTGAAGAAAAAAAGTCGAAGAAGCAGAAGCCATAGAAAAAGTCGAAGTAGAAGTCGAAGAGGCAGAAGCCATAGAAAAAGTCGAAGAAGCAGAAGTCGAAGAAAAAGTCGAAGATGCAGAAGTCATAGAAAAATTCGAAAAGAAAAAGTCGAAGAAGTAGAAGTCGAAGAAAAAGTCGAAGAGGCAGAAGCCAAAGAAAAAAATCGAAGAAAATGTAGAAGAGGCAGAAGCCATAGAAAAAGTGGAAGAAGTAGAAGTCGAAGAAAAAGTCGAAGAGGCAGAAGCCATAGAAAAATTTGAAAAAAAGTCGAAAAGGCAGAAGCCATAGAAAAAACTCGAAGTAGTAGAAGTCGAAGAGGCAGAAGCCACAGAAAAAAATTGAGGAAAAAGTCGAAGAGGCAGAAGCCATAGAAAAATTCGAAAAAAAGTCGAAGAAGCAGAAGCCATAGAAAAAGTCGAAGTAGAAGTCGAAGAGGCAGAAGCGATAGAAAAAGTCGAAGAAGTAGAAGTCGAAGAAAAAGTCGAAGAGGCAGAAGCCATAGAAAAAGTCGAAGAAGCAGAAGTTGAAGAAAAAGTCGAAGATGCAGAAGTCATAGAAAAATTCGAAAAGAAAAAGTCGAAGAAGTAGAAGTCGAAGAAAAAGTCGAAGAGGCAGAAGCCATAGAAAAAATTCGAAGAAAATGTAGAAGAGGCAGAAGCCATAGAAAAAGTCGAAGAAGTATAATTCGAAGAAAAAGTCGAAGAAGCAGAAGCCATAGAAAAAGTCGAAGAAGTAGAAGTCGAAGAGGCAGAAGCCATAGAAAAAGTCGAAGAAGTAGAAGTCGAAGAAAAAGTCGAAGATGAAGAAGTTATAGAAAAATTTGAAAAAAAAAAAGTCGAAGAGGCAGAAGCCATAGAAAAATTTAAAAAAAGTCGAAGAAGCAGAAGCCATAGAAAAAGTCGAAGTAGAAGTCGAAGAGGCAGAAGCCATAGAAAAAGTCGAAGAAGTAGAAGTTGAAGAAAAAGTCGAAGAGGCAGAAGCCATAGAAAAAGTCGAAGAAGCAGAAGTCGAAGAAAAAGTCGAAGATGCAGAAGTCATAGAAAAATTAGAAAAGAAAAAGTCGAAGAGGCAGAAGCCATAGAAAAAAATCGAAGAAAATGTAGAAGAGGCAGAAGCCATAGAAAAAGTCGGAAGAAGTAGAAGTCGAAGAAAAATTCGAAGAGGCAGAAGCCATAGAAAAAAATCGAAGAAAATGTCGAAGAGGCAGAAGCCATAGAAAAATTCGAAAAAAAGTCGAAGAAGCAGAAGCCATAGAAAAACTCGAAGTAGTAGAAGTCGAAAAGGCAGAAGCCATAGAAAAAAATCGAAGAAAATGTCGAAGAGGCAGAAGCCATAGAAAAAGTCGAAGAAGTAGAATTCGAAGAAAAAGTCGAAGAAGCAGAAGCCATAGAAAAAGTCGAAGAAGTAGAAGTCGAAGAGGCAGAAGCCATAGAAAAATTCGAAAAAAAGTCGAAGAAGCAGAAGCCATAGAAAAAGTCGAAGTAGAAGTCGAAGAGGCAGAAGCCATAGAAAAAGTCGAAGAAGTAGAAGTCGAAGAAAAAGTCGAAGAGGCAGAAGCCATAGAAAAAGTCGAAGAAGCAGAAGTCGAAGAAAAAGTCGAAGATGCAGAAGTCATAGAAAAATTCGAAAAGAAAAAGTCGAAGAAGTAGAAGTCGAAGAAAAGTCGAAGAGGCAGAAGCCATAGAAAAAGTCGAAGAAGTATAATTCGAAGAAAAAGTCGAAGAGGCAGAAGCCATAGAAAAAGTAGAAGAAGTAGAAGTCGAAGAGGCAGAAGCCATAGAAAAAGTCGAAGAAGTAGAAGTCGAAGAAAAAGTCGAAGATGAAGAAGTTATAGAAAAATTTGAAAAAAAAAAAAGTCGAAGTGGCAGAAGCCATAGAAAAATTTTAAAAAAAGTCGAAAAAGCAGAAGCCATAGAAAAAGTCGAAGTAGAAGTCGAAGAGGCAGAAGCCATAGAAAAAGTTGAAGAAGTAGAAGTCGAAGAAAAAGTCGAAGATGCAGAAGTCATAGAAAAATTAGAAAACAAAAAGTCGAAGAGGCAGAAGCCATAGAAAAAAATCGAAGAAAATGTAGAAGAGGCAGAAGCCATAGAAAAAGTCGGAGAAGTAGAAGTCGAAGAAAAATTCGAAGAGGCAGAAGCCATAGAAAAAAATCAAAGAAAATGTCAAAGAGGCAGAAGCCATAGAAAAATTTAAAAAAAAGTCGAAGAAGCAGAAGCCATAGAAAAAGTCGAAGTAGAAGTCGAAGAGGCAGAAGCCATTGAAAAAGTCGAAGAAGTAGAAGTCGAAGAAAAAGTCGAAGAGGCAGAAGCCATAGAAAAAGTAGAAGAAGTAGAAGTCGAAGAAAAAGTCGAAGATGCAGAAGTCATAGAAAAATTCGAAAAGAAAAAGTCGAAGAAGTAGAAGTCGAAGAGGCAGAAGCCATAGAAAAAAATCGAAGAAAATGTAGAAGAGGCAGAAGCCATAGAAAAAGTGGAAGAAGTAGAAGTCGAAGAAAAAGTCGAAGAGGCAGAAGCCATAGAAAAAGTCGAAGAAGCAGAAGTCGAAGAAAGAGTCGAAGATGCAGAAGTCATAGAAAAATTCGAAAAGAAAAAGTCGAAGAAGTAGAAGTCGAAGAAAAAGTCGAAGAGGCAGAAGCCATAGAAAAAAATCGAAGAAAATGTAGAAGAGGCAGAAGCCATAGAAAAAGTCAAAGAAGTATAATTCGAAGAAAAAGTCGAAGAAGCAGAAGCCATAGAAAAAGTCGAAGAAGTAGAAGTCGAAGAGGCAGAAGCCATAGAAAAAGTCGAAGAAGTAGAAGTCGAAGATGAAGAAGTTATAGAAAATTTTTTAAAAACAAAAAAGTCGAAGAGGCAGAGGCCATAGAAAAAGTTGAAGTAGTAGAAGTCAAAGAGGCAGAGGCCATAGAAAAAGTCGAAGAAGTAGAAGCCGAAGAAAAATTCGAAGAGGCAGAAGCCATAGGAAAAAGTCGAAGAAGTAGAAGTCGTAGAAAAAGTCGAAGAGGCAGAAGCCATAGAAAAAAATCGAAGAAAATGTGGGAGGCAGAAGCCATAGAAAAAGTCGAAGAAGTAGAAGTCGAAGAAAAAGTCGAAGAGGCAGAAGCCATAGAAAAAAATCGAAGAAAATGTCAAAGAGGCAGAAGCCATAGAAAAATGTAAAAAAAAGTTGAAGAAGCAGAAGCCATAGAAAAAGTCGAAGTAGAAGTCGAAGAGGCAGAAGCCATTGAAAAAGTCGAAGAAGTAGAAGTCGAAGAAAAAGTCGAAGAGGCAGAAGCCATAGAAAAAATCGAAGAAAAAGTCGAAGATGCAGAAGTCATAGAAAAATTCGAAAAGAAAAAGTCGAAGAAGTAGAAGTCGAAGAAAAAGTCGAAGAGGCAGAAGCCAAAGAAAAAAATCGAAGAAAATGTAGAAGAGGCAGAAGCCATAGAAAAAGTGGAAGAAGTAGAAGTCGAAGAAAAAGTCGAAGAGGCAGAAGCCATAGAAAAATTTGAAAAAGAGTCGAAAAGGCAGAAGCCATAGAAAAAACTCGAAGTAGTAGAAGTCGAAGAGGCAGAAGCCACAGAAAAAAATTGAGGAAAAAGTCGAAGAGGCAGAAGCCATAGAAAAATTCGAAAAAAAGTCGAAGAAGCAGAAGCCATAGAAAAAAATCGAAGAAAATGTCAAAGACGCTGAAGCCATAGAAAAAGTCGAAGAAGTAGAAGCCGAAGAAAAAGTCGAAGAGGCAGAAGCCATAGAAAAAGTCAAAGAAGTATAATTCGAAAAAAAGTCGAAGAAGCAGAAGCCATAGAAAAAAATCGAAGAAAATGTAGAAGAGGCAGAAGCCATAGAAAAAGTCAAAGAAGTAGAATTCGAAGAAAAAGTCGAAGAAGCAGAAGCCATAGAAAAAGTCGAAGAAGTAGAAGTCGGAGAGGCAGAAGCCATAGAAAAAGTCGAAGAAGTAGAAGTCGAAGATGAAGAAGTTATAGAAAATTTTTTAAAAACAAAAAAGTCGAAGAGGCAGAGGCCATAGAAAAAGTTGAAGTAGTAGAAGTCAAAGAGGCAGAGGCCATAGAAAAAGTCGAAGAAGTAGAAGTCGTAGAAAAAGTCGAAGAGGCAGAAGCCATAGAAAAAAATCGAAGGAAATGTCGAAGAGGCAGAAGCCATAGAAAAATTAAAAAAAAAGTCGAAGAAGCAGAAGCCATAGAAAAAGTCGAAGTAGAAGTCGAAGAGGCAGAAGCCATAGAAAAAGTCGAAGAAGCAGAAGTCGAAGAAAAAGTCGAAGATGCAGAAGTCATAGAAAAATTCGAAAAGAAAAAGTCGAAGAAGTAGAAGTCGAAGAAAAAGTCGAAGAGGCAGAAGCCAAAGAAAAAAATCGAAGAAAATGTAGAAGAGGCAGAAGCCATAGAAAAAGTGGAAGAAGTAGAAGTCGAAGAAAAAGTCGAAGAGGCAGAAGCCATAGAAAAATTTGAAAAAAAGTCGAAAAGGCAGAAGCCATAGAAAAAACTCGAAGTAGTAGAAGTCGAAGAGGCAGAAGCCACAGAAAAAAATTGAGGAAAAAGTCGAAGAGGCAGAAGCCATAGAAAAATTCGAAAAAAAAGTCGAAGAAGCAGAAGCCATAGAAAAAGTCGAAGACGAAGAAGTCGAAGAAAAAGTCGAAGAGGCAGAAGCCATAGAAAAAGTCGAAGAAAAAGTCGAAGAAGCAGAAGCCATAGAAAAAAATCGAAGAAAATGTAGGAGGCAGAAGCCATAGAAAAAGTCGAAGAAGTAGAATTCGAAGAAAAAGTCGAAGAGGCAGAAGCCATAGAAAAAGTCGAAGAAAAAGTCGAAGAGGCAGAAGCCATAGAAAAAGTCGAAGAAGTAGAAGTCGAAGAAAAAGTCGAAGAGGCAGAAGCCATAGAAAAATTCGAAGAAAAAGTCGAAGAGGCAGAAGCCATAGAAAAAGTCGAAGAAGTAGAAGTCGAAGAAAAAGTCGAAGAGGCAGAAGCCATAGAAAAAAGTCGAAGAAGCAGAAGTCATAGAAAAAGTCGAAGTAGTAGAAGTCGAAAAGGCAGAAGCCATAGAAAAAACTCGAAGTAGTAGAAGTCGAAGAGGCAGAAGCCACAGAAAAAAATTGAGGAAAAAGTCGAAGAGGCAGAAGCCATAGAAAAAGTCGAAGAAGTAGAAGTCGAAGAAAAAGTCGAAGAGGCAGAAGCCATAGAAAAAGTCGAAGAAAAAGTCGAAGAGGCAGAAGCCATAGAAAAAGTCGAAGAAGCAGAAGTCGAAGAAAAAGTCGAAGATGCAGAAGTCATAGAAAAATTCGAAAAGAAAAAGTCGAAGAAGTAGAAGTCGAAGAAAAAGTCGAAGAGGCAGAAGCCATAGAAAAAAATCGAAGAAAATGTAGAAGAGGCAGAAGCCATAGAAAAAGTCGAAGAAGTAGAATTCGAAGAAAAAGTCGAAGAGGCAGAAGCCATAGAAAAAGTCGAAGAAGTAGAAGTCGAAGAGGCAGAAGCCATAGAAAAAGTCGAAGAAGTAGAAGTCGAAGAAAAGTCGAAGATGAAGAAGTTATAGAAAAATTTGAAAAAAAAAAAGTCGAAGAGGCAGAAGCCATAGAAAAATTAAAAAAAAAGTCAAAGAAGCAGAAGCCATAGAAAAAGTCGAAGTAGAAGTCGAAGAGGCAGAAGCCATAGAAAAAGTCGAAGAAGTAGAAGTCGAAGAAAAAGTCGAAGAGGCAGAAGCCATAGAAAAAGTCGAAGAAGCAGAAGTCGAAGAAAAAGTCGAAGATGCAGAAGCCATAGAAAAATTCGAAAAGAAAAAGTCGAAGAGGCAGAAGCCATAGAAAAAGTCGAAGAGCAGAAGTCGAAGAAAAATTCGAAGATGCAGAAGCCATAGAAAAAGTCGAAGAAGTAGAAGTCGAAGAAAAAGTCGAAGAGGCAGAAGCCATCGAAAAAATCGAACAAAATGTAGAAGAGGCAGAAGCCATAGAAAAAGTCGAAGAAGTAGAAGTCGAAGAAAAAGTCGAAGAGGCAGAAGCCATAGAAGAATTCGAAAAGAATAAGTCGAAGAAGTAGAAGTCGAAGAAAAGTCGAAGAGGCAGAAGCCATAGAAAAAGTCGAAGAAAAAGTCGAAGAGGCAGAAGCCATAGAAAAAGTCGAAGAAGTAGAAGTCGAAGAAAAAGTCGAAGAGGCAGAAGCCATAGAAAAATTCGAAAAAAAGTCGAAGAAGCAGAAGCCATAGAAAAAGTCGAAGTAGAAGTCGAAGAGGCAGAAGCCATAGAAAAAGTCGAAGAAAAAGTCAAAAGAAGCCATAGGAAAAAGTCGAAGAAGTAGAAGTCGAAGAAAAAGTCGAAGAGGCAGAAGCCATAGAAAAAAATCAAAGAAAATGTCGAAGAGGCAGAAGCCATAGAAAAATTCGAAAAAAAAGTCGAAGAAGCAGAAGCCATAGAAAAAGTCGAAGTAAGAAGTCGAAGAGGCAGAAGCCATAGAAAAAGTCGAAGAAGTAGAAGTCGAAGAAAAAGTCGAAGAGGCAGAAGCCATAGAAAAAGTCGAAGAAGCAGAAGTCGAAGAAAAGTCGAAGAGGCAGAAGCCATAGAAAAAGTCGAAGAAGCAGAAGTCGAAGAAAAAGTCGAAGATGCAGAAGTCATAGAAAAATTCGAAAAGAAAAAGTCGAAGAAGTAGAAGTCGAAGAAAAAGTCGAAGAGGCAGAAGCCATAGAAAAAAATTGAAGTAAAAGTCGAAGAGGCAGAAGCCATAGAAAAAGTCGAAGAAGTAGAAGTCGAAAAAAAAGTCGAAGAGGCAGAAGCCATAGAAAAAAATCGAAGAAAAGTCGAAGAGGCAGAAGCCATAGAAAAAGTCGAAGAAGTAGAAGTCGAAGAAAAAGTCGAAGAGGCAGAAGCCATAGAAAAAACTCGAAGTAGTAGAAGTCGAAGAGGCAGAAGCCATAGAAAAAGTCGAAGAAAAAGTCGAAGAGGCAGAAGCCATAGAAAAAGTCGAAGAACTAGAAGTCGAAGTCGAAGAAAAAGTCGAAGATGCAGAAGTCATAGAAAAATTCGAAAAAAAAGTCGAAGAGGCAGAGCCATAGAAAAAGTCGAAGACAAAGAAGTCGAAGAAAAAGTCTAAGGGCAGAAGCCATAGAAAAAGTCGAAGAAAAAGTCGAAGAGGCAGAAGCCATCGAAACAAATCGAAGAAAAAGTCGAAGAGGCAGAAGCCATAGAAGAATAAGTCGAAGAAGTAGAAGTCGAAGAAAAGCGAAGAGCAGAAGCCATAGAAAAAGTCGAAGAAAAAGTCGAAGAGGCAGAAGCCATAGAAAAAGTCGAAGAAGTAGAAGTCGAAGAAAAAGTCGAAGAGGCAGAAGCCATAGAAAAAAATTGAAGAAAAAGTCGAAGAGGCAGAAGCCATAGAAAAAGTCGAAGTAGAAGTCGAAGAGGCAGAAGCCAAGAAAAAGTCGAAGAGGCAGAAGCCATAGAAAAAGTCGAAGAAGTAGAAGTCGAAGAAAAAGTCGAAGAGGCAGAAGCCATAGAAAAAAATCGAAGTAAAAGTCGAAGAGGCAGAAGCCATAGAAAAAGTCGAAGAAGTAGAAGTCGAAGAAAAAGTCGAAGAGGCAGAAGCCATAGAAAAAAATCAAAGAAAAAGTCGAAGAGGCAGAAGCCATAGAAAAAAATCAAAGAAAAAGTCGAATAGGCAGAAGTCATAGGAAAAAGTCGAAGAAGTAGAAGCCATATAAAAAGTCTAAGTAAAAGTCGAACCGGCAGAAGCCATAGAAAAAGTCGAAGAAGTAGAAGTCGAAGAAAAAGTAGAAGCGGCAGAAGCCATAGAAAAAAATCGAAGAAAAACTCGAAGAGGCAGAAGCCATAGAAAAACTCAAAGAAGTAGAAGTCGAAAAGGCAGAAGCCATAGAAAAAACTCGAATTAGTAGAAGTCGAAGAGGCAGAAGCCACAGAAAAAAATTGAGCAAAAAGTCGAAGAGGCAGAGGCCATAGAAAAAGTCGAAGACGAAGAAGTCGAAGAAAAAGTCGAAGAAGTAGAAGTCGAAGAAAAAGTCGAAGAGGCAGAAGCCATAGAAAAAAATCGAAGTAAAAGTCGAACAGGCAGAAGCCATAGAAAAAAATCGAAGAAAAACTCGAAGAGGCAGAAGCCATATAAAAACTCAAAGAAGTAGAAGTCGAAAAGGCAGAAGCCATAGAAAAAACTCGAATTAGTAGAAGTCGAAGAGGCAGAAGCCACAGAAAAAAATTGAGGAAAAAGTCGAAGAGGCAGAAGCCATAGAAAAAGTCGAAGAACTAGAAGTCGAAGTCGAAGAAAAAGTCGAAGATGCAGAAATTATAGAAGAATTCGAAAAAAAAGTCGAAGAGGCAGAGGCCATAGAAAAAGTCGAAGACAAAGAAGTCGAAGAAAAAGTCGAATGGGCAGAAGCCATAGAAAAAGTCAAAGAAGTAGAAGTCGAAGAAAAAGTTGAAGAGGCAGAAGCCATAGAAAAAAATCGAAGTAAAAGTCGAACAGGCAGAAGCCATAGAAAAAACTCGAATTAGTAGAAGTCGAAGAGGCAGAAGCCACAGAAAAAAACTTGAGGAAAAAGTCGAAGAGGCAGAAGCCATAGAAAAAGTCGAAGAACTAGAAGTTAAAGTCGAAGAAAAAGTCGAAGATGCAGAAGTTATAGAAAAATTCGAAAAAAAAGTAGAAGAGGCAGAGGCCATAGAAAAAGTCGAAGACAAAGAAGTCGAAGAAAAACTCGAAGAGGCAGAAGCCATAGAAAAACTCAAAGAAGTTGAAGTCGAAAAGGCAGAAGCCATAGAAAAAACTCGAATTAGTAGAAGTCGAAGAGGCAGAAGCCACAGAAAAAAATTGAGGAAAAAGTCGAAGAGCCAGAAGCCATAGAAAAAGTCGAAGAACTAGAAGTCGAAGAAAAAGTCGAACATGCAGAAGTTATAGAAAAATTCGAAAAAAAAGTCCAAAAGGCAGAGGCCATAGAAAAAGTCGAAGACGAAGAAGTCGAAGAAAAAGTCGAAGGGGCAGAAGCCATAGAAAATGTCGAAGAAGTAGAAGTTGAAGAAAAAGTCGAAGAGGCAGAAGCCATAGAAAAAAATCGAAGTAAAAGTCGAACAGGCAGAAGCCATAGAAAAAGTCGAAGAAGTAGAAGTCGAAGAAAAAGTCGAAGAGGCAGAAGCCATAGAAAAAAATCAAAGAAAAAGTCGAAGAGGCAGAAGCCATAGAAAAAAATCAAAGAAAAAGTCGAAGAGGCAGAAGTCATAGGAAAAAGTCGAAGAAGTAGAAGCCATATAAAAAGTCTAAGTAAAAGTCGAACCGGCAGAAGCCATCGAAAAAGTCGAAGAAGTAGAAGTCGAAGAAAAAGTAGAAGCGGCAGAAGCCATAGAAAAAAATCGAAGAAAAACTCGAAGAGGCAGAAGCCATAGAAACAGTAGAAGAAAAAGTCGAAGAAGCAGAAGCCATATAAAAAGTCTAAGTAAAAGTCGAACCGGCAGAAGCCATCGAAAAAGTCGAAGAAGTAGAAGTCGAAGAAAATGTCGAAGAGGCAGAAGCCATAGAAAAATTAGAAAAAAAGTCGAAGAAGCAGAAGCCGTAGAAAAAACTCGAAGTAGTAGAAGTCGAAAAGGCAGAAGCCATAGAAAAAACTCGAATTAGTAGAAGTCGACGAGGCAGAAGCCACAGAAAAAAATTGAGGAAAAAGTCGAAGAGGCAGAAGCCATAGAAAAAGTCGGAGAACTAGAAGTCGAAGTCGAAGAAAAAGTCGAAGATGCAGAAATTATAGAAAAATTCGAAAAAAAAGTCGAAGAGGCAGAGGCCATAGAAAAAGTCAAAGAAGTAGAAGTCGAAGAAAAACTCGAAGAGGCAGAAGCCATAGAAAAACTCAAAGAAGTAGAAGTCGAAGAGGCAGAAGCCATAGAAAAAACTCGAATTAGTAGAAGTCGAAGAGGCAGAAGCCACAGAAAAAAACTTGAGGAAAAAGTCGAAGAGGCAGAAGCCATAGAAAAAGTCGAAGAAGTAGAAGTCGAAGAAAAAGTCGAAGAGCCAGAAGCCATAGAAAAAAATCGAAGAAAAACTCGAAGAGGCAGAAGCCATATAAAAACTCGAATTAGTAGAAGTCGAAGAGGCAGAAGCCATATAAAAACTCAAAGAAGTAGAAGTCGAAAAGGCAGAAGCCATAGAAAAAACTCGAATTAGTAGAAGTCGACGAGGCAGAAGCCACAGAAAAAAATTGAGGAAAAAGTCGAAGAGGCAGAAGCCATAGAAAAAGTCGGAGAACTAGAAGTCGAAGTCGAAGAAAAAGTCGAAGATGCAGAAATTATAGAAAAATTCAAAAAAAAGTCGAAGAGGCAGAGGCCATAGAAAAAGTCGAAGACAAAGAAATCGAAGGAAAACTCGAAGAGGCAGAAGCCATAGAAAAACTCAAAGAAGTAGAAGTCGAAGAAAAAGTCGAAGAGGCAGAAGCCATAGAAAAAAAACGAACTAAAAGTCGAACAAGCAGAGGCCATAGAAAAAGTCAAAGAAGTAGAAGTCGAAGAAAAAGTCGAAGAGGCAGAAGCCATGGAAAAAAAAAAAAAAAAGACGAAGAGGCAGAAGCCATAGAAAAAATTTGAAGTAAAAGTCGAAGAGGCAGAAGCCATAGAAACAGTAGAAGAAAAAGTCGAAGAAGCAGAAGCCATGGAAAAAGTCTAAGAAGAAGTCGAAGAGGCAGAAGCCATAGAAAAAGTCGAAGACGTAGAAGCCGAAGTAGAAGTCGAAGAAAAAGTCGAAGAAGTAGAAGTTGAAGAAAAAGTCGAAGAGGCAGAAGCCATAGAAAAAAATTCAAGAAAAAGTCGAAGAGGCAGAAGCAATAGAACATTTTTTTAAAAAAGTCGAAGAGGTAGAAGCCATAGAAAAAGTCGAAAAAGTAGAAGTTGAAGAAAAAGTCGAAGAGACAGAAGCCATAGAAAAAGTCGAAGAAGTAGAATTCGAAGAGGCAGAAGCCATAGAAAAAAATTGAAGTAAAAGTCGAAGAGGCAGAAGCCATAGAAAGAGTCGAAGAAAAAGTCGAAGAGGCAGAAGCTATGCAAAAAGCATAAGTCGTCGAAGAGGCAGAAGCCATAGAAAAAAGTCAAAGAAGTAGAAGTCGAAGAAAAAGTTGAAGAGGCAGAAGCCATGCAAAAAGCATAAGTCGTCAAAGAGGCAGAAGCCATAGAAAGAGTCGAAGAAAAAGTCGAAGAGACAGAAGCCATGGAAAAAGTCTAAGAAGTAGAAGTCAAAGAAAAAGTCGAAGAGGCAGAAGCCATAGAAAAAAATCGAATAAAAAGTCGAAGAGGCAGAAGCCATAGAAAGAGTCGAAGAAAAAGTCGAAGAGACAGAAGCCATGGAAAAAGTCTAAGAAGTAGAAGCCGAAGAGGCAGAAGCCATAGAAAAAGTCCAAGAAGTAGAAGTCGAAGAGGCAGAAGCCATAGAAATAAATCGAAGAAAATGTCGAAGTGGTAGAAGCCATAGAAAAATTTGAAAAAAAGTCGAAGAGACAGAAGCCATGGAAAAAGTCTAAGAAGTAGAAGTCGAAGAGGCAGAAGCCATAGAAAAAGTCCAAGAAGTAGAAGTCGAAGAGGCAGAAGCCATAGAAAAAAATCGAAGAAAATGTCGAAGTGGTAGAAGCCATAGAAAAATTTGAAAAAAAGTCGAAGAGACAGAAGCCATAGAAAAAGTCGAAGAAGTAGAAGTCGAAGAGGCAGAAGCCATGGAAAAAAATCAAAGTAAAAGTCGAAGAGGCAGAAGCCATAGAAAAAGTCGAAGAAAAAGTTGAAGAGACAGAAGCCATGGAAAAAGTCTAAGAAGTAGAAGTCGAAGAGGCAGAAGCCATAGAAAAAGTCGAACAAGTAGAAGTCAAACAAGCAGAAGCCATAGAAAAAAATCGAAGTAAAAGACCAAGAGGCAGAAGCCATAGAAAAAGTCGAAGAAGGAGAATTCGAAGAAAAAGTCGAAGAGGCAGAAGCCATAGAAAAAAATTAAAGTAAAAGTCGAAGAGGCAGAAGCCATGGAAAAAGTTGAAGAAGCAGAAGTCGAAGAGGCAGAAGCCATAGGAAAAAGTCTAAGTAGAAGTCGAAGAAAAAGTCGAAGATGTAGAAGTCATAGAAAAAGCCGAAGAGGCAGAAGCCATAGAAAAAATTCGAAGTAAAAGTCGAAGAGGCAGAAGCCATGGAAAAAGTTGAAGAAGCAGAAGTCGAAGAGGCAGAAGCCATAGGAAAAAGTCTAAGTAGAAGGCAAAGAAAAAGTCGAAGAAGTAGAAGTCGAAGTCGAAGAAAAAGTCGAAGAGGCAGAAGCAATAGAAAAAATTCTAAGAAAATTCGAAGAGGCAGAAGTCATAGGAAAAAGTCGAAGAAGTAGAAGTCGAAGAGGCAGAAGCCATGAAAAAAGTCAAAGAAGTAGAAGTCGAAGAAAAAGTCGAAGAGGTAGAAGCCATGGATATAGTCTAAGAAGTAGAAGTCGAAGAAAAAGTCGAAGAGGCAGAAGCCATAGAAAAAGTCGAAGAACTAGAAATCAAAGTCGAAGAAAAAGTCGAAGATGCAGAAGTTATAGAAAAATTCGAAAAAAAAATCGTAGAGACAGAGGCCATAGAAAAAGTTGAAGACGAAGAAAAAGTCGAAGGGGCAGAAGCCACAGAAAACGTCGAAGAAGTAGAATTCGAAGAAAAAGTCGAAGAGGCAGAAGCCATAGAAAAATTTGAAAAAAAAAGTCGAAGAAGTAGAATTCGCAGAAAAAGTCGAAGAGGCAGAAGCCATAGAAGCAGTCGAAGAAAAAGTCGAAGAAGCAGAAGTCGAAGAAAAAGTCGAAGAGGCAGAAGCCATGGAAAAAGTCGAAGAAGTAGAAGTCAAAGAAAAAGTTGAAAAGGCAGAAGCCATAGAAAAATTTCGAAGTAAAAGTCGAACAGGCAGAAGGCTAAGAAAAAGTCGAAGAAGCCGAAGTCGAAGAAAAAGTCGAAGAGGCAGAAGCCATAGAAAAAAATCTAAGAAAAAGTCGAAGAGGCAGAAGTCATAGGAAAAAGTCGAAGAAGTAGAAGTCGAAGAGGCAGAAGCCATGAAAAAAGTCAAAGAAGTAGAAGTCGAAGAAAAAGTCGAAGAGGTAGAAGCCATGGATATAGTCTAAGAAGTAGAAGTCGAAGAGGCAGAAGCCATGGATATAGTCTAAGAAGTAGAAGTCGAAGAAAAAGTCGAAGAGGTCGAAGCCATGGAAAAAGTCGAAGAAATAGAAGTCGAAGAAAAAGTCGAAGAGGCAGAAGCCATAGAAAAAAATTGAGGAAAAAGTCGAAGAGGCTGAAGCCATAGAAAAAGTCGAAGAACTAGAAGTCGAAGTCGAAGAAATAGTCGAAGTTGCAGAAGTTATAGAAAAATTCGAAAAAAAAGTCGAAGAGGCAGAGGCCATAGAAAAAGTTGAAGAGGCAGAAGCCATACAAAAAAATCGAAGTAAAAGTCGAAGAGGCAGAAGCCATAGAAAAAGTCGAAGAAGTAGAAGTCGAAGAAAAAGTAGAAGAGGCAGAAGCCATAGAAAAATTCGAAAAAAAGTTGAAGAAGCAGAAGCCATTGAAAAAGTCAAAGAAGTAGAAGTCGAAGAAAAAGTCGAAGAGGCAGAAGCCATGGAAAAAGTCTAAGAAGTAGAAGTCGAAGAAAAAGTCGAAGAGGCAGAAGCCATAGAAAAAGTCGAAGAACTAGAAATCAAAGTCGAAGAAAAAGTCGAAGATGCAGAAGTTATAGAAAAATTCGAAGAAAAAGTCGAAGAGGCAGAAGCCATAGAAAAATTTGAAAAAAAAAGTCGAAGAAGTAGAATTCGCAGAAAAAGTCGAAGAAGTAGAAGTCGAAGAGGCAGAAGCCATAGAAGCAGTCGTAGAAAAAGTCGAAGAAGCAGAAGTCGAAGAAAAAGTCGAAGAGGCAGAAGCCATGGAAAAAGTCGAAGAAGTAGAAGTCAAAGAAAAAGTTGAAAAGGCAGAAGCCACAGAAAAATTTCGAAGTAAAAGTCGAACAGGCAGAAGGCAAAGAAAAAGTCGAAGAAGTCGAAGTCGAAGAAAAAGTCGAAGAGGCAGAAGCCATAGAAAAAAATCTAAGAAAAAGTCGAAGAGGCAGAAGTCATAGGAAAAAGTCGAAGAAGTAGAAGTCGAAGAGGCAGAAGCCATGAAAAAAGTCAAAGAAGTAGAAGTCGAAGAAAAAGTCGAAGAGGTAGAAGCCATGGATATAGTCTAAGAAGTAGAAGGTGAAGAAAAAGACAAAGATGCAGAAGTCATACAAAAAGTCGAAGAAGTAGAAATCGAAGAAAAAGTCGAAGAGGCAGGAACCATGGAAAAAGTCGAAGAAGTAGAAGTCGAAGAAAAAGTCGAAGAGGCAGAAGCCATGGAAAAAGTTGAAGAAGCAGAAGTCGAAGAAAAAGTCGAAGAGGCAGAAGCCACAGGAAAAAGTCGAAGATGTAGAAGTCGAAGAAAAAGTCGAAGATGTAGAAGTCATACAAAAAGTCGAAGAAGCAGAAGTCGAAGAGGCCGAAGCCATAGGAAAAAGTCGAAGAAGTAGAAGTCGAAGAAAAAGTCGAAAGGGCAGAAGCCATAGAAAAAAATCAAAGAAAAAGTCGAAGAGGCAGAAGCCATAGAAAAAGTCGAAGAAGCAGAAGTCGAAGAAAAAGTCGAAGATGCAGAAGTCATAGAAAAATTAGAAAAGAAAAAGTCGAAGAAGTAGAAGTCGAAGAAAAAGTCGAAGAGGCAGAATCCACAGAAAAAGTCGAAAGAAAAATCGAAGAGGCAGAAGCCATAGAAAAAAATCGAAGAAACTGTAGAAGAGGCAGAATCCATGGATATAGTCTAAGAAGTAGAAGTCGAAGAAAAAGTCGAAGAGGTAGAAGACATGGAAAAATTCTAAGTAGAAGTCGAAGAGGCATAAGCCATAGAAAAAAATCGAAGTAAAAGTCAAAGAGACAGAAGCCAAAGGAAAATGTCGAAGAAGTAGAAGGTGAAGAAAAAGACAAAGATGCAGAAGCCATACAAAAAGTCGAGGAAGTAGAAGTCGAAGAGGCAGAAACCATAGAAAAAAATCGAAGAAAAAGCTAAAGAGGTAGAAGCCATAGAAAAAGTCGAAGAAGTAAAAGTCGAAGAGGCAGAGGCCATAGAAAAAGTCGAAGACGAAGAAGTCGAAGAAAAAGTAGAAGTGGCAGAAGCCATAGAAAAAAATCGAAGAAAAACTCGAAGAGGCAGAAGCCATATAAAAACTCAAAGAAGTAGAAGTCGAAAAGGCAGAAGCCATAGAAAAAACTCGAATTAGTAGAAGTCGAAGAGGCAGAAGCCACAGAAAAAAACTTGAGGAAAAAGTCGAAGAGGCAGAAGCCATAGAAAAAGTCGAAGAACTAGAAGTCGAAGTCGAAGAAAAAGTCGAAGATGCAGAAGTTATAGAAGAATTCGAAAAAAAAGTCGAAGAGGCAGAGGCCATAGAAAAAGTCGAAGACAAAGAAGTCGAAGAAAAAGTCGAATGGGCAGAAGCCATAGAAAAAGTCAAAGAAGTAGAAGTCGAAGAAAAAGTTGAAGAGGCAGAAGCCATAGAAAAAAATCGAAGTAAAAGTCGAACAGGCAGAAGCCATAAAAAAAGTCGAAGAAGTAGAAGTCGAAGAAAAAGTCGAAGAGGCAGAAGCCATAGAAAAAAATCGAAGAAAAACTCGAAGAGGCAGAAGCCATATAAAAACTCGAATTAGTAGAAGTCGAAGAGGCAGAAGCCATATAAAAACTCAAAGAAGTAGAAGTCGAAAAGGCAGAAGCCATAGAAAAAACTCGAATTAGTAGAAGTCGACGAGGCAGAAGCCACAGAAAAAAATTGAGGAAAAAGTCGAAGAGGCAGAAGCCATAGAAAAAGTCGGAGAACTAGAAGTCGAAGTCGAAGAAAAAGTCGAAGATGCAGAAATTATAGAAAAATTCAAAAAAAAGTCGAAGAGGCAGAGGCCATAGAAAAAGTCGAAGACAAAGAAATCGAAGAAAAACTCGAAGAGGCAGAAGCCATAGAAAAACTCAAAGAAGTAGAAGTCGAAGAAAAAGTCGAAGAGGCAGAAGCCATAGAAAAAAAACGAACTAAAAGTCGAACAAGCAGAGGCCATAGAAAAAGTCAAAGAAGTAGAAGTCGAAGAAAAAGTCGAAGAGGCAGAAGCCATAGAAAAAAAAAAAAAAAAGACGAAGAGGCAGAAGCCATAGAAAAAATTTGAAGTAAAAGTCGAAGAGGCAGAAGCCATAGAAACAGTAGAAGAAAAAGTCGAAGAAGCAGAAGCCATGGAAAAAGTCTAAGAAGAAGTCGAAGAGGCAGAAGCCATAGAAAAAGTCGAAGACCTAGAAGCCGAAGTAGAAGTCGAAGAAAAAGTCGAAGAAGTAGAAGTTGAAGAAAAAGTCGAAGAGGCAGAAGCCATAGAAAAAAATTCCAGAAAAAGTCGAAGAGGCAGAAGCAATAGAACATTTTTTTAAAAAAGTAGAAGAGGTAGAAGCCATAGAAAAAGTCGAAAAAGTAGAAGTTGAAGAAAAAGTCGAAGAGACAGAAGCCATAGAAAAAGTCGAAGAAGTAGAATTCGAAGAGGCAGAAGCCATAGAAAAAAATTGAAGTAAAAGTCGAAGAGGCAGAAGCCATAGAAAGAGTCGAAGAAAAAGTCGAAGAGGCAGAAGCCATGCAAAAAGCATAAGTCGTCGAAGAGGCAGAAGCCATAGAAAAAAGTCAAAGAAGTAGAAGTCGAAGAAAAAGTTGAAGAGGCAGAAGCCATGCAAAAAGCATAAGTCGTCGAAGAGGCAGAAGCCATAGAAAAAAAATCGAAGTAAAGGTCAAAGAGGCAGAAGCCATAGAAAGAGTCGAAGAAAAAGTCGAAGAGACAGAAGCCATGGAAAAAGTCTAAGAAGTAGAAGTCAAAGAAAAAGTCGAAGAGGCAGAAGCCATAGAAAAAAATCGAATAAAAAGTCGAAGAGGCAGAAGCCATAGAAAGAGTCGAAGAAAAAGTCGAAGAGACAGAAGCCATGGAAAAAGTCTAAGAAGTAGAAGCCGAAGAGGCAGAAGCCATAGAAAAAGTCCAAGAAGTAGAAGTCGAAGAGGCAGAAGCCATAGAAAAAAATCGAAGAAAATGTCGAAGTGGTAGAAGCCATAGAAAAATTTGAAAAAAAGTCGAAGAGACAGAAGCCATGGAAAAAGTCTAAGAAGTAGAAATCGAAGAGGCAGAAGCCATAGAAAAAGTCCAAGAAGTAGAAGTCGAAGAGGCAGAAGCCATAGAAAAAAATCGAAGAAAATGTCGAAGTGGTAGAAGCCATAGAAAAATTTGAAAAAAAGTCGAAGAGACAGAAGCCATAGAAAAAGTCGAAGAAGTAGAAGTCGAAGAGGCAGAAGCCATGGAAAAAAATCAAAGTAAAAGTCGAAGAGGCAGAAGCCATAGAAAAAGTCGAAGAAAAAGTTGAAGAGACAGAAGCCATAGAAAAAGTCTAAGAAGGAGAAGTCAAACAGACAGAAGCCATGGAAAAAGTCTAAGAAGTAGAAGTCGAAGAGGCAGAAGCCATAGAAAAAGTCGAACAAGTAGAAGTCAAACAAGCAGAAGCCATAGAAAAAAATCGAAGTAAAAGACCAAGAGGCAGAAGCCATAGAAAAAGTCGAAGAAGGAGAATTCGAAGAAAAAGTCGAAGAGGCAGAAGCCATAGAAAAAAATCAAAGTAAAAGTCGAAGAGGCAGAAGCCATGGAAAAAGTTGAAGAAGCAGAAGTCGAAGAGGCAGAAGCCATAGGAAAAAGTCTAAGTAGAAGTCGAAGAAAAAGTCGAAGATGTAGAAGTCATAGAAAAAGCCGAAGAGGCAGAAGGCATAGAAAAATTTCGAAGTAAAAGTCGAACAGGCAGAAGGCAAAGAAAAAGTCGAAGCAGTAGAAGTCGAAGTCGAAGAAAAAGTCGAAGAGGCAGAAGCAATAGAAAAAATTCTAAGAAAATTCGAAGAGGCAGAAGTCATAGGAAAAAGTCGAAGAAGTAGAAGTCGAAGAGGCAGAAGCCATGAAAAAAGTCAAAGAAGTAGAAGTCGAAGAAAAAGTCAAAGAGGTAGAAGCCATGGATATAGTCTAAGAAGTAGAAGTCGAAGAAAAAGTCGAAGAGGCAGAAGCCATAGAAAAAGTCGAAGAACTAGAAATCAAAGTCGAAGAAAAAGTCGAAGATGCAGAAGTTATAGAAAAATTTGAAAAAAAAGTCGTAGAGGCAGAGGCCATAGAAAAAGTTGAAGACGAAGAAAAAGTCGAAGGGGCAGAAGCCACAGAAAACGTAGAAGAAGTAGAATTCAAAGAAAAAGTCGAAGAGGCAGAAGCTATAGAAGCAGTCGAAGAAAAAGTCGAAGAAGCAGAAGTCGAAGAAAAAGTCGAAGAGGCAGAAGCCATGGAAAAAGTCGAAGAAGTAGAAGTCAAAGAAAAAGTTGAAAAGGCAGAAGCCATAGAAAAATTTCGAAGTAAAAGTCGAACAGGCAGAAGGCTAAGAAAAAGTCGAAGAAGCCGAAGTCGAAGAAAAAGTCGAAGAGGTAGAAGCCATGGATATAGTCTAAGAAGTAGAAGTCGAAGAGGCAGAAGCCATGGATATAGTCTAAGAAGTAGAAGTCGAAGAAAAAGTCGAAGAGGTCGAAGCCATGGAAAAAGTCGAAGAAATAGAAGTCGAAGAAAAAGTCGAAGAGGCAGAAGCCATAGAAAAAAATTGAGGAAAAAGTCGAAGAGGCTGAAGCCATAGAAAAAGTCGAAGAACTAGAAGTCGAAGTCGAAGAAATAGTCGAAGATGCAGAAGTTATAGAAAAATTCGAAAAAAAAGTCGAAGAGGCAGAGGCCATAGAAAAAGTTGAAGAGGCAGAAGCCATACAAAAAAATCGAAGTAAAAGTCGAAGAGGCAGAAGCCATAGAAAAAGTCGAAGAAGTAGAAGTGGAAGAAAAAGTAGAAGAGGCAGAAGCCATAGAAAAATTCGAAAAAAAAGTCGAAGAGGCAGAGGCCATAGAAAAAGTTGAAGAGGCAGAAGCCATACAAAAAAATCGAAGTAAAAGTCGAAGAGGCAGAAGCCATTGAAAAAGTCAAAGAAGTAGAAGTCGAAGAAAAAATCGAAGAGGCAGAAGCCATGGAAAAAGTCTAAGAAGTAGAAGTCGAAGAAAAAGTCGAAGAGGCAGAAGCCATAGAAAAAGTCGAAGAACTAGAAATCAAAGTCGAAGAAAAAGTCGAAGATGCAGAAGTTATAGAAAAATTCGAAAAAAAAGTCGCAGAGGCAGAGGCCATAGAAAAAGTTGAAGACGAAGAAAAAGTCGAAGGGGCAGAAGCCACAGAAAACTTCGAAGAAGTAGAATTCGAAGAAAAAGTCGAAGAGGCAGAAGCCATAGAAAAATTTGAAAAAAAAAGTCGAAGAAGTAGAATTGGCAGAAAAAGTCGAAGAAGTAGAAGTCGAAGAGGCAGAAGCCATAGAAGCAGTTGTAGAAAAAGTCGAAGAAGCAGAAGTCGAAGAAAAAGTCGAAGAGGCAGAAGCCATGGAAAAAGTCGAAGAAGTAGAAGTCAAAGAAAAAGTTGAAAAGGCAGAAGCCACAGAAAAATTTCGAAGTAAAAGTCGAACAGGCAGAAGGCAAAGAAAAAGTCGAAGAAGTCGAAGTCGAAGAAAAAGTCGAAGAGGCAGAAGCCATAGAAAAAAATCTAAGAAAAAGTCGAAGAGGCAGAAGCCATGAAAAAAGTCAAAGAAGTAGAAGTCGAAGAAAAACTCGAAGAGGCAGAAGCCATATAAAAACTCGAATTAGTAGAAGTCGAAGAGGCAGAAGCCATATAAAAACTCAAAGAAGTAGAAGTCGAAAAGGCAGAAGCCATAGAAAAAACTCGAATTAGTAGAAGTCGACGAGGCAGAAGCCACAGAAAAAAATTGAGGAAAAAGTCGAAGAGGCAGAAGCCATAGAAAAAGTCGGAGAACTAGAAGTCGAAGTCGAAGAAAAAGTCGAAGATGCAGAAATTATAGAAAAATTCAAAAAAAAGTCGAAGAGGCAGAGGCCATAGAAAAAGTCGAAGACAAAGAAATCGAAGAAAAACTCGAAGAGGCAGAAGCCATAGAAAAACTCAAAGAAGTAGAAGTCGAAGAAAAAGTCGAAGAGGCAGAAGCCATAGAAAAAAAACGAACTAAAAGTCGAACAAGCAGAGGCCATAGAAAAAGTCAAAGAAGTAGAAGTCGAAGAAAAAGTCGAAGAGGCAGAAGCAATAGAAAAAAAAAAAAAAAAGACGAAGAGGCAGAAGCCATAGAAAAAATTTGAAGTAAAAGTCGAAGAGGCAGAAGCCATAGAAACAGTAGAAGAAAAAGTCGAAGAAGCAGAAGCCATGGAAAAAGTCTAAGAAGAAGTCGAAGAGGCAGAAGCCATAGAAAAAGTCGAAGACGTAGAAGCCGAAGTAGAAGTCGAAGAAAAAGTCGAAGAAGTAGAAATTGAAGAAAAAGTCGAAGAGGCAGAAGCCATAGAAAAAAATTCCAGAAAAAGTCGAAGAGGCAGAAGCAATAGAACATTTTTTTAAAAAAGTAGAAGAGGTAGAAGCCATAGAAAAAGTCGAAAAAGTAGAAGTTGAAGAAAAAGTCGAAGAGACAGAAGCCATAGAAAAAGTCGAAGAAGTAGAATTCGAAGAGGCAGAAGCCATAGAAAAAAATTGAAGTAAAAGTCGAAGAGGCAGAAGCCATAGAAAGAGTCGAAGAAAAAGTCGAAGAGGCAGAAGCCATGCAAAAAGCATAAGTCGTCGAAGAGGCAGAAGCCATAGAAAAAAGTCAAAGAAGTAGAAGTCGAAGAAAAAGTTGAAGAGGCAGAAGCCATGCAAAAAGCATAAGTCGTCGAAGAGGCAGAAGCCATAGAAAAAAAATCGAAGTAAAGGTCAAAGAGGCAGAAGCCATAGAAAGAGTCGAAGAAAAAGTCGAAGAGACAGAAGCCATGGAAAAAGTCTAAGAAGTAGAAGTCAAAGAAAAAGTCGAAGAGGCAGAAGCCATAGAAAAAAATCGAATAAAAAGTCGAAGAGGCAGAAGCCATAGAAAGAGTCGAAGAAAAAGTCGAAGAGACAGAAGCCATGGAAAAAGTCTAAGAAGTAGAAGCCGAAGAGGCAGAAGCCATAGAAAAAGTCCAAGAAGTAGAAGTCGAAGAGGCAGAAGCCATAGAAAAAAATCGAAGAAAATGTCGAAGTGGTAGAAGCCATAGAAAAATTTGAAAAAAAGTCGAAGAGACAGAAGCCATGGAAAAAGTCTAAGAAGTAGAAATCGAAGAGGCAGAAGCCATAGAAAAAGTCCAAGAAGTAGAAGTCGAAGAGGCAGAAGCCATAGAAAAAAATCGAAGAAAATGTCGAAGTGGTAGAAGCCATAGAAAAATTTGAAAAAAAGTCGAAGAGACAGAAGCCATAGAAAAAGTCGAAGAAGTAGAAGTCGAAGAGGCAGAAGCCATGGAAAAAAATCAAAGTAAAAGTCGAAGAGGCAGAAGCCATAGAAAAAGTCGAAGAAAAAGTTGAAGAGACAGAAGCCATAGAAAAAGTCTAAGAAGGAGAAGTCAAACAGACAGAAGCCATGGAAAAAGTCTAAGAAGTAGAAGTCGAAGAGGCAGAAGCCATAGAAAAAGTCGAACAAGTAGAAGTCAAACAAGCAGAAGCCATAGAAAAAAATCGAAGTAAAAGACCAAGAGGCAGAAGCCATAGAAAAAGTCGAAGAAGGAGAATTCGAAGAAAAAGTCGAAGAGGCAGAAGCCATAGAAAAAAATCAAAGTAAAAGTCGAAGAGGCAGAAGCCATGGAAAAAGTTGAAGAAGCAGAAGTCGAAGAGGCAGAAGCCATAGGAAAAAGTCTAAGTAGAAGTCGAAGAAAAAGTCGAAGATGTAGAAGTCATAGAAAAAGCCGAAGAGGCAGAAGGCATAGAAAAATTTCGAAGTAAAAGTCGAACAGGCAGAAGGCAAAGAAAAAGTCGAAGCAGTAGAAGTCGAAGTCGAAGAAAAAGTCGAAGAGGCAGAAGCAATAGAAAAAATTCTAAGAAAATTCGAAGAGGCAGAAGTCATAGGAAAAAGTCGAAGAAGTAGAAGTCGAAGAGGCAGAAGCCATGAAAAAAGTCAAAGAAGTAGAAGTCGAAGAAAAAGTCAAAGAGGTAGAAGCCATGGATATAGTCTAAGAAGTAGAAGTCGAAGAAAAAGTCGAAGAGGCAGAAGCCATAGAAAAAGTCGAAGAACTAGAAATCAAAGTCGAAGAAAAAGTCGAAGATGCAGAAGTTATAGAAAAATTTGAAAAAAAAAGTCGTAGAGGCAGAGGCCATAGAAAAAGTTGAAGACGAAGAAAAAGTCGAAGGGGCAGAAGCCACAGAAAACGTAGAAGAAGTAGAATTCAAAGAAAAAGTCGAAGAGGCAGAAGCTATAGAAAAATTTGAAAAAAAAAGTCGAAGAAGTAGAATTCGCAGAAAAAGTCGAAGAGGCAGAAGCCATAGAAGCAGTCGAAGAAAAAGTCGAAGAAGCAGAAGTCGAAGAAAAAGTCGAAGAGGCAGAAGCCATGGAAAAAGTCGAAGAAGTAGAAGTCAAAGAAAAAGTTGAAAAGGCAGAAGCCATAGAAAAATTTCGAAGTAAAAGTCGAACAGGCAGAAGGCTAAGAAAAAGTCGAAGAAGCCGAAGTCGAAGAAAAAGTCGAAGAGGTAGAAGCCATGGATATAGTCTAAGAAGTAGAAGTCGAAGAGGCAGAAGCCATGGATATAGTCTAAGAAGTAGAAGTCGAAGAAAAAGTCGAAGAGGTCGAAGCCATGGAAAAAGTCGAAGAAATAGAAGTCGAAGAAAAAGTCGAAGAGGCAGAAGCCATAGAAAAAAATTGAGGAAAAAGTCGAAGAGGCTGAAGCCATAGAAAAAGTCGAAGAACTAGAAGTCGAAGTCGAAGAAATAGTCGAAGATGCAGAAGTTATAGAAAAATTCGAAAAAAAAGTCGAAGAGGCAGAGGCCATAGAAAAAGTTGAAGAGGCAGAAGCCATACAAAAAAATCGAAGTAAAAGTCGAAGAGGCAGAAGCCATAGAAAAAGTCGAAGAAGTAGAAGTGGAAGAAAAAGTAGAAGAGGCAGAAGCCATAGAAAAATTCGAAAAAAAGTTGAAGAAGCAGAAGCCATTGAAAAAGTCAAAGAAGTAGAAGTCGAAGAAAAAATCGAAGAGGCAGAAGCCATGGAAAAAGTCTAAGAAGTAGAAGTCGAAGAAAAAGTCGAAGAGGCAGAAGCCATAGAAAAAGTCGAAGAACTAGAAATCAAAGTCGAAGAAAAAGTCGAAGATGCAGAAGTTATAGAAAAATTCGAAAAAAAAGTCGCAGAGGCAGAGGCCATAGAAAAAGTTGAAGACGAAGAAAAAGTCGAAGGGGCAGAAGCCACAGAAAACTTCGAAGAAGTAGAATTCGAAGAAAAAGTCGAAGAGGCAGAAGCCATAGAAAAATTTGAAAAAAAAAGTCGAAGAAGTAGAATTGGCAGAAAAAGTCGAAGAAGTAGAAGTCGAAGAGGCAGAAGCCATAGAAGCAGTTGTAGAAAAAGTCGAAGAAGCAGAAGTCGAAGAAAAAGTCGAAGAGGCAGAAGCCATGGAAAAAGTCGAAGAAGTAGAAGTCAAAGAAAAAGTTGAAAAGGCAGAAGCCACAGAAAAATTTCGAAGTAAAAGTCGAACAGGCAGAAGGCAAAGAAAAAGTCGAAGAAGTCGAAGTCGAAGAAAAAGTCGAAGAGGCAGAAGCCATAGAAAAAAATCTAAGAAAAAGTCGAAGAGGCAGAAGTCATAGGAAAAAGTCGAAGAAGTAGAAGTCGAAGAGGCAGAAGCCATGAAAAAAGTCAAAGAAGTAGAAGTCGAAGAAAAAGTCGAAGAGGTAGAAGCCATGGATATAGTCTAAGAAGTAGAAGGTGAAGAAAAAGACAAAGATGCAGAAGTCATACAAAAAGTCGAAGAAGTAGAAGTCGAAGAAAAAGTCGAAGAAGTAGAAGTCGAAGAAAAAGTCGAAGAGGCAGAAGCCATGGAAAAAGTTGAAGAAGCAGAAGTCGAAGAAAAAGTCGAAGAGGCAGAAGCCACAGGAAAAAGTCGAAGATGTAGAAGTCGAAGAAAAAGTCGAAGATGTAGAAGTCATAGAAAAAGTCGAAGAAGCAGAAGTCGAAGAGGCCGAAGCCATAGGAAAAAGTCGAAGAAGTAGAAGTCGAAGAAAAAGTCGAAAGGGCAGAAGCCATAGAAAAAAATCAAAGAAAAAGTCGAAGAGGCAGAAGCCATAGAAAAAGTCGAAGAAGCAGAAGTCGAAGAAAAAGTCGAAGATGCAGAAGTCATAGAAAAATTAGAAAAGAAAAAGTCGAAGAAGTAGAAGTCGAAGAAAAAGTCGAAGAGGCAGAATCCACAGAAAAAGTCGAAGAAAAATCGAAGAGGCAGAAGCCATAGAAAAAAATCGAAGAAAATGTAGAAGAGGCAGAATCCATGGATATAGTCTAAGAAGTAGAAGTCGAAGAAAAAGTCGAAGAGGTAGAAGACATGGAAAAATTCTAAGAAGTAGAATTCGAAGAGGCATAAGCCATAGAAAAAAATCGAAGTAAAAGTCAAAGAGACAGAAGCCAAAGGAAAATGTCGAAGAAGTAGAAGGTGAAGAAAAAGACAAAGATGCAGAAGCCATACAAAAAGTCGAGGAAGTAGAAGTCGAAGAGGCAGAAACCATAGAAAAAAATCGAAGAAAAAGCTAAAGAGGTAGAAGCCATAGAAAAAGTCGAAGAAGTAAAAGTCGAAGAGGCAGAAGCAATAGAAAAAGTCTAAGAAGTAGAAGTCGAAGAAAAAGTCGAAGAGGCAGAAGCCATAGAAAAAAATCGAAGAAAAAGTCAAAGAGGCAGAAGCCAAAGAAAAAGTCGAAGAAGTAGAAGTCGAAGAAAAAGTCGAATGTCGAAGTGGTAGAAGCCATAGAAAAATACGAAAAAAAGTCGAAGAAGCAGAAGCCATAGAAAAAGTGAAAGAAGTAGAAGTCGACGAAAAAGTCGAAGAGGCAGAAGGTAGAGAAAAAAATCGAAGTAAAAGTCAAACCGGCAGAAGCCATAGAAAAAAATCGAAGAAAATGTCGAAGAGGCAGAAGCCATAGAAACAGTCGAAGAAAAAGTTGAAGAAACAGAAGCCATGGAAAAAGTCGAAGAAGTAGAAGTCGAAGAAAAAGTCGAAGAGGAAGAAGCCATAGAAAAAAATCTAAGAAAATGTCAAAGAGGCAAAAGCCATAGAAAAAAGTCGAAGAGACAGAAGCCATAGAAAAAGTCTAAGAAGGAGAAGTCAAAGAGACATAAGCCATAGAAAAAGTCTAAGAAGGAGAAGTCGAAGAGACAGAAGCCATGCAAAAAGTCTAAGAAGTAGAAGTCGAAGAAAAAGTCGAAGAGGCAGAAGCCATAGAAAAACTCGAAGAAGTAGAAGTCGAAAAGGCAGTTGCCATAGAAAAAAATCAAAGAAAAAGTCGAACCAGCAGAAGCCATAGAAAAAGTCCAAGAATTAGAAGTCAAAGAAAAAGTAGAAGCAGCAGAAGCCATAGAAAAAAATCAAAGAAAAAGCCGAAGAGGCAGAAGCCATAGGAAAAAGTCGAAGCAGTAGAAGTCGAAGAAAAAGTCGAAGATGCAGAAGTCATAGAAAAAGTCGAAGAAGTAGAAGTCGAAAAGGCAGATGCCATAGGAAAAAGTGGAAGAAGTAGAATTCGAAGAAAAAGTCGAAGATGCAGAAGTCATAGAAAAAGTCGAAGAAGTAGAAGTCGGAGAAAAAGTCGAAGAGGCAGAAGCCATAGAATAAAATCGAAGAAGTAGAAGTCGAAAAAAAAATCGAAGATGCAGAAGTCATAGAAGAATTCGAAAAGAAAAATTCGAAGAAGTAGAAGTCGAAGAAAAAGTCGAAGAGGCAGAGCCATAGAAAAAGTCTAAGTAGAAGACGAAGAGGCAGAAGTCATAGGAAAAAGTGGAAGAAGTAGAAGTCGAAGAAAAAGTCGAAGTTGCAGAAGTCATAGAAAAATTCGAAAAGAAAAATTCGAAGAAGTAGAAGTCGAAGGAAAAGTCGAAGAGGCAGAGCCATGGCAAAAGTCTAAGTAGAAGTCATAGAGGCAGAAGCCATAGAAAAAAATCTAAGTAAAAGTCGAACAGGCAGAAGCCATAGAAAAAGTTGAAGAAGTAGAAGTCGAAGAGGCAGAAGCCATAGAAAAAAATCAAAGAAAAAGTCGAAGAGGCAGACGCCATAGAAAAAGTCGAAGAAGTAGAAGTCGAAGAGGCAGAAGCCATAGAAAAAAATCGAAGAAAAAGTCGAAGAGGCAGAAGCCATAGAAAGAGTCGAAGTAAAAGTCGAAGAGGCAGAAGCCATGAAAAAGTCTAAGAAGTAGAAGTCGAAGAGGCAGAAGCCATAGAAAAAGTCAAGAAGTAGAAGTCGAAGAGGCAGAAGCCATAGAAAAAAATCGAAGAAAATGTCGAAGTGGTAGAAGCCATAGAAAAATTTGAAAAAAAGTCGAAGAAGCAGAAGCCATAGAAAAAGTCTAGGTAGAAGTCGAAGAGGCAGAAGCCATAGTAAAAGTCGAAGAAGTAGAAGTCGAAGAAAAAGTAGAAGCGGCAGAAGCCATAGAAAAAAATCGAATAAAATGTCAAAGAGGCAGAAGCCATAGAAAAATTCGAAAATAAGTCGAAGATGCAGAAGTCATAGAAAAATTCGAAGAAGTAGAAGTCGAAGAAAAAGTCGAAGAGGCAGAGCCATAGAAAAAGTCTAAGTAGAAGACGAAGAGGCAGAAGTCATAGGAAAAAGTGGAAGAAGTAGAAGTCGAAGAAAAAGTCGAAGTTGCAGAAGTCATAGAAAAATTTGAAAAGAAAAAGTAGAAGAAGGAGAAGTGGAAGAAAAAGTCGAAGAGGCAGAAGCCATAGAAAAAAATCGAACTAAAAGTCGAAGAGGCAGAAGCCATAGAAAAAATAAAAAAACAGTTGAAGAGGCAGAAGCCATAGCAAAAGTCGAAGAAGTAGAAGTCAAAGAGGCAGAATCCATAGGAAAAAGTTGAAGAGGCAGAAGCCATAGAAAAAGTTGATGAGGCAGAAGCCATAGAAAAATTCGAAAAAAAAGTCGAAGAGGCAGAAGTCATAGAAAAAGTCGAAGAAGTAAAAGTTGAAGAAAAAGTTGAAGAGGCAGAAGCCGTGGAAAAAGTCGAAGAAGTAGAAGTCGAAGAAAAAGTCGCAGAGGCAGAAGCCAGAGAAAAAAATCGAAGTAAAAGTCGAACTGGCAGAAGCCATAGAAAAAAATCGAAGAAAATGTCAAAGAGGCAGAAGCCATAGAAAAATTCGAAAAAAAAGTCGAAGAAGTAGAATTCGAAGAAAAAGTCGAAGATGCAGAAGTCATAGAAAAAGTCGAAAAAGAAAAAAAAAGTAGAACAGGCAGATGCCATAGAAAAAGTCGAAGAAGTAGAAGTCGAAGAGGCAGAAGCCATAGAAAAAAATCGAAGTAAAAGTCGAAGAGGCAGAAGCCATAGAAACAGTCGAAGAAAAAGTTGAAGAGACAGAAGCCATAGAAAAAGTCTAAGAAGGAGAAGTTAAAGAGACAGAAGCCATGGAAAAAGTCTAAGAAGTAGAAGTCGAAGAGGCAGAAGCCATAGAAAAAAATCGAAGTAAAAGAGAAAGAGGCAGAAGCCATAGAAAAAGTCGAAGAAGTAGAAGTGGAAGAAAAAGTAGAAGAGGCAGAAGCCATAGAAAAATTCGAAAAAAAGTTGAAGAAGCAGAAGCCATAGAAAAAGTCAAAGAAGTAGAAGTCGAAGAAAAAGTCGAAGAGGCAGAAGCCATGGAAAAAGTCTAAGAAGTAGAAGTCGAAGAAAAAGTCGAAGAGACAGAAGCCATAGAAAAAGTCGAAGGACTAGAAATCAAAGTCGAAGATGCAGAAGTTATAGAAAAATTCGAAAAAAAAGTCGTAGAGGCAGAGGCCATAGAAAAAGTTGAAGACGAAGAAAAAGTCGAAGGGGCAGAAGCCACAGAAAACGTCGAAGAAGTAGAATTCGAAGAAAAAGTCGAAGAGGCAGAAGCCATAGAAAAATTTGAAAAAAAAAGTCGAAGAAGTAGAATTCGCAGAAAAAGTCGAAGAAGTAGAAGTCGAAGAGGCAGAAGCCATAGAAGCAGTCGAAGAAAAAGTCGAAGAAGCAGAAGTCGAAGAAAAAGTCGAAGAGGCAGAAGCCATGGAAAAAGTCGAAGAAGTAGAAGTCAAAGAAAAAGTTGAAAAGGCAGAAGCCATAGAAAAATTTCGAAGTAAAAGTCGAACAGGCAGAAGGCAAAGAAAAGATCAAAGAAGTAGAAGTCGAAGTCGAAGAAAAAGTGGAAGAGGCAGAAGCCATAGAAAAAAATCTAAGAAAAAGTCGAAGAGGCAGAAGGCATAGAAAAATTTGAAAAAAAAGTCGAAGAAGTAGAATTCGCAGAAAAAGTCGAAGAAGTAGGAGTCGAAGAGGCAGAAGCCATAGAAGCAGTCGAAGAAGTAGAAGTCGAAGAGGCAGAAGCCATAGAAAAAGTCCAAGAAGTAGAAGTCGAAGAGGCAGAAGCCATAGAAAAAAATCGAAGAACATGTCGAAGTGGTAGAAGCCATAGAAAAATTTGAAAAAAAGTCGAAGAAGCAGAAGCCATAGAAAAAGTCTAGGTAGAAGTCGAAGAGGCAGAAGCTATAGAAAAAGTCGAAGAAGTAGAAGTCGAAGAAAAAGTCGAAGAGGCAGAAGCCATAGAAAAAAATCGAATAAAATGTCAAAGAGGTAGAAGCCATAGAAAAATTCGAAAAAAAGTCGAAGATGCAGAAATCATAGAAAAAGTCGAAGAAGTAGAAGTGGAAGAAAAAGTAGAAGAGGCAGAAGCCATAGAAAAAGTCGAAGAAGTAGAAGTGGAAGAAAAAGTAGAAGAGGCAGAAGTCGAAGAAAAAGTCGAAGAGGCAGAAGCCATGGAAAAAGTCGAAGAAGTAGAAGTCAAAGAAAAAGTTGAAAAGGCAGAAGCCATAGAAAAATTTCGAAGCAAAAGTCGAACAGGCAGAAGGCAAAGAAAAAATCAAAGAAGTAGAAGTCGAAGTCGAAGAAAAAGTGGAAGAGGCAGAAGCCATAGAAAAAAATCTAAGAAAAAGTCGAAGAGGCAAAAGGCATAGAAAAATTTGAAAAAAAAGTCAAAGAAGTAGAATTCGCAGAAAAAGTCGAAGAAGTAGGAGTCGAAGAGGCAGAAGCCATAGAAGCAGTCGAAGAAAAAGTGGAAGAAGCAGAAGTCGAAGAAAAAGTCGAAGAGGTAGAAGCCATAGGAAAATTCGAAGAAGTAGAAGTCGAAGAAAAAGTCGAAGAGGCAGAAGCCATAGAAAAAGTTGAAGAAGCAGAAGTCGAAGAAAAAGTCGAAGAGGCAGAAGCCATAGGAAAAAGTCTAAGTAGAAGTCGAAGAAAAAGTCGAAGATGTAGAAGTCATAGAAAAAGCCGAAGAGGCAGAAGCCATAGGAAAAAGTTGAAAAGGCAGAAGCCATAGAAAAATTTCGAAGTAAAAGTCAAACAGGCAGAAGGCAAAGAAAAAGTGGAAGAAGTAGAAGTCGAAGTCGAAGAAAAAGTCGAAGAGGCAGAAGCCATAGAAAAAAATCTAAGAAAATTCGAAGAGGCAGAAGTCATAGGAAAAAGTCGAAGAAGTAGAAGTCGAAGAGGCAGAAGCCATGAAAAAAGTCAAAGAAGTAGAAGTCGAAGAAAAAGTCGAAGAGGTAGAAGCCATGGATATAGTCTAAGAAGTAGAAGTCGAAGAGGCAGAAGCCATGGATATAGTGTAAGAAGTAGAAGTCGAAGAAAAAGTCGAAGAGGTCGAAGCCATGGAAAAAGTCTAAGTAGAAGTTGAAGAAAAAGTCGAAGAGGCAGAAGCCATAGAAAAAAATCGAAAAAAAAGTCAAAGAGACAGAAGCCATAGAAAAAAATCGAACTAAAAGTCGAACAGGCAGAGGCCATAGAAAAAGTCAAAGAAGTAGAAGTCGAAGAAAAAGTCGAAGAGGCAGAAGCCATAGAAAAAAATTTTAAAAAGACGAAGAGGCAGAAGCTATAGAAAAAGTCGAAGTAAATGTCGAAGAGACAGAAGCAAAAGGAAAAAGTCGAAGAAGTAGAGCTCGAAGAGGCAGAAGCCATAGGAAAAAGTTGAAGAGGCAGAAGCTATAGAAAAATTCGAAAAAAATGTCAAAGAGGCAGAAGCCATAGAAAAAGTCGAAGAAGTAGACGTCGAAGAGGCAGAAGCCATAGAAAAAAAGCGAAGTAAAGTCGAAGAGGCAGAAGCCATAGAAAAAGTATAAGAAGTCGAAGAGGCAGAAGCCATAGAAAAAAATCGAAGTAATAGTCAAAGAGGCAGAAGCCAAAGGAAAAAGTTGAAGAAGAAAAAGTCGAAGATGCAAGTCAAAGAAAAATTCGAAAAAAAGAAAAAGTCGAAGAGGCAGAAGCTATAGAAAAAGTCGAAGAAAAAGTCGTAGATGCAGAAGTCATAGAAAAATTTGAAAAGAAAAAGTCGAAGAAGTAGAAGTCGAAGAAAAAGTCGAAGAGGCAGAAGCCATAGAAAAAAATCGAACTAAAAGTCGAAGAGGTAGAAGCCATAGAAAAAATAAAAAAAAAGTTGAAGAGGCAGAAGCCATAGAAAAAGTCGAAGAAGTAGAAGTCAAAGAGGCAGAATCCATAGGAAAAAGTTGAAGAGGCAGAAGCCATAGAAAAAAGTTGAAGAGGCAGAAGCCATAGAAAAATTCGAAAAAAAAGTCGAAGAGGCAGAAAGCATAGAAAAAGTCGAAGAAGTAGAAGTCGAAGAAAAAGTCGAAGATGCCGAAGCCATAGAAAAAAATCGAAGAAAAATTCGAAGAGGCAGAAGCCGTAGAAAAAGTAGAAGTCGAAGAGGCAGAAGCCATAGGAAAAAGTCGAAGAAGTAGAAGTCGAAGAAAAAGTCGAGGAGGCAGAAGCCATAGAAAAAAGTCGAAGAGCCAGAAGCCATGGAAAATTCGAAAAAAAAAGTCAACGGGCAGAAGCCAATGAAAAAGTCAAAGGAAAAGTCGAAGAAAAAGCCGAAGAGGCAGAAGTCAATGAAAAAGACTAAGATTAGAAGTCGAAGAGGCAGACGCCATAGAAGAAGACGAAGAAATAGAAGACGAAGAGGCAGAAGCCATGGAAAAAGTCTAAGAAGTAGAAGTCGAAGAAAAAGTCGAAGAGGCAGAAGCCATAGAAAAAGTCGAAGAAAAAGTCGAAGAGGCAGAAGCCATAGAAAAATTCGAAAAAAAGTCGAAGAAGCAGAAGCCATAGAAAAAGTCTAATTAGAAGTCGAAGAGGCAGAAGCCATAGAAAAAGTCGAACAAGTGGAAGTCGAAGAAAAAGTAGAAGCGGAAGAAGCCATAGAAAAACTCAAAGAAGTAGAAGTCGAAGAAAAAGTCGAAGAGGCAGAAGCCATAGAAAAAAATCGAAGTAAAAGTCGAAGAGGCAGAAGCCATAGAAAAAGTCGAACAAGTAGAAGTCAAAGAAAAAGTCAAAGATGCAGAAGTCATAGAAAAAGTCGAAGAAGTAGAAGTCGAAGAGGCAGATGCCATAGGAAAAAGTGGAAGAAGTAGAATTCGAAGAAAAAGTCGAAGATGCAGAATTCATAGAAAAATTCGAAAAAAAAGTCGAAGAAGTAGAAGTCGAAGAGGCAGAAGCCTTAGGAAAAAGTCGAAGCAGTAGAAGTCGAAGAAAAAGTCGAAGATGCAGAAGTCATAGAAAAAGTCGAAGAAGTAGAAGTCGGAAAGGCAGATGCCATAGGAAAAAGTGGAAGAAGTAGAATTCGAAGAAAAAGTCGAAGATGCAGAAGCCATAGAAAAAGTCGAAGAAGTAGAAGTCGAAGAAAAAGTCGAAGAGGCAGAAGCCATAGAATAAAATCGAAGAAGTAGAAGTCGAAAAAAAAATCGAAGATGCAGAAGTCATAGAAAAATTCGAAAAGAAAAATTCGAAGAAGTAGAAGTCGGACAAAAAGTTGAAGAGGTGGAGCCATAGAAAAAGTCTAAGTAGAAGACGAAGAGGCAGAAGTCATAGGAAAATGTGGAAGACGTAGAAGTCGAAGAAAAAGTCGAAGTTGCAGAAGTCATAGAAAAATTCGAAAAGAAAAATTCGAAGAAGTAGAAGTCGAAGAAAAAGTCGAAGAGGCAGAGCCACCGAAAAAGTCTAAGTAGAAGTCATAGAGGCAGAAGCCATAGAAAAAAATCTAAGTAAAAGTCGAACAGGCAGAAGCCATAGAAAAAGTTGAAGAAGTAGAAGTCGAAGAGGCAGAAGCCATAGAAAAAAATCAAAGAAAATGTCGAAGAGGCAGAAGCCATAGAAACAGTCGAAGAAGTAGAAGTCGAAGAGGCAGAAGCAATAGAAAAAAATCAGAGAAAAAATCGAAGGGGCAGAAGCCATAGAAAAAAATAGAAGAAAAAGTCGAAGAGGCAGAAGCCATAGAAAAAGTCGAAGAAGCAGAAGTCGAAGAAACAGTCGAAGAGGCAGAAGCCATAGAAAAAAATCGAAGTAAAAGTCGAAGAGGCAGAAGCCATAGAAACAGTCCAAGAAGTAGAAGTCATAGAAAAAGTTGAAGAGTCAGAAGCCATAGAAAAAATTCGAAGAGGCAGACGCCATAGAAAAAGTCGAAGAAGTAGAAGTCGAAGAGGCAGAAGCCATAGAAAAAGTCGAAGAAGTAGAAGTCGAAGAGGCAGAAGCCATAGAAAAAAAATCGAAGTAAAAGTCGAAGAGGCAGAAGCCATAGAAAAAGTCGAAGAAGTTGAAGTTACAGAAAAATTCGAAAAAAAAAGTCGAAGAGGCAGAGGCCATAGAAAAAGTCTAAGTAGTAGAAGTCGAAGAGGCAGAGGGCATAGAAAAAGTCGAAGAAGTAGAAGTTGAAGAAAAAGTTAAAGAGGCAGAAGCCATGGAAAAAGTCAAAGAAGTAAAAGTCGAAGAAAGAGTCGAAGGGGCAGAAGCCATAGAAAAAACTCGAAGAAGTAGAAGTCGAAGAGACAGAAGCCAAAGAAAAAAATCGAAGAAAAAGTCTAAAAGGCAGAAGCCATAGAAAAAGTCAAAGAAGTAGAAGTCAAAGAAATGTCGAAGAGGCAGAAGCCATAGGAAAAAGTTGAAGAAGTAGAAGTCGAGGAAAATTCTAAGAGGCAGAAGCCATAGAAAAATTTGAAAAAAAAGTCGAAGAGGCAGAAGCCAAAGAAAAAGTCGATGAAGTATAAGTCGAAAAAAAGTCGAAGAGGCAGAAGCTATAGAAAAAAATCGAAGTAAAAATCGAACCGGCAGAAGCCATAGAAAAAGTCGAAGAAGTAGAAGTCGAAGAAAACTCGAAGATGGAGAAGTCATAGAAAAAGTCGAAGAAGTAAAAGTCGAAGAGGCAGAAGCCATAGGAAAAAGTCGAAGAGGCAGAAGCCATAGAAAAATTTGAAAAAAAAAGTCGAAGAGGCAGAAGACATAGAAAAAAGTCAAACAGGCAGAAGCCATAGAAAAATTAGAAAAAAAAGTCGAAGAGGCAGAAGACATAGAAAAAGTCGAAAAAGTAGAAGTCGAAGAAAAAGTTGAAGAGGCAGAAGCCATAGAAAAAGTCGAAGAAGTAGAAGTCGAAGAGACAGAAGCCATAGAAAAAAAATCGAAATAAAAGTCGACGAGGCAGAAGCCATAGAAAACGTAGAAGAAGTAGAAGTTGAAGAGGCAGAAGCCATAGAATAAAATCGAAGCAGAAGTCGAAAAAAAAGTCGAAGATGCAGAAGTCATAGAAAAATTTGAAAAGAAAAATTCGAAGAAGTAGAAGTCGAAGAAAAAGTCGAAAAGGCAGAGCCATAGAAAAAGTATAAGTATAAGTCGAAGAGGCAGAAGCCATAGAAAAATATCAAAGAAAAAGTCGAAGAGGCAGAAGTCATAGAAAAATTCGAAAAGAAAAAAAAGTCGAAGAAGTAGAAGTCGAAGAGGCAGAAGCCATAGAAAAAGTCGAAGAAGTAGAAGACGAAGAAAAAGTCGAAGATGCAGAAGTCATAGAAAAATTCGAAAAAAAAAAAAAAAGTCGAAGAAGTAGAAGTCGAAGAGGCAGAAGCCATAGAAAAAGTCGAAGAAGTAGAAGTTGAAGACAAAGTCGAAGATGCAGAAGCCATAGAAAAACTCGAAGAAGTAGAAGTCGAAAAGGCAGATGCCATAGAAAAAAATTAAAGAAAAAGTTGAACCGGCAGAAGCCATAGAAAAAAATCAAAGAAAAAGTCGAAGAGGTAGAAGCCATAGAAAAAAATCAAAGAAAAAGTCGAAGAGGCAGAAATCATAGGAAAAAGTCGAAAATAAAAATTCGAAGGAGTAGAAGTCGAAGAAAAAGTCGAAGTGGCAGAGCCATAGAAAAAGTCTTAGAAGACGAAGAGGCAGAAGCCATAGAAAAAAATCAAAGAAAAAGTCGAAGAGGCAGAAGTCATAGGAAGAAGTGGAAGAAGTAGAAGTCGAAGAAAAAGTCGAAGATGCAGAAGCCATAGAAAAACTCGAAGAAGTAGAAGTCGAAAAGGCAGATGCCATAGAAAAAAATCAAAGAAAGTCAAAGAAAAAGTCGAAGAGGCAGAAGCCATAGAAAAAAATCAAAGAAAAAGTCGAAGAGGCAGAAGTCATAGGAAAAAGTCGAAGAAGTAGAAGTCGAAGAAAAAGGCGAAGAGGCAGAAGCCATAGAATAAAATCGAAGAAAATGTAGAAGAGCCAGAAGCCATATAAAAAAATCGAAGAAAATGTAGAAGAGGCAGAAGCCATAGAAACAGTCCAAGAAGTAGAAGTCATAGAAAAAGTTGAAGAGTCAGAAGCCATAGAAAAAAGTCGAAGAGGCAGACGCCATAGAAAAAGTCGAAGAAGTAGAAGTCGAAGAGGCAGAAGCCATAGAAAAAGTCGAAGAAGTAGAAGTCGAAGAGGCAGAAGCCATAGAAAAAAAATCGAAGTAAAAGTCGAAGAGGCAGAAGCCATAGAAAAAGTCGAAGAAGTTGAAGTTACAGAAAAATTCGAAAAAAAAAGTCGAAGAGGCAGAGGCCATAGAAAAAGTCTAAGTAGTAGAAGTCGAAGAGGCAGAGGGCATAGAAAAAGTCGAAGAAGTAGAAGTTGAAGAAAAAGTTGAAGAGGCAGAAGCCATGGAAAAAGTCAAAGAAGTAAAAGTCGAAGAAAGAGTCGAAGGGGCAGAAGCCATAGAAAAAACTCGAAGAAGTAGAAGTCGAAGAGACAGAAGCCAAAGAAAAAAATCGAAGAAAAAGTCTAAAAGGCAGAAGCCATAGAAAAAGTCAAAGAAGTAGAAGTCAAAGAAATGTCGAAGAGGCAGAAGCCATAGGAAAAAGTTGAAGAAGTAGAAGTCGAGGAAAATTCGAAGAGGCAGAAGCCATAGAAAAATTTGAAAAAAAAGTCGAAGAGGCAGAAGCCAAAGAAAAAGTCGATGAAGTATAAGTCGAAAAAAAGTCGAAGAGGCAGAAGCTATAGAAAAAAATCGAAGTAAAAGTCGAACCGGCAGAAGCCATAGAAAAAGTCGAAGAAGTAGAAGTCGAAGAAAACTCGAAGATGGAGAAGTCATAGAAAAAGTCGAAGAAGTAAAAGTCGAAGAGGCAGAAGCCATAGGAAAAAGTTGAAGAGGCAGAAGCCATAGAAAAATTCGAAAAAAAAGTCGAAGAGGCAGAAGACATAGAAAAAAGTCAAACAGGCAGAAGCCATAGAAAAATTAGAAAAAAAAGTCGAAGAGGCAGAAGACATAGAAAAAGTCGAAAAAGTAGAAGTCGAAGAAAAAGTTGAAGAGGCAGAAGCCATAGAAAAAGTCGAAGAAGTAGAAGTCGAAGAGACAGAAGCCATAGAAAAAAAATCGAAATAAAAGTCGACGAGGCAGAAGCCATAGAAAACGTAGAAGAAGTAGAAGTTGAAGAGGCAGAAGCCATAGAATAAAATCGAAGCAGAAGTCGAAAAAAAAGTCGAAGATGCAGAAGTCATAGAAAAATTTGAAAAGAAAAATTCGAAGAAGTAGAAGTCGAAGAAAAAGTCGAAAAGGCAGAGCCATAGAAAAAGTATAAGTATAAGTCGAAGAGGCAGAAGCCATAGAAAAAAAATCAAAGAAAAAGTCGAAGAGGCAGAAGCCATAGAAAAAAATCGAAGTAATAGTCAAAGAGGCAGAAGCCAAAGGAAAAAGTTGAAGAAGAAAAAGTCGAAGATGCAAGTCAAAGAAAAATTCGAAAAAAAGAAAAAGTCGAAGAGGCAGAAGCTATAGAAAAAGTCGAAGAAAAAGTCGTAGATGCAGAAGTCATAGAAAAATTTGAAAAGAAAAAGTCGAAGAAGTAGAAGTCGAAGAAAAAGTCGAAGAGGCAGAAGCCATAGAAAAAAATCGAACTAAAAGTCGAAGAGGTAGAAGCCATAGAAAAAATAAAAAAAAAGTTGAAGAGGCAGAAGCCATAGAAAAAGTCGAAGAAGTAGAAGTCAAAGAGGCAGAATCCATAGGAAAAAGTTGAAGAGGCAGAAGCCATAGAAAAAAGTTGAAGAGGCAGAAGCCATAGAAAAATTCGAAAAAAAAGTCGAAGAGGCAGAAAGCATAGAAAAAGTCGAAGAAGTAGAAGTCGAAGAAAAAGTCGAAGATGCCGAAGCCATAGAAAAAAATCGAAGAAAAATTCGAAGAGGCAGAAGCCGTAGAAAAAGTAGAAGTCGAAGAGGCAGAAGCCATAGGAAAAAGTCGAAGAAGTAGAAGTCGAAGAAAAAGTCGAGGAGGCAGAAGCCATAGAAAAAAGTCGAAGAGCCAGAAGCCATGGAAAATTCGAAAAAAAAAGTCGACGGGCAGAAGCCAATGAAAAAGTCAAAGGAAAAGTCGAAGAAAAAGCCGAAGAGGCAGAAGTCAATGAAAAAGACTAAGATTAGAAGTCGAAGAGGCAGACGCCATAGAAGAAGACGAAGAAATAGAAGACGAAGAGGCAGAAGCCATGGAAAAAGTCTAAGAAGTAGAAGTCGAAGAAAAAGTCGAAGAGGCAGAAGCCATAGAAAAAGTCGAAGAAAAAGTCGAAGAGGCAGAAGCCATAGAAAAATTCGAAAAAAAGTCGAAGAAGCAGAAGCCATAGAAAAAGTCTAATTAGAAGTCGAAGAGGCAGAAGCCATAGAAAAAGTCGAACAAGTGGAAGTCGAAGAAAAAGTAGAAGCGGAAGAAGCCATAGAAAAACTCAAAGAAGTAGAAGTCGAAGAAAAAGTCGAAGAGGCAGAAGCCATAGAAAAAAATCGAAGTAAAAGTCGAAGAGGCAGAAGCCATAGAAAAAGTCGAACAAGTAGAAGTCAAAGAAAAAGTCAAAGATGCAGAAGTCATAGAAAAAGTCGAAGAAGTAGAAGTCGAAGAGGCAGATGCCATAGGAAAAAGTGGAAGAAGTAGAATTCGAAGAAAAAGTCGAAGATGCAGAATTCATAGAAAAATTCGAAAAAAAAGTCGAAGAAGTAGAAGTCGAAGAGGCAGAAGCCTTAGGAAAAAGTCGAAGCAGTAGAAGTCGAAGAAAAAGTCGAAGAGGCAGAAGCCATAGAATAAAATCGAAGAAGTAGAAGTCGAAAAAAAAGTCGAAGAGGCAGAAGCCATAGAATAAAATCGAAGAAGTAGAAGTCGAAAAAAAAATCGAAGATGCAGAAGTCATAGAAAAATTCGAAAAGAAAAATTCGAAGAAGTAGAAGTCGGACAAAAAGTTGAAGAGGTGGAGCCATAGAAAAAGTCTAAGTAGAAGACGAAGAGGCAGAAGTCATAGGAAAATGTGGAAGACGTAGAAGTCGAAGAAAAAGTCGAAGTTGCAGAAGTCATAGAAAAATTCGAAAAGAAAAATTCGAAGAAGTAGAAGTCGAAGAAAAAGTCGAAGAGGCAGAGCCACCGAAAAAGTCTAAGTAGAAGTCATAGAGGCAGAAGCCATAGAAAAAAATCTAAGTAAAAGTCGAACAGGCAGAAGCCATAGAAAAAGTTGAAGAAGTAGAAGTCGAAGAGGCAGAAGCCATAGAAAAAAATCAAAGAAAATGTCGAAGAGGCAGAAGCCATAGAAACAGTCGAAGAAGTAGAAGTCGAAGAGGCAGAAGCAATAGAAAAAAATCAGAGAAAAAATCGAAGGGGCAGAAGCCATAGAAAAAAATAGAAGAAAAAGTCGAAGAGGCAGAAGCCATAGAAAAAGTCGAAGAAGCAGAAGTCGAAGAAAACAGTCGAAGAGGCAGAAGCCATAGAAAAAAATCGAAGTAAAAGTCGAAGAGGCAGAAGCCATAGAAACAGTCCAAGAAGTAGAAGTCATAGAAAAAGTTGAAGAGTCAGAAGCCATAGAAAAAAGTCGAAGAGGCAGACGCCATAGAAAAAGTCGAAGAAGTAGAAGTCGAAGAGGCAGAAGCCATAGAAAAAGTCGAAGAAGTAGAAGTCGAAGAGGCAGAAGCCATAGAAAAAAAATCGAAGTAAAAGTCGAAGAGGCAGAAGCCATAGAAAAAGTCGAAGAAGTTGAAGTTACAGAAAAATTCGAAAAAAAAAGTCGAAGAGGCAGAGGCCATAGAAAAAGTCTAAGTAGTAGAAGTCGAAGAGGCAGAGGGCATAGAAAAAGTCGAAGAAGTAGAAGTTGAAGAAAAAGTTGAAGAGGCAGAAGCCATGGAAAAAGTCAAAGAAGTAAAAGTCGAAGAAAGAGTCGAAGGGGCAGAAGCCATAGAAAAAACTCGAAGAAGTAGAAGTCGAAGAGACAGAAGCCAAAGAAAAAAATCGAAGAAAAAGTCTAAAAGGCAGAAGCCATAGAAAAAGTCAAAGAAGTAGAAGTCAAAGAAATGTCGAAGAGGCAGAAGCCATAGGAAAAAGTTGAAGAAGTAGAAGTCGAGGAAAATTCTAAGAGGCAGAAGCCATAGAAAAATTTGAAAAAAAAAGTCGAAGAGGCAGAAGCCAAAGAAAAAGTCGATGAAGTATAAGTCGAAAAAAAGTCGAAGAGGCAGAAGCTATAGAAAAAAATCGAAGTAAAAATCGAACCGGCAGAAGCCATAGAAAAAGTCGAAGAAGTAGAAGTCGAAGAAAACTCGAAGATGGAGAACTCATAGAAAAAGTCGAAGAAGTAAAAGTCGAAGAGGCAGAAGCCATAGGAAAAAGTCGAAGAGGCAGAAGCCATAGAAAAATTCGAAAAAAAAGTCGAAGAGGCAGAAGACATAGAAAAAAGTCAAACAGGCAGAAGCCATAGAAAAATTCGAAAAAAAAGTCGAAGAGGCAGAAGCCATAGAAAAAGTCGAACAAGTAGAAGTCAAAGAAAAAGTCAAAGATGCAGAAGTCATAGAAAAAGTCGAAGAAGTAGAAGTCGAAGAGGCAGATGCCATAGGAAAAAGTGGAAGAAGTAGAATTCGAAGAAAAAGTCGAAGATGCAGAATTCATAGAAAAATTCGAAAAAAAAGTCGAAGAAGTAGAAGTCGAAGAGGCAGAAGCCTTAGGAAAAAGTCGAAGCAGTAGAAGTCGAAGAAAAAGTCGAAGATGCAGAAGTCATAGAAAAAGTCGAAGAAGTAGAAGTCGGAAAGGCAGATGCCATAGGAAAAAGTGGAAGAAGTAGAATTCGAAGAAAAAGTCGAAGATGCAGAAGCCATAGAAAAAGTCGAAGAAGTAGAAGTCGAAGAAAAAGTCGAAGAGGCAGAAGCCATAGAATAAAATCGAAGAAGTAGAAGTCGAAAAAAAAGTCGAAGAGGCAGAAGCCATAGAATAAAATCGAAGAAGTAGAAGTCGAAAAAAAAATCGAAGATGCAGAAGTCATAGAAAAATTCGAAAAGAAAAATTCGAAGAAGTAGAAGTCGGACAAAAAGTTGAAGAGGTGGAGCCATAGAAAAAGTCTAAGTAGAAGACGAAGAGGCAGAAGTCATAGGAAAATGTGGAAGACGTAGAAGTCGAAGAAAAAGTCGAAGTTGCAGAAGTCATAGAAAAATTCGAAGAAGTAGAAGTCGAAGAAAAAGTCGAAGAGGCAGAGCCACCGAAAAAGTCTAAGTAGAAGTCATAGAGGCAGAAGCCATAGAAAAAAATCTAAGTAAAAGTCGAACAGGCAGAAGCCATAGAAAAAGTTGAAGAAGTAGAAGTCGAAGAGGCAGAAGCCATAGAAAAAAATCAAAGAAAATGTCGAAGAGGCAGAAGCCATAGAAACAGTCGAAGAAGTAGAAGTCGAAGAGGCAGAAGCAATAGAAAAAAATCAGAGAAAAAATCGAAGGGGCAGAAGCCATAGAAAAAAATAGAAGAAAAAGTCGAAGAGGCAGAAGCCATAGAAAAAGTCGAAGAAGCAGAAGTCGAAGAAACAGTCGAAGAGGCAGAAGCCATAGAAAAAAATCGAAGTAAAAGTCGAAGAGGCAGAAGCCATAGAAACAGTCCAAGAAGTAGAAGTCATAGAAAAAGTTGAAGAGTCAGAAGCCATAGAAAAAAGTCGAAGAGGCAGACGCCATAGAAAAAGTCGAAGAAGTAGAAGTCGAAGAGGCAGAAGCCATAGAAAAAGTCGAAGAAGTAGAAGTCGAAGAGGCAGAAGCCATAGAAAAAAAATCGAAGTAAAAGTCGAAGAGGCAGAAGCCATAGAAAAAGTCGAAGAAGTTGAAGTTACAGAAAAATTCGAAAAAAAAAAGTCGAAGAGGCAGAGGCCATAGAAAAAGTCTAAGTAGTAGAAGTCGAAGAGGCAGAGGGCATAGAAAAAGTCGAAGAAGTAGAAGTTGAAGAAAAAGTTGAAGAGGCAGAAGCCATGGAAAAAGTCAAAGAAGTAAAAGTCGAAGAAAGAGTCGAAGGGGCAGAAGCCATAGAAAAAACTCGAAGAAGTAGAAGTCGAAGAGACAGAAGCCAAAGAAAAAAATCGAAGAAAAAGTCTAAAGGCAGAAGCCATAGAAAAAGTCAAAGAAGTAGAAGTCAAAGAAATGTCGAAGAGGCAGAAGCCATAGGAAAAAGTTGAAGAAGTAGAAGTCGAGGAAAATTCTAAGAGGCAGAAGCCATAGAAAAATTTGAAAAAAAAAGTCGAAGAGGCAGAAGCCAAAGAAAAAGTCGATGAAGTATAAGTCGAAAAAAAGTCGAAGAGGCAGAAGCTATAGAAAAAAATCGAAGTAAAAATCGAACCGGCAGAAGCCATAGAAAAAGTCGAAGAAGTAGAAGTCGAAGAAAACTCGAAGATGGAGAAGTCATAGAAAAAGTCGAAGAAGTAAAAGTCGAAGAGGCAGAAGCCATAGGAAAAAGTCGAAGAGGCAGAAGCCATAGAAAAATTCGAAAAAAAAGTCGAAGAGGCAGAAGACATAGAAAAAAGTCAAACAGGCAGAAGCCATAGAAAAATTCGAAAAAAAAGTCGAAGAGGCAGAAGACATAGAAAAAAATAGAAGAAAAAGTCGAAGAGGCAGAAGCCATAGAAAAAGTCGAAGAAGCAGAAGTCGAAGAAACAGTCGAAGAGGCAGAAGCCATAGAAAAAAATCGAAGTAAAAGTCGAAGAGGCAGAAGCCATAGAAACAGTCCAAGAAGTAGAAGTCATAGAAAAAGTTGAAGAGTCAGAAGCCATAGAAAAAAGTCGAAGAGGCAGACGCCATAGAAAAAGTCGAAGAAGTAGAAGTCGAAGAGGCAGAAGCCATAGAAAAAGTCGAAGAAGTAGAAGTCGAAGAGGCAGAAGCCATAGAAAAAAAATCGAAGTAAAAGTCGAAGAGGCAGAAGCCATAGAAAAAGTCGAAGAAGTTGAAGTTACAGAAAAATTCGAAAAAAAAAGTCGAAGAGGCAGAGGCCATAGAAAAAGTCTAAGTAGTAGAAGTCGAAGAGGCAGAGGGCATAGAAAAAGTCGAAGAAGTAGAAGTTGAAGAAAAAGTTGAAGAGGCAGAAGCCATGGAAAAAGTCAAAGAAGTAAAAGTCGAAGAAAGAGTCGAAGGGGCAGAAGCCATAGAAAAAACTCGAAGAAGTAGAAGTCGAAGAGACAGAAGCCAAAGAAAAAAATCGAAGAAAAAGTCTAAAAGGCAGAAGCCATAGAAAAAGTCAAAGAAGTAGAAGTCAAAGAAATGTCGAAGAGGCAGAAGCCATAGGAAAAAGTTGAAGAAGTAGAAGTCGAGGAAAATTCTAAGAGGCAGAAGCCATAGAAAAATTTGAAAAAAAAAGTCGAAGAGGCAGAAGCCAAAGAAAAAGTCGATGAAGTATAAGTCGAAAAAAAGTCGAAGAGGCAGAAGCTATAGAAAAAAATCGAAGTAAAAATCGAACCGGCAGAAGCCATAGAAAAAGTCGAAGAAGTAGAAGTCGAAGAAAACTCGAAGATGGAGAAGTCATAGAAAAAGTCGAAGAAGTAAAAGTCGAAGAGGCAGAAGCCATAGGAAAAAGTCGAAGAGGCAGAAGCCATAGAAAAATTCGAAAAAAAAGTCGAAGAGGCAGAAGACATAGAAAAAAGTCAAACAGGCAGAAGCCATAGAAAAATTCGAAAAAAAAGTCGAAGAGGCAGAAGACATAGAAAAAGTCGAAAAAGTAGAAGTCGAAGAAAAAGTTGAAGAGGCAGAAGCCATAGAAAAAGTCGAAGAAGTAGAAGTCGAAGAGACAGAAGCCATAGAAAAAAAATCGAAATAAAAGTCGACGAGGCAGAAGCCATAGAAAACGTAGAAGAAGTAGAAGTTGAAGAGGCAGAAGCCATAGAATAAAATCGAAGCAGAAGTCGAAAAAAAAGTCGAAGATGCAGAAGTCATAGAAAAATTTGAAAAGAAAAATTCGAAGAAGTAGAAGTCGAAGAAAAAGTCGAAAAGGCAGAGCCATAGAAAAAGTATAAGTATAAGTCGAAGAGGCAGAAGCCATAGAAAAATATCAAAGAAAAAGTCGAAGAGGCAGAAGTCATAGAAAAATTCGAAAAGAAAAAAAAGTCGAAGAAGTAGAAGTCGAAGAGGCAGAAGCCATAGAAAAAGTCAAAGAAGTAGAAGACGAAGAAAAAGTCGAAGATGCAGAAGTCATAGAAAAATTCGAAAAAAAAAAAAAAAGTCGAAGAAGTAGAAGTCGAAGAGGCAGAAGCCATAGAAAAAGTCGAAGAAGTAGAAGTTGAAGACAAAGTCGAAGATGCAGAAGCCATAGAAAAACTCGAAGAAGTAGAAGTCGAAAAGGCAGATGCCATAGAAAAAAATCAAAGAAAAAGTTGAACCGGCAGAAGCCATAGAAAAAAATCAAAGAAAAAGTCGAAGAGGTAGAAGCCATAGAAAAAAATCAAAGAAAAAGTCGAAGAGGCAGAAATCATAGGAAAAAGTCGAAAATAAAAATTCGAAGGAGTAGAAGTCGAAGAAAAAGTCGAAGTGGCAGAGCCATAGAAAAAGTCTTAGAAGACGAAGAGGCAGAAGCCATAGAAAAAAATCAAAGAAAAAGTCGAAGAGGCAGAAGTCGAAGAGGCAGAAGCCATAGAAAAAGTCGAAGAAGTAGAAGTCGAAGAAAAAGTCGAAGATGCAGAAGCCATAGAAAAACTCGAAGAAGTAGAAGTCGAAAAGGCAGATGCCATAGAAAAAAATCAAAGAAAGTCAAAGAAAAAGTCGAAGAGGCAGAAGCCATAGAAAAAAATCAAAGAAAAAGTCGAAGAGGCAGAAGTCATAGGAAAAAGTCGAAGAAGTAGAAGTCGAAGAAAAAGGCGAAGAGGCAGAAGCCATAGAATAAAATCGAAGAAAATGTAGAAGAGCCAGAAGCCATATAAAAAAATCGAAGAAAATGTAGAAGAGGCAGAAGCCATAGAAACAGTCCAAGAAGTAGAAGTCATAGAAAAAGTTGAAGAGTCAGAAGCCATAGAAAAAAGTCGAAGAGGCAGACGCCATAGAAAAAGTCGAAGAAGTAGAAGTCGAAGAGGCAGAAGCCATAGAAAAAGTCGAAGAAGTAGAAGTCGAAGAGGCAGAAGCCATAGAAAAAAAATCGAAGTAAAAGTCGAAGAGGCAGAAGCCATAGAAAAAGTCGAAGAAGTTGAAGTTACAGAAAAATTCGAAAAAAAAAGTCGAAGAGGCAGAGGCCATAGAAAAAGTCTAAGTAGTAGAAGTCGAAGAGGCAGAGGGCATAGAAAAAGTCGAAGAAGTAGAAGTTGAAGAAAAAGTTGAAGAGGCAGAAGCCATGGAAAAAGTCAAAGAAGTAAAAGTCGAAGAAAGAGTCGAAGGGGCAGAAGCCATAGAAAAAACTCGAAGAAGTAGAAGTCGAAGAGACAGAAGCCAAAGAAAAAAATCGAAGAAAAAGTCTAAAAGGCAGAAGCCATAGAAAAAGTCAAAGAAGTAGAAGTCAAAGAAATGTCGAAGAGGCAGAAGCCATAGGAAAAAGTTGAAGAAGTAGAAGTCGAGGAAAATTCGAAGAGGCAGAAGCCATAGAAAAATTTGAAAAAAAAGTCGAAGAGGCAGAAGCCAAAGAAAAAGTCGATGAAGTATAAGTCGAAAAAAAGTCGAAGAGGCAGAAGCTATAGAAAAAAATCGAAGTAAAAGTCGAACCGGCAGAAGCCATAGAAAAAGTCGAAGAAGTAGAAGTCGAAGAAAACTCGAAGATGGAGAAGTCATAGAAAAAGTCGAAGAAGTAAAAGTCGAAGAGGCAGAAGCCATAGGAAAAAGTTGAAGAGGCAGAAGCCATAGAAAAATTCGAAAAAAAAGTCGAAGAGGCAGAAGACATAGAAAAAAGTCAAACAGGCAGAAGCCATAGAAAAATTAGAAAAAAAAGTCGAAGAGGCAGAAGACATAGAAAAAGTCGAAAAAGTAGAAGTCGAAGAAAAAGTTGAAGAGGCAGAAGCCATAGAAAAAGTCGAAGAAGTAGAAGTCGAAGAGACAGAAGCCATAGAAAAAAAATCGAAATAAAAGTCGACGAGGCAGAAGCCATAGAAAACGTAGAAGAAGTAGAAGTTGAAGAGGCAGAAGCCATAGAATAAAATCGAAGCAGAAGTCGAAAAAAAAGTCGAAGATGCAGAAGTCATAGAAAAATTTGAAAAGAAAAATTCGAAGAAGTAGAAGTCGAAGAAAAAGTCGAAAAGGCAGAGCCATAGAAAAAGTATAAGTATAAGTCGAAGAGGCAGAAGCCATAGAAAAAAAATCAAAGAAAAAGTCGAAGAGGCAGAAGTCATAGAAAAATTCGAAAAGAAAAAAAAGTCGAAGAAGTAGAAGTCGAAGAGGCAGAAGCCATAGAAAAAGTCGAAGAAGTAGAAGACGAAGAAAAAGTCGAAGATGCAGAAGTCATAGAAAAATTCGAAAAAAAAAAAAAAGTTGAAGAAGTAGAAGTCGAAGAGGCAGAAGCCATAGAAAAAGTCGAAGAAGTAGAAGTTGAAGACAAAGTCGAAGATGCAGAAGCCATAGAAAAACTCGAAGAAGTAGAAGTCGAAAAGGCAGATGCCATAGAAAAAAATCAAAGAAAAAGTTGAACCGGCAGAAGCCATAGAAAAAAATCAAAGAAAAAGTCGAAGAGGTAGAAGCCATAGAAAAAAATCAAAGAAAAAGTCGAAGAGGCAGAAATCATAGGAAAAAGTCGAAAATCAAAATTCGAAGGAGTAGAAGTCGAAGAAAAAGTCGAAGTGGCAGAGCCATAGAAAAAGTCTTAGAAGACGAAGAGGCAGAAGCCATAGAAAAAAATCAAAGAAAAAGTCGAAGAGGCAGAAGTCATAGGAAGAAGTGGAAGAAGTAGAAGTCGAAGAAAAAGTCGAAGATGCAGAAGCCATAGAAAAACTCGAAGAAGTAGAAGTCAAAGAAAAAGTCAAAGATGCAGAAGTCATAGAAAAAGTCGAAGAAGTAGAAGTCGAAGAGGCAGATGCCATAGGAAAAAGTGGAAGAAGTAGAATTCGAAAAAAAAGTCGAAGATGCAGAATTCATAGAAAAATTCGAAAAAAAAGTCGAAGAAGTAGAAGTCGAAGAGGCAGAAGCCTTAGGAAAAAGTCGAAGCAGTAGAAGTCGAAGAAAAAGTCGAAGATGCAGAAGTCATAGAAAAAGTCGAAGAAGTAGAAGTCGGAAAGGCAGATGCCATAGGAAAAAGTGGAAGAAGTAGAATTCGAAGAAAAAGTCGAAGATGCAGAAGCCATAGAAAAAGTCGAAGAAGTAGAAGTCGAAGAAAAAGTCGAAGAGGCAGAAGCCATAGAATAAAATCGAAGAAGTAGAAGTCGAAAAAAAAGTCGAAGAGGCAGAAGCCATAGAATAAAATCGAAGAAGTAGAAGTCGAAAAAAAAATCGAAGATGCAGAAGTCATAGAAAAATTCGAAAAGAAAAATTCGAAGAAGTAGAAGTCGGACAAAAAGTTGAAGAGGTGGAGCCATAGAAAAAGTCTAAGTAGAAGACGAAGAGGCAGAAGTCATAGGAAAATGTGGAAGACGTAGAAGTCGAAGAAAAAGTCGAAGTTGCAGAAGTCATAGAAAAATTCGAAAAGAAAAATTCGAAGAAGTAGAAGTCGAAGAAAAAGTCGAAGAGGCAGAGCCACCGAAAAAGTCTAAGTAGAAGTCATAGAGGCAGAAGCCATAGAAAGAAATCTAAGTAAAAGTCGAACAGGCAGAAGCCATAGAAAAATTTGAAGAAGTAGAAGTCGAAGAGGCAGAAGCCATAGAAAAAAATCAAAGAAAATGTCGAAGAGGCAGAAGCCATAGAAACAGTCGAAGAAGTAGAAGTCGAAGAGGCAGAAGCAATAGAAAAAAATCAGAGAAAAAATCGAAGGGGCAGAAGCCATAGAAAAAAATAGAAGAAAAAGTCGAAGAGGCAGAAGCCATAGAAAAAGTCGAACAAGTAGAAGTCGAAAAGGCAGATGCCATAGAAAAAAATCAAAGAAAGTCAAAGAAAAAGTCGAAGAGGCAGAAGCCATAGAAAAAAATCAAAGAAAAAGTCGAAGAGGCAGAAGTCATAGGAAAAAGTCGAAGAAGTAGAAGTCGAAGAAAAAGGCGAAGAGGCAGAAGCCATAGAATAAAATCGAAGAAAATGTAGAAGAGCCAGAAGCCATATAAAAAAATCGAAGAAAATGTAGAAGAGGCAGAAGCCATAGAAAAAGTCGAAGAAGTAGAAGTCGAAGAAAAAGTCGAAGAGGCAGAAGCCATAGAAAAAAATCGAAGAAAATGTCGAAGAGGTAGAAGCCATAGAAAAATTAAAAAAAAGTCGAAGAAGCAGAAGCCATAGAAAAATTCTAAGTAGAAGTCGAAGAGGCAGAAGCCATAGAAAAAGTCGAAGAAGTAGAAGTCGAAGAAAAAGTCGAAGAGGCAGAAGCCATAAAAACAGTCGAAGAAGCAGAAGTCGAAGAAAAAGTTGAAGAAGCAGAAGTCGAAGAAAAAGTGGAAGATGCAGAAGTCATAGAAACATTCGAAAAGAAAAAGTCGAAGAAGTAGAAGTCGAAGAAAAAGTGGAAGAGGCAGAATCCATAGGAAAAAGTCGAAGAAAAAGTGGAAGAGGCAGAATCCATAGGAAAAAGTCGAAGAAAAAGTCGAAGAGGCAGAAGCCATAGAAAAAAATCGAAGAAAATGTCGAAGAGGCAGAAGCCATAGAAACATTCGAAAAAAAGTCGAAGAAGCAGAAGCCATAGAAAAAGTCTAAGTAGAAGTCGAAGAGGCAGAAGCCATAGAAAAATTCGAAGAAGTAGAAGTCGAAGAAAAAGTCGAAGAGGCAAAAGCCATAGAAAAAACTCGAAGTAGTAGACGTCGAAGAGGCAGAAGCCACAGAAAAAAATTGAGGAAAAAGCCGAAGAGGCAGAAGCCATAGAAAAAGTCGAAGAACTAGAAGTCGAAGAAAAAGTCGAAGATGCAGAGGCCATAGAAAAAGTCGAAGACGAAGAAGTCGAAGAAAAAGTCGAAGGGGCAGAAGCCATAAAAAAAGTTGAAGGAGTAGAAGCCGAAGAAAAAGACGAAGGGGCAAAAGCCATAGAAAAAAATCTAAGTAAAACTCGAACAGGCAGAAGCCATAGAAAAAGTCGAAGAAGTAGAAGTCGAAGAGGCAGAAGCCATAGAAAAAAATCGAAGAAAATGTCGAAGAGGCAGAAGCCATAGAAAAATTCGAAAAAAAGTCGAAGAAGCAGAAGCCATAGAAAAAGTCTAAGTAGAAGTCGAAGAGGCAGAAGCCATAGATAAAACTCGAAAAAGTAGAAGTCGAAGAAAATGTCGAAGAAGCAGAAGCCATAGAAAAAGTTGAAGAAGTAGAATTCGAAGAAAAAGTCAAAGAAGCAGAAGCCATAGAAAAAGACGAAGAAGTAGAAGTCGAAGAGGCAGAAGCCATAGAAAAAGTCGAATAAGTAGAAGTCGAAGAAAAAGTCGAAGAGGCAGAAGCGATAGAAAAATTAGAAAAAAAAGTCGAAGAGGCAGAAGATATAGAATAAAATCGAAGAAGTAGAAGTTGAAAAAAAGTTGAAGATGCAGAAGTCAAAGAAAAATTAGAAAAAAAAAAAAAAAAGTAGAAGAGGCAGAAGGCATAGACAAAGTCGAAGTAAAAGTCAAAGAGGCAGAAGCCATAGAAAAAGTCGAAGTAGAAGTCCAAGAGGCAGAAGCCATAGAAAAAAATCGAAGTAAAAGTCGTAGAGGCAGAAGCCATAGAAAAAGTCGAAGAAGTAGAATTCGAAGAAAAAGTCGAAGAGGCAGAAGCCATAGAAACAGTCGAAGAAGTAGAAGTCGAAGAGGCAGAAGCCATAAAAAAGTAGAAGAAGTAGAAGTCGAAGAAAAAGTCGAAGATGAAGAAGTTGTAGAAATATTTGAAAAAAAAAAAGTCGAAGAGGCAGAGGCCATAGAAAAAGTTGAAGTAGTAGAAGTCGAAGAGGCAGAGGCCATAGAAAAAGTCGAAGAAGTAGAAGCCGAAGAAAAAGTCGAAGAGGCAGAAGCCATAGAAAAAACTCGAAGTAGTAGAAGTCGAAGAGGCAGAAGCCACAGAAAAAAATTGAGGAAAAAGTCGAAGAGGCAGAAGCCATAGAAAAACTCGAAGAACTAGAAGTCGAAGTCGAAGAAAAAGTCGAAGATGCAGAAGTTATAGAAAAATTCGAAAAAAAAGTCGAAGAGGCATGGGCCATAGAAAAAGTCTAAGATGAAGAAGACGAAGAAAAAGTCGAAGGGGCAGAATCCATAGAAAAAGTCGAAGAAAAAGTCGAAGAGGAAGAAGCCATAGAAAAAAATTGAGGAAAAAGTCGAAGAGGCAGAAGCCATAGAAAAAGTCGAAGAAAAAGTCGAAGAGGCAGAAGCCATAGAAAAATTCGAAAAAAAGTCGAAGAAGCAGAAGCCATAGAAAAAGTCTAATTAGAAGTCGAAGAGGCAGAAGCCATAGAAAAAGTCGAACAAGTGGAAGTCGAAGAAAAAGTAGAAGCGGAAGAAGCCATAGAAAAACTCAAAGAAGTAGAAGTCGAAGAAAAAGTCGAAGAGGCAGAAGCCATAGAAAAAAATCGAAGTAAAAGTCGAAGAGGCAGAAGCCATAGAAAAAGTCGAACAAGTAGAAGTCAAAGAAAAAGTCAAAGATGCAGAAGTTATAGAAAAAGTCGAAGAAGTAGAAGTCGAAGAGGCAGAAGCCTTAGGAAAAAGTCGAAGCAGTAGAAGTCGAAGAAAAAGTCGAAGATGCAGAAGTCATAGAAAAAGTCGAAGAAGTAGAAGTCGGAAAGGCAGATGCCATAGGAAAAAGTGGAAGAAGTAGAATTCGAAGAAAAAGTCGAAGATGCAGAAGCCATAGAAAAAGTCGAAGAAGTAGAAGTCGAAGAAAAAGTCGAAGAGGCAGAAGCCATAGAATAAAATCGAAGAAGTAGAAGTCGAAAAAAAAGTCGAAGAGGCAGAAGCCATAGAAAAATTCGAAAAGAAAAATTCGAAGAAGTAGAAGTCGGACAAAAAGTTGAAGAGGTGGAGCCATAGAAAAAGTCTAAGTAGAAGACGAAGAGGCAGAAGTCATAGGAAAATGTGGAAGACGTAGAAGTCGAAGAAAAAGTCGAAGTTGCAGAAGTCATAGAAAAATTCGAAAAGAAAAATTCGAAGAAGTAGAAGTCGAAGAAAAAGTCGAAGAGGCAGAGCCATAGAAAAAGTCTAAGTAGAAGTCATAGAGGCAGAAGCCATAGAAAAAAATCTAAGTAAAAGTCGAACAGGCAGAAGCCATAGAAAAAGTTGAAGAAGTAGAAGTCGAAGAGGCAGAAGCCATAGAAAAAAATCAAAGAAAATGTCGAAGAGGCAGAAGCCATAGAAACAGTCGAAGAAGTAGAAGTCGAAGAGGCAGAAGCAATAGAAAAAAATCAAAGAAAAAATCGAAGGGGCAGAAGCCATAGAAAAAAATAGAAGAAAAAGTCGAAGAGGCAGAAGCCATAGAAAAAGTCGAAGAAGCAGAAGTCGAAGAAACAGTCGAAGAGGCAGAAGCCATAGAAAAAAATCGAAGTAAAAGTCGAAGAGGCAGAAGCCATAGAAACAGTCCAAGAAGTAGAAGTCATAGAAAAAGTTGAAGAGTCAGAAGCCATAGAAAAAAGTCGAAGAGGCAGACGCCATAGAAAAAGTCGAAGAAGTAGAAGTCGAAGAGGCAGAAGCCATAGAAAAAGTCGAAGAAGTAGAAGTCGAAGAGGCAGAAGCCATAGAAAAAGTCGAAGAAGTTGAAGTTACAGAAAAATTCGGAAAAAAAAAGTCGAAGAGGCAGAGGCCATAGAAAAAGTCTAAGTAGTAGAAGTCGAAGAGGCAGAGGGCATAGAAAAAGTCGAAGAAGTAGAAGTTGAAGAAAAAGTTGAAGAGGCAGAAGCCATGGAAAAAGTCAAAGAAGTAAAAGTCGAAGAAAGAGTCGAAGGGGCAGAAGCCATAGAAAAAACTCGAAGAAGTAGAAGTCGAAGAGACAGAAGCCAAAGAAAAAAATCGAAGAAAAAGTCTAAAAGGCAGAAGCCATAGAAAAAGTCAAAGAAGTAGAAGTCAAAGAAATGTCGAAGAGGCAGAAGCCATAGGAAAAAGTTGAAGAAGTAGAAGTCGAGGAAAATTCGAAGAGGCAGAAGCCATAGAAAAATTTGAAAAAAAAGTCGAAGAGGCAGAAGCCAAATAAAAAGTCGATGAAGTATAAGTCGAAAAAAAGTCGAAGAGGCAGAAGCTATAGAAAAAAATCGAAGTAAAAGTCGAACCGGCAGAAGCCATAGAAAAAGTCGAAGAAGTAGAAGTCGAAGAAAACTCGAAGATGGAGAAGTCATAGAAAAAGTCGAAGAAGTAAAAGTCGAAGAGGCAGAAGCCATAGGAAAAAGTTGAAGAGGCAGAAGCCATAGAAAAATTCGAAAAAAAAGTCGAAGAGGCAGAAGACATAGAAAAAAGTCAAACAGGCAGAAGCCATAGAAAAATTAGTAAAAAAAGTCGAAGAGGCAGAAGACATAGAAAAAGTCGAAAAAGTAGAAGTCAAAGAAAAAGTTGAAGAGGCAGAAGCCATAGGAAAAAGTTGAAGAGGCAGAAGCCATAGAAAAATTCGAAAAAAAAGTCGAAGAGGCAGAAGACATAGAAAAAGTCGAAAAAGTAGAAGTCGAAGAAAAAGTTGAAGAGGCAGAAGCCATAGAAAAAGTCGAAGAAGTAGAAGTCGAAGAGACAGAAGCCATAGAAAAAAAATCGAAATAAAAGTCGACGAGGCAGAAGCCATAGAAAACGTAGAAGAAGTAGAAGTTGAAGAGGCAGAAGCCATAGAATAAAATCGAAGCAGAAGTCGAAAAAAAAGTCGAAGATGCAGAAGTCATAGAAAAATTTGAAAAGAAAAATTCGAAGAAGTAGAAGTCGAAGAAAAAGTCGAAAAGGCAGAGCCATAGAAAAAGTATAAGTATAAGTCGAAGAGGCAGAAGCCATAGAAAAAAAATCAAAGAAAAAGTCGAAGAGGCAGAAGTCATAGAAAAATTCGAAAAGAAAAAAAAGTCGAAGAAGTAGAAGTCGAAGAGGCAGAAGCCATAGAAAAAGTCGAAGAAGTAGAAGACGAAGAAAAAGTCGAAGATGCAGAAGTCATAGAAAAATTCGAAAAAAAAAAAAAAGTCGAAGAAGTAGAAGTCGAAGAGGCAGAAGCCATAGAAAAAGTCGAAGAAGTAGAAGTTGAAGAAAAAGTCAAAGATGCAGAAGCCATAGAAAAACTCGAAGAAGTAGAAGTCGAAAAGGCAGATGCCATAGAAAAAAATCAAAGAAAAAGTCGAAGAGGTAGAAGCCATAGAAAAAAATCAAAGAAAAAGTCGAAGAGGCAGAAATCATAGGAAAAAGTCGAAAATAAAAATTCGAAGAAGTAGAAGTCGAAGAAAAAGTCGAAGTGGCAGAGCCATAGAAAAAGTCTTAGAAGACGAAGAGGCAGAAGCCATAGAAAAAAATCAAAGAAAAAGTCGAAGAGGCAGAAGTCATAGGAAGAAGTGGAAGAAGTAGAAGTCGAAGAAAAAGTCGAAGATGCAGAAGCCATAGAAAAACTCGAAGAAGTAGAAGTCGAAAAGGCAGATGCCATAGAAAAAAATCAAAGAAAGTCAAAGAAAAAGTCGAAGAGGCAGAAGCCATAGAAAAAAATCAAAGAAAAAGTCGAAGAGGCAGAAGTCATAGGAAAAAGTCGAAGAAGTAGAAGTCGAAGAAAAAGGCGAAGAGGCAGAAGCCATAGAATAAAATCGAAGAAAATGTAGAAGAGGCAGAAGCCATAGAAAAAAATCGAAGAAAATGTAGAAGAGGCAGAAGCCATAGAAAAAGTCGAAGAAGTAGAAGTCGAAGAAAAAGTCGAAGAGGCAGAAGCCATAAAAACAGTCGAAGAAGCAGAAGTCGAAGAAAAAGTCGAAGAAGCAGAAGTCGAAGAAAAAGTGGAAGATGCAGAAGTCATAGAAAAATTCGAAAAGAAAAAGTCGAAGAAGTAGAAGTCGAAGAAAAAGTGGAAGAGGCAGAATCCATAGGAAAAAGTCGAAGAAAAAGTGGAAGAGGCAGAATCCATAGGAAAAAGTCGAAGAAAAAGTCGAAGAGGCAGAAGCCATAGAAAAAGTCAAAGAAGTAGAAGTCGAAGAAAAAGTCGAAGAGGCAGAAGCCATAGAAAAAAATAGAAGAAAATGTCGAAGAGGCAGAAGCCATAGAAACATTCGAAAAAAAGTCGAAGAAGCAGAAGCCATAGAAAAAGTCTAAGTAGAAGTCGAAGAGGCAGAAGCCATAGAAAAATTCGAAGAAGTAGAAGTCGAAGAAAAAGTCGAAGAGGCAAAAGCCATAGAAAAAACTCGAAGTAGTAGACGTCGAAGAGGCAGAAGCCACAGAAAAAAATTGAGGAAAAAGCCGAAGAGGCAGAAGCCATAGAAAAAGTCGAAGAACTAGAAGTCGAAGAAAAAGTCGAAGATGCAGAGGCCATAGAAAAAGTCGAAGACGAAGAAGTCGAAGAAAAAGTCGAAGGGGCAGAAGCCATAAAAAAAGTTGAAGGAGTAGAAGCCGAAGAAAAAGTCGAAGGGGCAAAAGCCATAGAAAAAAATCGAAGTAAAAGTCGAACAGGCAGAAGCCATAGAAAAAGTCGAAGAAGTAGAAGTCGAAGAGGCAGAAGCCATAGAAAAAAATCGAAGAAAATGTCGAAAAGGCAGAAGCCATAGAAAAATTCGAAAAAAAGTCGAAGAAGCAGAAGCCATAGAAAAAGTCTAAGTAGAAGTCGAAGAGGCAGAAGCCATAGATAAAACTCGAAAAAGTAGAAGTCGAAGAAAAAGTCGAAGAAGCAGAAGCCATAGAAAAAGTTGAAGAAGTAGAATTCGAAGAAAAAGTCAAAGAAGCAGAAGCCATAGAAAAAGACGAAGAAGTAGAAGTCGAAGAGGCAGAAGCCATAGAAAAAGTCGAATAAGTAGAAGTCGAAGAAAAAGTCGAAGAGGCAGAAGCGATAGAAAAATTAGAAAAAAAAGTCGAAGAGGCAGAAGATATAGAAAAAAATCGAAGAAGTAGAAGTTGAAAAAAAGTTGAAGATGCAGAAGTCAAAGAAAAATTCTAAGTAGAAGTCGAAGAGGCAGAAGCCATAGAAAAAGTCGAAGAAGTAGAAGTCGAAGAAAAAGTCGAAGAGGCAGAAGCCATAAAAAGAGTCGAAGAAGCAGAAGTCGAAGAAAAAGTCGAAGAAGCAGAAGTCGAAGAAAAAGTGGAAGATGCAGAAGTCATAGAAAAATTCGAAAAGAAAAAGTCGAAGAAGTAGAAGTCGAAGAAAAAGTGGAAGAGGCAGAATCCATAGGAAAAAGTCGAAGAAAAAGTGGAAGAGGCAGAATCCATAGGAAAAAGTCGAAGAAAAAGTCGAAGAGGCAGAAGCCATAGAAAAAGTCAAAGAAGTAGAAGTCGAAGAAAAAGTCGAAGAGGCAGAAGCCATAGAAAAAAATCGAAGAAAATGTCGAAGAGGCAGAAGCCATAGAAACATTCGAAAAAAAGTCGAAGAAGCAGAAGCCATAGAAAAAGTCTAAGTAGAAGTCGAAGAGGCAGAAGCCATAGAAAAATTCGAAGAAGTAGAAGTCGAAGAAAAAGTCGAAGAGGCAAAAGCCATAGAAAAAACTCGAAGTAGTAGACGTCGAAGAGGCAGAAGCCACAGAAAAAAATTGAGGAAAAAGCCGAAGAGGCAGAAGCCATAGAAAAAGTCGAAGAACTAGAAGTCGAAGAAAAAGTCGAAGATGCAGAGGCCATAGAAAAAGTCGAAGACGAAGAAGTCGAAGAAAAAGTCGAAGGGGCAGAAGCCATAAAAAAAGTTGAAGGAGTAGAAGCCGAAGAAAAAGTCGAAGGGGCAAAAGCCATAGAAAAAAATCGAAGTAAAAGTCGAACAGGCAGAAGCCATAGAAAAAGTCGAAGAAGTAGAAGTCGAAGAGGCAGAAGCCATAGAAAAAAATCGAAGAAAATGTCGAAAAGGCAGAAGCCATAGAAAAATTCGAAAAAAAGTCGAAGAAGCAGAAGCCATAGAAAAAGTCTAAGTAGAAGTCGAAGAGGCAGAAGCCATAGATAAAACTCGAAAAAGTACAAGTCGAAGAAAAAGTCGAAGAAGCAGAAGCCATAGAAAAAGTTGAAGTAGAATTCGAAGAAAAAGTCAAAGAAGCAGAAGCCATAGAAAAAGACGAAGAAGTAGAAGTCGAAGAGGCAGAAGCCATAGAAAAAGTCGAATAAGTAGAAGTCGAAGAAAAAGTCGAAGAGGCAGAAGCGATAGAAAAATTAGAAAAAAAAGTCGAAGAGGCAGAAGATATAGAATAAAATCGAAGAAGTAGAAGTTGAAAAAAAGTTGAAGATGCAGAAGTCAAAGAAAAATTAGAAAAAAAAAAAAAAAGTAGAAGAGGCAGAAGGCATAGACAAAGTCGAAGTAAAAGTCAAAGAGGCAGAAGCCATAGAAAAAGTCGAAGTAGAAGTCGAAGAGGCAGAAGCCATAGAACAAAATCGAAGTAAAAGTCGTAGAGGCAGAAGCCATAGAAAAAGTCGAAGAAGTAGAATTCGAAGAAAAAGTCGAAGAGGCAGAAGCCATAGAAACAGTCGAAGAAGTAGAAGTCGAAGAGGCAGAAGCCATAAAAAAGTAGAAGAAGTAGAAGTCGAAGAAAAAGTCGAAGATGAAGAAGTTGTAGAAATATTTGAAAAAAAAAAAGTCGAAGAGGCAGAGGCCATAGAAAAAGTTGAAGTAGTAGAAGTCGAAGAGGCAGAGGCCATAGAAAAAGTCGAAGAAGTAGAAGCCGAAGAAAAAGTCGAAGAGGCAGAAGCCATAGAAAAAACTCGAAGTAGTAGAAGTCGAAGAGGCAGAAGCCACAGAAAAAAATTGAGGAAAAAGTCGAAGAGGCAGAAGCCATAGAAAAACTCGAAGAACTAGAAGTCGAAGTCGAAGAAAAAGTCGAAGATGCAGAAGTTATAGAAAAATTCGAAAAAAAAGTCGAAGAGGCATGGGCCATAGAAAAAGTCTAAGATGAAGAAGACGAAGAAAAAGTCGAAGGGGCAGAATCCATAGAAAAAGTCGAAGAAAAAGTCGAAGAGGAAGAAGCCATAGAAAAAAATTGAGGAAAAAGTCGAAGAGGCAGAAGCCATAGAAAAAGTCGAAGAACTAGAAGTCGAAGTCGAAGAAAAAGTCGAAGGGGCAGAAGTCATAAAAAAAGTTGAAGGAGTAGAAGTCGAAGAAAAAGTCGAAGAGGCAGAAGCCATAGAAAAAAATGGAAGTAAAAGTTGAACAGGCAGAAGCCATAGAAAAATTCAAAAAAAAGTCGAAGAAGCAGAAGCCATAGAAAAAGTCGAAGTAGAAGTCGAAGAGGCAGAAGCCATAGATAAAACTCGAAAAAGTAGAAGTCGAAGAAAAAGTCGAAGAAGCAGAAGCCATAGAAAAAGTCGAAGAAGTAGAATTCGAAGAAAAAGTCGAAGAAGCAGAAGCCATAGAAAAAGTCGAAGAAGTAGAAGTCGAAGAGGCAGAAGCCATAGAAAGAGTCGAAGAAGTAGAAGTTGAAGAAAAAGTGGAAGAGGCAGAAGCCATAGAAAAAAATTGAAGTAAAAGTCGAAGAGGCAGAAGATATAGAATAAAATCGAAGAAGTAGAAGTTGAAAAAAAGTTGAAGATGCAGAAGTCAAAGAAAAATTAGAAAAAAAAAAAAAAAGTAGAAGAGGCAGAAGCCATAGACAAAGTCGAAGTAAAAGTCAAAGAGGCAGAAGCCATAGAAAAAGTCGAAGTAGAAGTCGAAGAGACAGAAACCATAGAAAAAAATCGAAGTAAAAGTCGAAGAGGCAGAAGCCATAGAAAAAGTCGAAGAAGTAGAATTCGAAGAAAAAGTCGAAGAGGCAGAAGCCATACAAACAGTCGAAGAAGTAGAAGTCGAAGATGCAGAAGCCATAGAAAAAGTCGAAGAAGTAGAAGTCGAAGTAAAAGTCGAAGATGAAGAAGTTGTAGAAAAATTTGAAAAAAAAAAAGTCGAAGAGGCAGAGGCCATAGAAAAAGTTGAAGTAGTAGAAGTCGAAGAGGCAGAGGCCATAGAAAAAGTCGAAGAAGTAGAAGCCGAAGAAAAAGTCGAAGAGGCAGAAGCCATAGAAAAAACTCGAAGTAGTAGAAGTCGAAGAGGCAGAAGCCACAGAAAAAAATTGAGGAAAAAGTCGAAGAGGCAGAAGCCATAGAAAAACTCGAAGAACTAGAAGTCGAAGTCGAAGAAAAAGTCGAAGATGCAGAAGTTATAGAAAAATTCGAGAAAAAAGTCGAAGAGGCATGGGCCATAGAAAAAGTCTAAGACGAAGAAGTCGAAGAAAAAGTCGAAGGGGCAGAATCCATAGAAAAAGTCGAAGAAAAAGTCGAAGAGGAAGAAGCCATAGAAAAAAATCTAAGAAAATGTAGAAGAGGCAGAAGCCATAGAAAAAGTCGAAGAAGTAGAAGTCGAAGAAAATGTCGAAGAGGCAGAAACCATAGAAAAAAATCGAAGAAAAAGTCGAAGAGGCAGAAGTTATAGAAAAATTAGAAAAAAAAGTCGAAGAGGCAGAAGCCATAGAAAATGTCGAAGAAGTAGAAGTCGAAGAAAAAGTCGAAAGGGCAGTAGCCATAGAAAAAAATCGAAGAAAAAGTCGAAAGGGCAGAAGCCATAGAAAAAAATCGTAGAAAAAGTCGAAGAAGTAGAAGCCATAGAAAAAGTCGAAGAAGCAGAAGTCGAAGAAAAAGTCGAAAGGGCAGAAGCCATAGAAAAAAATCGAAGAAAAAGTCGAAGAGGCAGAAGCCATAGAAAAAGTCGAAGAAGCAGAAGTCGTAGAAAAAGTCGAAAATGCAGAAGTCATAGAAAAATTCGAAAAGAAAAAGTCAAAGAAGAAGAAATCGAAGAAAAAGTCGAAGAGGCAGAATCCATAGAAAAATTCGAAGAAAAAGTCGAAGAGGCAGAAGCCATAGAAAAATTCGAAGAAAAGTCGAAGAAGCAGAAGCCATAGAATAAGTCTAAGTAGAAGTCGAAGAGGCAGAAGCTATAGAAAAAGTCGAAGAAGAAGAAGTCGAAGAAAAATTCGAAGAGGCAGAAGCCAGAGAAAAATTTGAAAAAAAGTCTAAGAAGTAGAATTCGAAGAAAAAGTCGAAGATGCAGAAGTCATAGAAAAATGAAAAAAAAAAAAAAAGTCGAAGAGGCAGACGCCATAGAAAAAGCCGAAGAAGTAGAAGTCGAAGAGGCAGAAGCCATAGCAAAAAATCGAAGTAAAAGTCGAAGAGGCAGAAGCCATAGAAACAGTCGAAGAAAAAGTCGAAGAGATAGAAGCCATGGAAAAAGTCTAAGAATTAGAAGTCGAACAAAAAGTCGAAGAGGCAGAAGCCATAGAAACAGTCGAAGAAAAATTCGAAGAGACAGAAGCCATAGAAAAATTCGAAGAAGTAGAATTCGAAGAAAAAGTCGAAGATACAGAAGTCATAGAAAAAGTCGAAGAAGTAGAAGTCGAAGAGGCAGAAGACATGGAAAAAGTCTAAGATGTAGAAATCGAAGAGGCAGAAGCCATAGAAAAAGTCGAACAAGTAGAAGTCAAACAAGCAGAAGCCATAGAAAAAAATCGAAGTAAAAGACCAAGAGGGAGAAGCCATAGAAAAAGTCGAAGAAGTAGAAGTTGAAGAAAAAGTCGAAGATGCAGAAGCCATAGAAAAACTCGAAGAAGTAGAAGTCGAAAAGGCAGATGCCATAGAAAAAAATCAAAGAAAAAGTTGAACCGGCAAAAGCCATAGAAAAAGTCAAAGAAGTAGAAGTCGAAGAAAAAGTAGAAGCGGCAGAAGCCATAGAAAAAAATCGAAGAAAATGTCGAAGAGGCAGAAGCCATAGAAAAATTCGAAAAAAGGTCGAAGAAGCAGAAGCCATTGAAAAAGTCGGAGAAGTAGAAGTTATAGAAAAATTCGAAAAAAAAAGTCGAAGAGGCAGAAGCCTTAGAAAAAGTCGAAGAAAAAGCCGAAGAGGCAGAAGCCATAGAAAAAGTCGAAGTAGTAGAAGTTGAAGAAAAAGTCGACGAGGCAGAAGCCATGGAAAAAGTCTAAGAAGTAGAAGTCGAAGAAAAAGTCGAAGAGGCAGAAGCCATGGAAAACAGTCGAAGAAAAAGTCGAAGAGGCAGAAGTTATAGAAAAATGAGAAAAAAAAAAAAGTCAAAGAGGCAGAGGCCATTGAAAAAGTCGAAAAAGTCGTTGTCGAAGAAAAAGTCAAAGAGGCAGAAGCCATAGGAAAAAGTCGAAGAGGCAGAAGCCATAGAAAAAAATCAAAGAAAAGTCAAAGAGGTAGAAGCCATAGAAAAAGTCGAAGAAGTAGAAGTCGAAGAAAAAGTCGAAGAGGCAGAAGCCATAGAAAAAAATCAAAGAAAAAGTCGAAGAGGTAGAAGCCATAGAAAAAAATCAAAGAGAAAGTCGAAGAGGCAGAAATCATAGGAAAAAGTCGAAGAAGTAGAAGTCGAAGAAAAAGGCGAAGAGGCAGAAGCCATAGAAAAATTCGAAAAGAAAAATTCGAAGAAGTAGAAGTCGAAGAAATAGTCGAAGTGGCAGAGCCATAGAAAAAGTCTTAGAAGACGAAGAGGCAGAAGCCATAGAAAAAAATCAAAGAAAAAGTCGAAGAGGTAGAAGCCATAGAAAAAAATCAAAGAAAAAGTCGAAGAGGCAGAAATCAAAGGAAAAAGTCGAAGAAGTAGAAGTCGAAGAAAAAGTCGAAGAGGCAGAAGCCATAGAATAAAATCGAAGAAGCAAAAGTCGAAGAAAAAGTCGAAGAAGCAGAAGTCGAAGAAAAAGTAGAAGATGCAGAAGTCATAGAAAAATTCGAAAAGAAAAAGTCGAAGAAGTAGAAGTCGAAGAAAAAGTCGAAGAGGCAGAATCCATAGGAAAAAGTGGAAGAGGCAGAAGCCATAGAAAAAAATCGAAGAAAATGTAGAAGAGGCAGAAGCCATAGAAAAAGTCAAAGAAGTAGAAGTCGAAGAAAAAGTCGAAGAGGCAGAAGCCATAGAAAAAATCGAAGAAAATGTCGAAGAGGCAGAAGCCATAGAAAAATTCGAAAAAAAGTCGAAGAAGCAGAAGCCATAGAAAAAGTCTAAGTAGAAGTCGAAGAGACAGAAGCCATAGAAAAAGTGGAAGAAGTAGAAGTCGAAGAAAAAGTCGAAGAGGCAGAAGTCATAGAAAAATTCGAAAAGAAAAAGTCGAAGAAGTAGAAGTCGAAAAGGCAGAAGCCATAGAAAAAACTCGAAGTAGTAAGAGTCGAAGAGGCAGAAGCCACAGAAAAAAATTGAGGAAAAAGTCGAAGAGGCAGAAGCCATAGAAAAAGTCGAAGAACTAGAATTCGAAGTCGAAGAAAAATTCGAAGATGCAGAGGCCATAGAAAAAGTCGAAGACGAAGAAGTCGAAGAAAAAGTCGAAGGGGCAGAAGCCATAAAAAAAGTTGAAGGAGTAGAAGTCGAAGAAAAAGTCGAAGGAGCAGAAGCCATAGAAAAAGTCGAAGAAGTAGAAGTCGAAGAAAAAGTCGAAGAGGCAGAAGCCATAGAAACAAATCGAAGCAAAGGTCGAAGAGGCAGAAGCAATAGAAAAAGTCGAAGAAGTAGAAGTCGAAAAGGCAGATGCCATAGAAAAAAATCTAAGAATACGTCGAACCGGCAGAAGCCATAGAAAATGTTGAAGAAGCAGAAGTCGAAGAAAAAGTAGAAGCGGCAGAAGCCATAGAAAAAAATCGAAGAAAATGTCAAAGAGGCAGAAGTCATAGAAAAATTCTAAAAGAAAAAGTCGAAGAAGTAGAAGTCAAAGAAAAAGTCGAAGAGGCAGAATCTATAGAAAAAGTCGAAGAAAAAGTCGAAGAGGCAGAAGCCATAGAAAAAAATCGAAGAAACTGTAGAAGAGGCAGAAGCCATAGAAAAAGTCGAAGAAGTAGAAATCGGAGAAAAAGTCGAAGAGGCAGAAGCCATAGAAAAATTCGAAAAAAAGTCGAAGAAGCAGAAGCCATAGAAAAAATCGAAGTAGAAGTCGAAGAGGCAGAAGCCATAGAAAAAGTCGAAGAAGCAGAAGTCGAAGAAAAAGTCGAAGATGCAGAATTCATAGAAAAATTGGAAAAGAAAAAGTCGAAGAAGTAGAAGTCGAAGAAAAAGTCGACGAGGTAGAAGCCATAGAAACAGTCGAAGAAAAAGTCGAAGAGACAGAAGCCATAGAAAAAGTCTAAGTAGAAGTCGTAGCGGCAGAAGCCATAGAAAAATTCGAAGAAAAAGAAGTCGAAGAAAAAGACGAAGAGACAGAAGCCATAGAAAAAGTCTAGGTAGAAGTCGAAGAGGCAGAAGCCATAGAAAAAGTCTAAGAAAGAGAAGTCGAAGAGACAGAAGCCATGGAAAAAGTCTAAGAAGTAGAAATCGAAGAAAAAGTCGAAGAGGCAGAAGCCATAGAAAAAAATCGAAGTAAAAGTCGAAGAGGCAGAAGATATAGAATAAAATCGAAGAAGTAGAAGTTGAAAAAAAGTTGAAGATGCAGAAGTCAAAGAAAAATTAGAAAAAAAAAAAAAAAAAAGTAGAAGAGGCAGAAGCCATAGATAAAGTCGAAGTAAAAGTCAAAGAGGCAGAAGCCATAGAAAAAGTCGAAGTAGAAGTCGAAGAGGCAGAAGCCATAGGAAAAAATCGAAGTAAAAGTCGAAGAGGCAGAAGCCATAGAAAAAGTCGAAGAAGTAGAATTCGAAGAAAAAGTCGAAGAGGCAGAAGTCATAGAAACAGTCGAAGAAGTAGAAGTCGAAGAGGCAGAAGCCATAGAAAAAGTCGAAGAAGTAGAAGTCGAAGAAAAAGTCGAAGATGAAGAAGTTGTAGAAAAATTTGAAAAAAAAAAAGTCGAAGAGGCAGAGGCCATAGAAAAAGTTGAAGTAGTAGAAGTCGAAGAGGCAGAGGTCATAGAAAAAGTCGAAGAAGTAGAAGCCGAAGAAAAAGTCGAAGAGGCAGAAGCCATAGAAAAAAATCGAAGTAGTAGAAGTCGAAGAGGCAGAAGCCATAGAAAAAGTCGAAGAAGTAGAAGTCGAAGAAAAAGTCGAAGAGGCAGAAGCCATAGAAAAAGTCGAAGAAGAAGAAGTCGAAGAAAAAGACGAAGATGCAGAAGTCATAGAAAAATTCGAAAAAAAAAAAAAGTCGAAGAAGTAGAAGTCGTAGAGGCAGAAGCCATAGAAAAAGTCGAAGAAGAAGAAGTAGAAAAATTTGAAAAAAAAAAAGTCGAAGAGGCAGAGGCCATAGAAAAAGTTGAAGTAGTAGAAGTCGAAGAGGCAGAGGTCATAGAAAAAGTCGAAGAAGTAGAAGCCGAAGAAAAAGTCGAAGAGGCAGAAGCCATAGAAAAAAATCGAAGTAGTAGAAGTCGAAGAGGCAGAAGCCATAGAAAAAGTCGAAGAAGTAGAAGTCGAAGAAAAAGTCGAAGAGGCAGAAGCCATAGAAAAAGTCGAAGAAGAAGAAGTCGAAGAAAAAGACGAAGATGCAGAAGTCATAGAAAAATTCGAAAAAAAAAAAAAGTCGAAGAAGTAGAAGTCGTAGAGGCAGAAGCCATAGAAAAAGTCGAAGAAGTGGAACTCGAAGAAAAATTCAAAGATGCAGAATTCAAAGCAAAATTCGAAAAAAAAAAAAAAAAAAAGCGAAAAGGCAGAAGCCATAGCAACAGTCGAAGAAGTAGTACTCGAAGTAGAAGTCGAAGAGGCAAAAGCCATAGAAAAAAATTCAAGAAAAAGTAGAAGAGGCAGAAGCAATAGAAAAATTCAAAAAAAAAGTTGAGGAGGCAGAATCCATAGAAAAAGTCGAAGAGGCAGAAGCCATAGAAAAAAATCGAAGAAAATGTAGAAGAGGCAGAAGCCATAGAAAAAGTCGAAGTAGTAGAAGTCGAAGAAAAAGTCGAAGCGGCAGAAGCCATAGAAAAAAATCGAAGAAAAACTCAAAGAGGCAGAAGCCATATAAAAACTCAAAGAAGTAGAAGTCGAAAAGGCAGAAGCTATAGAAAAAAATCGAATTAGTAGAAGTCGAAGAGGCAGAGGCCACAGAAAAAGTCGAAGACAAAGAAGTCGAAGAAAAACTCGAAGAGGCAGAAGCCATAGAAAAACTCAAAGTAGAAGTCGAAAAGGCAGAAGCCATAGAAAAAACTCGAATTAGTAGAAGTCGAAGAGGCAGAAGCCACAGAAAAAAAATTGAGGAAAAGGTCGAAGAGGCAGAAGCCATAGAAAAAGTAGAAGAACTAGAAGTCGAAGTCGAAGAAAAAGTCGAAGATGCAGAAGTTATAGAAAAATTCGAAAAAAAAGTCGAAGAGGCAGAGGCCATAGAAAAAGTCGAAGACGAAGAAGTCGAAGAAAAAGTAGAAGAGGCAGAAGCCATAGAAAAATTTGAAAAAAAGTCGAAGAAGTAGAAGTCGAAGAGGCAGAAGCCATAGAAGCAGTCGAAGAAAAAGTCGAAGAAGCAGAAGCCATAGGAAAAAGTCAAAGAAGTAGAAGTCGAACAAAAGTCGAAGATGTAGAAGTCATAGAAAAAGTCGAAGAAGCAGAAGTCGAAGAGGCAGAAGCCATAGAAAAAGTCGAAGAAGTAGAAGACGAAGAATAAGTCGAAGAGGCAGAAGCCATAGAAAAAAATCGAAGTAAAAGTCGAACCGGCAGAAGCCATAGAAAAAGTCGAAGAGGCAGAGGCCATAGAAAAAGTCGAAGACGAAGAAGTCAAAGAAAAAGTCGAAGGAGCAGAAGCCATAGAAAAAGTCGAAGAAGTAGAAGTTGAAGAAAAAGACGAAGATGCAGAAGTCATAGAAAAAATCGGAAAAAAAAAAAAAGTCGAAGAAGTAGAAGTCGAAGAGTCAGAAGCCATAGAAAAAGTCGAAGAAGTGGAAGTCGAAGAAAAAGTCAAAGATGCAGAATTCAAAGCAAAATTCGAAAAAAAAAAAAAAAAGGTGAAGAGGCAGAAGGCATAGCAACAGTCGAAGAAGTAGTACTCGAAGTAGAAGTCGAAGAGGCAGAAGCAATAGAAAAATTTTAAAAAAAAGTTGAAGAGGTAGAAGCCATAGAAAAAGTCGAAGAAGTAGAAGTCTAAGAAAAACTCGAAGAGGCAGAAGCCATAGAAAAAACTCGAATTAGTAGAAGTCGAAGATGCAGAAGTTATAGAAAAATTTGAAAAAAAAGTCGAAGAGGCAGAGACCATAGAAAAAGTCGAAGTAGTAGAAGTCGAAGAGGCAGAAGCCACAGAAAAAAATTGAGGAAAAAGTCGAAGAGGCAGAAGCCATAGAAAAAGTCGAAGAACTAGAAGTCGAAGTCGAAGAAAAAGTCGAAGATGCAGAAGTTATAGAAAAATTTGAAAAAAAAGTCGAAGAGGCATGGTCCATAGAAAAAGTCGAAGACGAAGAAGTCGAAGAAAAAGTCGAAGAGGCAGAATCCATAGAAAAAGTCGAAGAAAAAGTCGAAGAGGCAGAAGCCATAGAAAAAGTCGAAGAAGTAGAAGTCGAAGAAAAAGTCGAAGAGGCAGAAGCCATAGAAAAAGTCGAAGAAGTAGAAGTCTAAGAAAAACTCGAAGAGGCAGAAGCCATAGAAAAAACTCGAATTAGTAGAAGTCGAAGATGCAGAAGTTATAGAAAAATTTGAAAAAAAAGTCGAAGAGGCAGAGGCCATAGAAAAAGTCGAAGACAAAGAAGTCGAAGAAAAACTCGAAGAGGCAGAAGCCATAGAAAAAACTTGAAATAGTAGAAGTCGAAGAGGCAGAAGCCACAGAAAAAAATTGAGGAAAAAGTCGAAGAGGCAGAAGCCATAGAAAAAGTCGAAGAACTAGAAGTCGAAGTCGAAGAAAAAGTCGAAGAGGCAGAAGCCATAGAAAAAGTCGAAGAACTAGAAGTCGAAGTCGAAGAAAAAGTCGAAGATGCAGAAGTTATAGAAAAATTCGAAAAAAAAGTTGAAGAGGCAGAGGCCATAGAAAAAGTCGAAGACGAAGAAGTCGAAGAAAAAGTCGAAGGGGCAGAAGCCATAGAAAAAGTCGAAGAAGTAGAAGTCGAAGAAAAAGTCGAAGAGGCAGAAGCCATAGAAAAAAATCGAAGTAAAAGTCGAACAGGCAGAAGCCATAAAAAAAGTCGAAGAAGTAGAAGTCGAAGAAAAAGTCGAAGAGGCAGAAGCCATAGAAAAAAATCAAAGAAAAAGTTGAAGAGGTAGAGGCCATAGAAAAAAATCGAAGAAAAACTCGAAGAGACAGAGGCCATAGAAAAAAATCGAAGTAAAAGTCGAAGAGGCAGAAGCAATAGAAAAAGTCGAAAAAAAGTCGAAGAAGCAGAAGCCATAGAAAAAGTCAAAGAAGTAGAAGTCGAAGAAAAATTCGAAGCGGCAGAAGCCATAGAAAAAAATCGAAGAAAACCTCAAAGAGGCAGAAGTCATACAAAAAACTCGAAGAAGTAGAAGTCGAAGCGGCAGAAGCCATAGAAACAGTCGAAGAAAAAGTCTTCGAGTTCTTCGAGTTTTTTATATGACTTCTGCCTTTTCAAGTTCTACTTCTTCGACTTTTTCTATGGGTTCTGCCTCTTCGATTTCTACTTCTTCGACTTTTTTTTTTTTTTTCGAATTTCTCTATGACTTCTGCATCTTCGACTTTTTCTTCGACCTCTACTTCTTCGACTTTTTCTATGGCTTCTGCCTGTTCGACTTTTACTTCAATTTTTTTCTATGGCTGCTGCCTCTACGACTTCTACTTAGACTTTTTCTATGGCTTCTGTCTCTTCGACATTTCCTTCGACTTTTTCTTTTCGAATTTTTCAATGACTTCTGCATCTTCGACTTTTTCTTCTACTTCTTCGACTTTTTCCATGGCTTCTACTTCTTCGACTTTTTCTTCGACTTTTTTCCATGGCTTCTGCCTCTTCGACTTTTTCTTCAACTTCTACTACTTCGACTTTTTCTATGGCTTCTGCCTCTTCGACTTTTTCTTCGACTTTTTCTATGGCTTCTGCTTCTTCAAAAACTCGAAAAAGTAGGGGTCGAAGAAAAAGTAGAAGAGGCAGAAGCCATAGAAAAAGTCGAAGAAGTAGAAGTCGAAGTCGAAGAAAAAGTCAAAGAGGCAGAAGCCATAGAAAAAAATCGAAGAAAAAGTCAAAGAGGCAGAAGCCATAGAAAAAGTCGAAGAAGTAGAAGTCGAAGAAAAAGTCGAAGAGGCAGAAGCCATAGAAAAAATCGAAGAAAATGTCGAAGAGGCAGAAGCCATAGAAAAATTCGAAAAAAAGTCGAAGAAGCAGAAGCCATAGAAAAAGTCTAAGTAGAAGTCGAAGAGGCAGAAGCCATAGATAAAACTCGAAAAAGTAGGAGTCGGAGAAAAAGTAGAAGAGGCAGAAGCCATAGAAAATTTCGGAGAAGTAG